>JACDJE010000022.1:2409833-2849833 GCA_016647715.1 Pavo muticus | reverse complement strand
GTTATAGTTTTAGTGGTGACTTGGGGTATTCTTAATACTTGGTTGTACCAGAAGAACCAGATCTGACATCTGGAAAGGGCCCTTTGGGGCTGCACGGTTGGGCTTAGAAACTGGGCTTTATAAGAGTACAGAATGGTGTTCTAGCAACATGTAACTTTCAGTCATATTTTATGTACTGTTTTTTTGCACATTTTCAATATTTAAAACAATGTTCACATATTCATAAGTTGTAAAATATGTTCTCGCTGTTAAGATGTGGAAATTAGTTTTAAAAAAAACAACAACAACAAAACCTCCAACTTCGCTTTTATCCAAGCAATAGAAATCCAATTCTTGTGGGTGAAATAACCACTGAAGAGGCTTTCTGTTTCTCAGCCAGAAAAAGCTTTTGAAATATTTATGGAAATAAACCAGTATGTGTCCCTTTCTGGCTGTACAAATAAGGGATTATCAGATCTAGCCTATGACATTTGCAATACATCGAGTCCAAAGTATATAATACTAATAGAGTGTATGTTTTAAGGAAGTGCCATGATATTTTTGTTGTTTTGAAACAAGACTACTGACAAAGTATTGCATACCCATGGATCAGACAAATGCAAGAAATGCCTCTTTTCCTGAAGCTTTACAGTGCAGGCAAACACTGTCATCAAGGCAGTGCATTAACTGATTCTTGGAAACCAAATGTGTATTGTTTATGATGATGCATCTTTATCTTCTAAAAGAACAAGACTGCAGTCACAAATGTAACTGGGAACATGGAGCAGTGCTGCTTGCATCCCCTTCAGTTGAAAGAATCTGAATCCTGTGCTATCAAGGATATAATTGCAACACAAGCTGTCTGGCTGCATTACTCTCCCAGTTTACTGAGTGAACTTGCTCATCTGGGTCTTATGCCTTGGTTTTTCATTCTGTGAGTCTTGTACTGGTTTAAGAATTGGAGGTGGTTGAAATCAGAGTGCATTTTCTTCATTCAGAGAAGAATCAGCAAATCGAGGTTGGTAGGGAGAAGTAATACCTTTCATTAGACCAACTGATAAGATTAGAAGAAAGACATGTGTTTGGGCACACGGCCAGTGCTCAGATCTGATACAGATGCAGAAGCCTTCAAGCTAAATGTAGGTTGAGAACAATTGCTCCGAGTTTAACTTGATCAGACAATTTGAGAGAGAAGGTAGTGGGCATGTGTAGGATGGAGGGGATGTCAGAAGAGGTGAAGAAAATGCTGTTAGCATCTTTGAGAAACACTGAGTTGTTCTGATGCACGACCAGGTTTATATACTGTGACAACGCATTAATAGTATGAACTTCCTCCATGCAGAAGGAGCTTAGAAGCAGATACAGTGTCTGTCGTTTTTGCTGGAGGTATATACCAATAAACACTGTGATTCACTGACTCAGCACTAATATGTCTGACTTGCAATTAAGGGGCTGGAGCTTCAATTTTATATTAACCAAAAAAATTTTCTATGCTGTCAATAAAATTATTTTATCATATTGTTTGACTTATCTCCCCTGGGCAGTCAGCTGCAGCAGCAAGTCTGAGCCTGCTGTTACAATGACTGTTGAATGAGTTTAGCTTCATTTGTCCAAATGTGTTCTGGGATAAAGCATGCTTCCTGAGATGCAGCATTTCTGCTTCTGGTTCTTGTGGGTGCTGCAGGCTGTGCTGATGCTGGGAAGGTCCAGCTATTGATACCTACTGGGATGGGGTGTTGGTTCTTGTGGCAAAATCTGTTGTCAGGTTTAAATAACTGCTCGAACTCAATAGGGTGGGATGAAGTGGGTTTGTTTCTTCTATTAAAGAGGGCACTATATATATAATATGTATATTTTAAAGTGCGCCTGCTGGTTACCCTTATGTAGAATGGTGGTAAGTCTTTAAATGTCCTATTTTATAGTAACAATTTCTTCTAGCAGCACATTTGTTCTTCCTCCACAGCCCTCTGATATCCAAAAGGAAAAAAGTGCTGATAATAAGAACTGTGACTGTAACAAAAAAGCAATAGTAGGATAACCAGGGGCAAAGTGCTGCCTAAAAAATTCTTCATGTTTTTAAGCTAATTACATTTTATATTGCTAGTGACCTTTTGGAAGCCTTTTATTTGCGTGGATTGCAGTTTCCTCTAAAGACAATGCCTTTATCCTTAGAGGAGAATGCATTCCAGTCATCTCCTCAAACCAGAACACAGTTCTACTGTGTAGGATGTGCTGCTTTCTGAAAGAACTTTATAGTGTGGCTGTTCCGAATGGCTGGAGAGCTGTCTGTGACAGAAGAGGAACACCTAGGCTGGGTCGTCTTACGGGGGTTCTTCCTGAAGGTGGGAGTTCCGTGTATAAACGGCGGCATGGGGACACTTTTGAACTTGCAGAACAAGTATTCATTAATATTTTAAGTCAGAGACAACTTGAAATTCATGCCAGGTCCCCTGGGAGACTTGTGGCTCCATGGCAAACTTGTGAATGAGAATGTGAGCCTTGTTTCAAATGTTCCTGCAAGCACAAAGCAGACCTCTCTTGGTTCTTGCAAGATTTTAATTTGGGATTTTTTCCTTTGTCTTAAGATAACTCACTGCTTCCTTAAATTAATGCAGCTCTTCTTGAACAGAATATAGGAGAGAGGCTGAAGCTTCAGTAGTTTTTCTTTCTCTGTCCTTGGAGACTTTTGTCCAGCTCTTGAATGAGAAATGAGAGAGAGGATGGGAGCAGCTCTCACGGATGCTGTAGCTGTCATTAAGACTGGCAGGAGTCGCAGTGTCCTTCTCCTTGTAAACCCAGCAGCCCTGGTCAGACATCATCAGACTTCATTGGTTTTGATGTTTTAAAAATAAAGTGAGTGGCTTTGATTGACATCTTCTGTTAATGTGTACAGGCCTCAAAGAAGTTCCTCATGTCAGTAAAGGACTGAATCAAGTCAAGGAGTCACTGCAGGTGCTACCACATTTGATCAGTCAGGCTACTTTTTTGATTGTTTTCTTTTCCACAGTTCCAAAGTTCCTTCTCCAGCTTTGTTGCTTTGAAGAGAGATAAGAGCAGTGTTGTCTCTGCTGTGAGACATTAACCTGTGTTCTAGGAACGTGCCCTGTTTAGAATAGTGATTGGGGACTCATGGATTTGAATCCCAAAATGAGGTGTTTTTGATTAACCGTGCCTCTGAATGCAAAATGATTGTAGCAGAGACAATTAAAGCTGTCTGTATCCAGTCCACTTCCTTTTGTTTGGTTCAGACATGAATCTTTCTAACCAGCCACCTGAATCACCACCTGTCTAGAAAAAGGTGTTCTTTATTATTGGAGAGGTAAGACCCTACTCTGACTTACGCTGATAGAGAAGCCATTTATGTATTCTCATTCTGGGATTTATAGAACCATGTGCTCCTGGCTGTGTCAGGAGAGGCTTATGTGCAGGTCAGGTGGGGTGCAGGAAATTTGAGAGAGCAATAGGAGCAGGGCAGGCAAAACAGGATTTCTGAAACCATAAACCATTTTTTTTCTAGGAGGAGGCTGATGCTTGAGTGGCTGCATATTCCCACCTGGCCTGGAATAGATCCTCTCTGAAGCCTGATAAACTGCTATTTGTGCTGTTTCAGAGTGTGCAAGGGTATGGGCTGCTGCTTACAGCGTCTGATGTGGTGCTTTTGTAGAGCATTGCGGCTGTGTAAGGGAAACAGGACCAGGATGGGATAGGAGCTGAGGGGCCAGTGTTAAGGCTGGGCTGCAGAAGTGTTCAAAACTCAGTGCCTTCAGAAGCAGCTGAAGCACAAAACTTGTGTGGCACTGAGCAAGTAAGTGATCTGTCCTGGCTTGGGGAAGTGATAATGAACAAGGCTTGTGCTCAAATGTACTAAAGCCTGTCTGTGTTGCTGCTTGTGCAGGGCTTTCCCAAAAGTGCTATACTTACCATTGGCAGCTCTTAAAACTTTTTTGCCTGTACCTTAAACAGGCTGTTCAGATGTTGCCATTCTGCTTGGTGTTATGTTATGAAGCAGATACGTTGTTTTTCTCTTTCCATCAGCTCTGTGTCCCATTGATGGAACAGCATCCCATTAAGGAAGCTGTGGGAGTCCTCCGAAGTGGTGGAAGAACTCATCAGTGTTTTATGGCTCTGGGTTAGATGACTGTGATGCCCTGCCATAGGCTTCTGCACGCTTTGTGCACGTAGGAGCAGTTTTGAGACCAGTTTTGTTTTTGCACTTTGACAAGAATCCGTCACAACAACCAAAGTTTTACATCAGTGTGAATTTACTGTTTTGCCTCACGTGCCTTGGTGGCAGGTAATGGGAATGAGAGAGTAGGTAAGACAGGGCCAAATAGAGAGCAATCTGAAAGTCACGTTCCAACTCCATCTTCTGTGCAGGAAAGGGGTGGAGTGTGAAGGGAAGGCACATCCCTACAGCAAAACCAGCTGCAGCTGAGCAAAGCCTGATATGAGAGATGAGTAAATCATCAATATTTCAGATCACTGCTTTTATAAACAAATGTTAGAAAGTGAGAATGGAAACCTGAGGAAACAACACAAGAGTGAATCTGTGTGCTGATGTCCCTCGAGTCCATAGCTGGGAGGAGGAAAGGTGGTTTGAATTTTAAATGGATTTAAATTCCTTTTCATTTTGTGGTCCTTGCTGCTCTGTGTATATGTGTATATTGTCCCTGGGAAGTGAGCAGAGAATAAAAGTCCTGTATTTTTATGCTTGGTTGATTTTAGTGTTCTCCTATATTTTTCAGCTGTAAATGTTGCAGACTTTATTACATTTAAACTGGTTTTAATGTAGTAGGTCATAAAACCTAAGAAAGGAGAGGCAGTGTCCACTGCAGGTGTTTTTAGTGCAGAGAAGATGCTTGGGAGTCACTGAAAGGCTTAAACTGAAACTCCAGGATCATCTTAGTGAAGACAGTTCAGAAATAAGAAACCTGTCACACCTGAGAATGGATTGCATTGTTAAAAGAAATTCCTCCTCCTTTCATCTGAGCAGCTGGTTTATGCTTTGAGACATCAGCTCAGATCTGAAGAGAGGCTGCTTCATAAAGAGGTTCAGCAAGTTCTATGTATGCAGCAGTACGGTGTAGTTCCACGTGTGTATATTGTATGTTACAGCTGAGACCCTTTGGAACTGACTGCTCATTCGTCACCAAGAGCATGGGAAGGAGCTGCCACTGAATTCTGAGTTGTGAGAGAGACGTGTGTGTGCCAGTGCTGTTCCTGCAAGCTCTAAGCCATTGATGAGGGTTTTGTTGCTTTTCCAAGTGGAGCCAAATGATGACAACTGCTTCTCTGTGCCTTCCTACCTCGCTTCTGATGCAAAGGCCCTTCCTAGGGGAGGGGCACATGAGTGTCAGTAGATCAGGGGCTCTGCCCAAGCCAGGGCTGGGTTACAAACGTTGGGATTACAAGCAATTCTGCTCTTTCTGTTAATTGCAGTTAGTTTTTCTGCTATGATATATATGACCCATACTTTAAAGATTTCATCCCTCTGCTTCAGCAAGTCAGTTACCTCCCCTGCGTTGTAAAACTAAAATAGCTTGAAGAGAGATAGTTATTGGTGAATGGTTTCATGGATATATTTGACACGTCTTGACTGTTGAATAGATGGCTTTGAAACTTCCCTCAGAGAGGGGGAAGCTTGGTCTCTGATCTCCATATGGGTCAGAACTTCATTTAATACCTCTTGACATTAAAACTGTTTAAGAGCTGGTGCTTGTGGTGTTGTCTGTTAGTTTAATTCACTGGTTTCACCACAGCTTAGTGGATATTAAATGCTTTTGTAAAACATTTATGATTATTTCTGTGAGCGTCAATTTCCAGCTGATAGATGTCACCAACTTTTATCTCTTAGCGGCATCTTTGTACCAAGCTGTGCATTCAGCACAGAGAACCACAGAGGGGAGCTGGAGACAGACCAGCCTTTCTTGGAGCCTTCACCATATTAGAACAGGGCCTATTTGGTTTGCTGCTGCTGCTTTAAAAAAGAAAACAGAACAACAAACCAATCTGTCAGAAATATTGAAACAATGCCTTTAGTAGCAGTTGGTTAACGTGTGTTTTAAAACTGATACTTGATTATTTTGCAAGCTGTTAATGAACAGGCAATTAGAGCTTTTACTGTTTTCCGGACCATCGTGCCTGGGACTGCTTACAGCCTGGTGTCTGCAGAGGCACAGTTCACGTGTCAGAATCCTGTCTGCAGAGGCCTCGGTGTGAAATTTAATGGCTTTACAGGCTGCCAGTGATCTTCGTGATTAAATAAAAGCCTGCTTTAGGTTTGTGCAGATGGTTTAATGGTCATACAACGTGGACAGAGAACGGCATTAAATACACTTATTCTAGTAATTGCATTATTGCATCCACTTGATCACTCTGGGAACCAGCTCAGAATGTGCCATTTTATTGAAGTTCTTTATAAATATGAAAGCTAGGAACTTCTTATGCAGATTGGTTCTGAGAATATGAAAATCCACATCCAGGATCTGGTGATTTAGAAAAAATATTGTAAGACCTTTAGTAACAGCAGCCAACTTGTATTATGTAGCTTCTTTAATGTAAATGCAACACTGTTACATAGAAAAATATTCAACGTTTTTTGTGGTATTTCAGCTATTCTTATGCATATAGATGGTGTTAAGGTTTCTATTCTCATGTTAGAGAAAATCTTGAAATAGGGGATGGAGGCTTATGAGTCTGCATGGGCCTGTCTTCAAATGTTGCATAACTTAGAAAATCCTCTATTTTGAGAATTTGTTCTTGTAGATACAAGGATAAAGTGAAGTCAAAACCTCCTTTTCTGGTGCTGGGTGAGTTTTGAATGTAAGCAGTCACCTGCCTGGCCAGCTGTGGGGTTTGGTGCATTTCCCACTTCGCACAGCTGTGCTTCTGGAATGCCTCTGTGTGCAAAGGTGGGCTCTGCAAAGCAGGAAACTCATGGAATTGGAGAGGGGTCACAGATCTCTTCATCTGGGACTCAGTCCAGCACTCAGATTCTTACCTTTTTCTCTTAGACCTAATTGGAAATGAGAGATGAGGCTTGAGTGAAGCCCAGGTGTGTATAAAAGGCATGAAAATGATGTTTTATCTTGCCAAAATACATACTGCATGAGTTAATGTATTTTACTGCTCCACAGTGACAGATTTCACTCTGGCTCTTTTCTTCTTTATCTTTAATTTGTATTCACAATTTCATCTTCCTCTTTTTCTCATTCTTTTTTTGCCCTTTTGTTTTTTTTGGCTGCAATACCTTATACAATCTCTTTGAAATAAACTGTATCTCATATAGAAATTACCAGCAGGGAGACCATTGGATGAGGAGTAGTGTTCATTTCTCTGCTGTGCTGGGTAATGATTTCCTGCTTCCAGGAGCAGGAGATTAAAATTCTGGGGAGAGGATTTGCCCCCTTCCTCACGCAGCAAGCCCCTGTGCCAGGGCTCAATCACTTCCTCTGTAGCAGCAGGAGCAGAGGTAATGTGATGCTGTGGTCATTCAATCAGTGGTAGAAATGCTTTAATCTCTTCTATTCTGTCTGATAAATGCTTTCTTCTTTGTTATGAATTGCAGATTTCTAGTGTTCCTATTGTTGCAGGGATTGGGGAAGAAAAGAGATCATCCTGTCCAGTTAAGTGTTCAGTGATGATGCATTCCTTTATTCCCTGAGATACTTTGCGATTTAAAGTGCAGTTGTGGGAAGGGCAGAAAATGCATAGGAAAGAAGGTGGCACTGTCTGTTAAATCACACCACAGGTTGTAGTTTTCCTAATGGAGACAACTTGCATTCAGCAAGCGACTTTCATTTTCAAAGGCACACTGGAGACAGAGCAGTTTCTGCTGCAGCGTGTGGTCTTTGCTGAGAATAATCAGGATGCTCTGTGTTAATTAGGGAGATGAACCTCTGACCAGTGCAGCCATTTCCTTTGTTGTGTGAGCCTCAGGAAAGTGAAGCTGTGGTCACATCTGATGCCGAGTGTGGCTGAGGCAGCTCCCGGAGCCATCTCCAGTTTTGACCTATTTGTTCCTCTTCACTGCAGCAGTTGCACAAAACTGTAATGGATGCGTATTGACTTTGCTGCTTTATTTTGCTCCCTTTGCTATATTGACATGAGTTAATAGGGCAGAAGCAGAAGACAGACGGTGTACAAAGTGGAAAGAGATTTCACGTCAATAGGGATTGTAAGATAAGAAATACAGTATTGAGGGTGAGCTCAAAGAGAGCTAAAAGCTAGCCAAAACCACTCAGTGCTCCTGCAGGAGTAAGGCAGTGACCCAGAGCCATAAACCATTTTTTGGCAGAAAGGTTTTCTTGTTTCCTGTGACATTCTGAGCTGCTGGTCATTGGGTTTTTCTCAGTGCTGTCAAATTGCTGGAACTCTGGGGTTGTTGTCTTCTGTAATGCTGTTAGTGCTTTCTAATACCAGCTTTACAAGTCTTTGCTTGATTGGTTGATAATATTATTAGAGGAGAGAGCCTCAATTTCTAACGGTAGTACTGGGTCTGTCTGGTCTGTTGGTTTGGCCGTATGAAAAGTAAAAATGAATGTTTCAAGTGGAAATTTAAGCTTGAAGGTGATTGGAAGTGGAAGGCAGAACAAATTCTGATTGAGTTATGAGTTCACCAAGACCCAGCATGATGTAGTTCATTTAACCTATTTAATAAATGGAGTGCATGCTAGAGAATTGAAAACAGCTTAGTGAGTACAGAGCCCATTGGAAAGAAGCTCTGGCTGTATTCTTGGATGAACAAAAGCAATTTTAGGTGTTGTGCTTATTGGTTGAAAAAAGCATTGTAGCATACAGCAGTAATTTGAACGGGTAAATAAATACTCTCATTGGTATTGGGAAACAATTTGAACATCTTAGAAGTGATGTGCTGCTGTACTGCGTGCTGTCGGATCCTTGCTTAGCATGTTGCTGAGTTACAGAAAAGATACTGCCGTGGGCAAGGAGCAGCCCTGGATAATAAATTACAGCAGGTATTTGGAAACCAGCTAAATATATGTTTGCTGGAAGATGAAAGGAAGCTCTTAGTATCTCTTACAATTATGAAAGAGATTAGTTGTGCTGCTGGCAAAGTTATTTACATGGTTTGACAATGAAGAAATGAGTAGTTTAGTTAATTGTTGGAAAGACAGAAATAAATGAGTGTTTAGACCAAGTTAGATCATGCTGGATGTGTGCTCTTGATACAGGAAAACTGAAACGGGTCTAGGGAAAGGCCTACTTACTTGTGCAAGTCTTCAGTTATCTTTTGTTTGAGAACTATTTGTACTTTTTTGAGAGATGTTATTTCTGTCTTGTTAACATTTGTCATCGTAGTGTAATGTTTGTGGGCAGTGAACGCTGCATACATTTCTGAAGGAGCTCTGCCCAGCTGGGCTCATAAAGCTCTTCTGTTTTTGCACTGGGCCTGGGTAGAGCCAGAGCAAAGATAATTGTCATTCAGTGCACGGCAGGCTAAAACATGAGGACTGTGCTGTGAACTGCTGGTGACATAAGCTGGAGAGTTCACTGGAGACAATAACACTTTAATTCTCAGGAGAAGGGAAAGAAAGGAAACTTCTTTTTCTTTCTGCTTTGAGTGTTTTTTTTTTTGTTGTTGTTAAAGTGCTTGTGATTAAGCTTACAGCTTATGATGTTTTTGCCTGGATGTTGTGGAGGTAGGAGATGCACTGATGATGTAGTTTTGTATGTGGATACCTTGGTGAGGCTCTGTCTGAGGCTGGTTTGGAAATGAGATCCTGACAGGTTGAACTGAAGGCTTTAGTGGCAGCCACCTTGTGGGCTGCCTTTGGTCTTCTGAGAACATTTATTGCTGCTGGGGAAGCAGCATGTGGAAGTAGTGTTAAAAAATAAGTGAAGAAGTTGAGAAAGAGGATTCCTCCAGATAATGAATGTTTGGAAATAAGCACACAAATCCCCTTGGACAGCAACCCTCCCAACTGTATGAATTGCTTTTGTAGTAATTAATGTATCTGATTCAATTAATAACTGAGAAATAAAAATGGTAAACAAATGTAAATGAAGAAACGGGGGCCTGCATTGCTCATTTGCTAATGAGATTTTTTGGAGCTCTCTGTGATCGGGGGAACTGCAGATCAAAGCTTCAGTCGTCAGCCACAAGATGGCAAACTGAATATCCCGACTCCTAAAACACTGCGTGGTTTCTTTTCTCTTGTTGGTGTGCAAATTGTCTTTCATGTTTTCTGGAGGAAGATTGATATATTTTGGGTTGATCTGACATGTTTTCATATATCACTGCAGTTTGGAATGCCTCTGAAATCCTAACTTACTGTCAGATTTTGTTTTGTCTTCAATTACTATCTGGTGTTTCTGTTTGCCCCCTTTTTCTTTGCCCACTCAGTCTTTGTCCAGATATTAATTATTGCTGCCATATTAGAAGATCCTTTACTAAAATACATTCAGAATACACGTAGTGCTAATTACAAGGATTCATATTGCATTTTCTTCATAGTTCTAATTCTTCTCACAAAAGGTTCAACACGGTTTGTGGTAAAGCATAGGTGTTCTTGCAGGCTGCCAGCTGGTGATGCTCAGCAGTAGGGTGTGCTTGTCTGCCTCTGTACAACCTCCAGATGTTGAAAAACACTGCATCCCAACCTCTTTACACTTCTCTGAAGGTATTGTGTTCTATGTTTGCTATTAGTGATGTATCCGTTCCAAAGCAATGTTGGTCAGTAGCCAAAATGTTTCCTTCCCACCCATTCTTGGTGAAAGTAGCTGTTGGATTTTGCTGTAATTGAAGAGGAAAATTATTTATAGTCGACTTTTATTATATCCACAGCATATTCCAACAATTTATCTGTTGTACCTGAGAATTCCCTACAAGAGCAAGGCTTTTACTTGTCAGTACTTCTGAGTTTAAGCACTGCTCTTGCTCCTCTTGCCCTGAGCTGACACTTGCTCTCTCTGTGCCTGCCCCTTGCTGAGAATCACACCTCAGGTGTACGTGTGCTCTGTCTGCTGAGACTTCATGCCAAGCCTGGGAGTCCTGGGGGAAACGTTGCTCTTTTCACTCTGCCTGCCTGGCAGCAAGCTCTGGTTTTAATGCTGTTCTAGCAAAGGTCTTGAGGCTTTTGCACTGACTGCATTGTAGCAGGTTTTTTTTTCCCAGGCTGTCATGCCAGCTTCTTTGTTTAAAAAGGAAGGAAAATTCTCTTTTTGGACTAGCTTCACGTGGGAATTAAGTCTGTTCTGTTTGGGCTATAGCTGCCTTTGTCAACCTCTTGGCTACCTTGGTCAGACTTGAGAGCTGGGGAGGTCTTTTAAAGCTGTGAAGCTTTGAGCAAAGCAGCAAGGAGAGAAGCAAGTGTACTGCCTTCACTTAAGCAAAATGCAAGGACAGCTGGCTTGCTCAATTTAGTTGGAGAGTGGCAAGAAGAAGAGCATGTGCTTTCTTTGCCCACGCATTCATAAGTAGTAGAGGATGAGGAGAGAGTGGGGAGGTGAGAGAAGAGGAAGCACAGACTATGTTGGGCCGATAGGGGTGATGTGGGAGGGCACAGTCAGAATTTGTTCTGGTCAGTATCTGATGTTGTATGTGTGTATATGATAATTCCATGTGGACAGGGGGCAGCTGTGTACCAAAATGTCTTAGCTTCTTCCACTGCATCTAGGTTGTGTTCTTGATAGGAAATCATGGTATTTGCTATCCTAAGAAAAAGCATAAAGAATGTTAGAGAACTAATATATGGACAGGATTGAAAGGGAGAAAATTCAGTCATTGAGTGGAAAAATATTTGATCTTTTGGATATGCCTATAATTAGATTTGAATGGATTTGGTTTCAGTTTTTGCACTGCCTCTGTCCCCTAATCCTACTTCTGTCTGACTTCTGCTCAATATTTTATTATCGGCATCCTCACCTCCTGGTATTTTGCAGCCCTTGTGCTGCTCTATCTTCCCCATAGCACTTTGGGCTGTTGGGTCCCATCCTAGCACAGCAGCCTCAGAACTGCTACTGCCATCAGGCCCTGCCTGCCTGTGTGGTGGGGAGGGGAGCTGAAGTGACTGGGAGTCAGAACTGAGCTGAGTGCCAGCAACCAAAAATAAACAGCAGTTTTAATTGTTGACTTTCAAAAATCAGTCTCCTTCCTTAAAAATAAGTGTTGGATACTGCCATGCCTTACGATAAATGGTTGTGTAGTCCTGCTTTTATGGCTTTGTTAGATGTCAAATGTGATTTTGTTGTTTAAAAATAAGTTTCACAACTGTAGTACTCCAGACAGTGTGTTTACCTGCATGTTACAGAAGAGATGGAAAAGTTACTTTTGAAGTTAACTTCTACTATTTTACATAGGGGGAAATGCACTAAAATGGAAAACCAGGAAAACGCAGTTGTTTATTCTGATTATTCTGCTGGAAAATGTCTGGAGGAGGATACATAGAATTCTTTTTATTAATCACTTCTACCCAGAACAGCAGTTTGTGAAATGCAGTAAACACCAAGATTAGATCCATCCCCAAACAGTAAGTTGTTTGCCCTCAGCACTGCTGTGAGACATACAGAATCCTTGGGAACCGGTAAATAAATGCAGTTTGCCCTGATCTTCCCTTTACTTACTGGAAGGTGCTGAGGTCCACACATGCAGGCCTTTGTTTCTTAGAATCTAGCAAGAGAGGTTGTCCAAATAATTATTTTTGGAAAGCACGCTTACGAAACAATTTTAAATGTGAAAATGCTGTAGTATTCAGTCAGCGCCGTAGGCGTGCTGGGCTGTAAGACTGACATTCAAACAGTGCTCTCATTAGTGAGCTGGATTTTCTTTGCCCTTATCTAAAGATTCGCATCTGATTTGTTTGTCTGGGAGGAAAGTGGGAGTGGGAATGAGTTGGTGTTCTACTCAAGCTGTTTCACCTAAGCCATTGAGCGCTTCCTCCTGAAAGCTTCTAAAAGCTGCTGGTTGTGCTCCATGCTGAGGACAAATGAAAGATGATGAAGATGAGGTGTTTCTGGATTTCTGCATGAGAGCTCACTGAAACAATGATGGGTACGTTCCATGTCTTGGGAGACTCCTGTGGGCAGCAGCGATCACCTTTCACTTTCATTGGAAGAATAGTTGGCCTCACAAGAGGAGGAAAGGCCCTGTACCTTCCATGCTTGTATGCATCCCTTCTCCATTCCAGCTTATCTTCAGTACTGCTTTATAAATCCGAGAGCGTTCAGCTTCACCTCTGGGGTGGCTAAGTTGCTGTTTGTCTTTGTTACCTTTGTTACCTTGAGCCCATCAAGATGAGAGGGATCTCTTTATTCCTGTTGCTTAGCAAGAATACAAAGCGATTCCTATCTTAATTAGTTTGGATTGTAATTTAATTGAAAATGGAACAAGTAGGTACAGAAAAACAGGTGGTAGGGGAAAACAGGAAGGAGTGGTAAGCCTAGCAGAGT
Source organism: Pavo muticus (assembly GCA_016647715.1). Taxonomy (NCBI): domain Eukaryota; kingdom Metazoa; phylum Chordata; class Aves; order Galliformes; family Phasianidae; genus Pavo; species Pavo muticus. The sequence continues at coordinate 2,836,447 of JACDJE010000022.1, read as the reverse complement.
AGATTGCAGTATGTTTTGGATTGTTTTAATTGTTAGAAGTGTTGAAATCCTTTATTTGGAAGAGTTATTCTATACAGCTGAGTTAGAGTTGAAATAGGGCTAAATAAGCTGGGTTGACAGCTTTGAGCAATACTGATTTGGTTTTGATTTTGCATCACTAAAGGATACAGTTCTTTATTAAGGTGTTCAATAAACATTGACTTTTGTACCAAAGTCTGCTTTTCTTTGGTTGAGAGTGTCATGGATAATAGTAGAAACAATGGCCAAATTCAAATTGTCCTTCTTGGGTTAGCTGTTATTTTGAGTCTTCTGCTTTGTAATAGACTTGCCTCACACTGGTGTCTTGAGCTGAGTTTGTTGCTCCTCTTCTGAGCACGGGGTTCACCTTTCAAGAGATTGCTGGATTTCTCTAATCTGTGTGGTTAATTCAGGTTATTTTTATCCTTATTTAATCTCTTTCACAGGATTAAAGAAGTCCAGAACTGATTCTTTGCCAAATGATTCTAAAGTTGGTTTATGACAGGTGAACAATTTGGAATTTCTCCTTCTCCCCTCAGAGTCTGTGCCTTTCCTTGCCAGATATAAAAGCCTTGTACAAAGTTAAGCCTCTATTTCCATTTCTGGGTGAATAATGATACAGGAGGCACGTGCTTAGTGCCTCTATCTATTCCCTGGATATTTGCAGTAGCTCAACTGCATCAGGAGTTGTTCAGCAAACTGAGCCCAGTGTAGATCAGATCAATACAGTGCAGAAGTTGGAGCTGGATGTAGATGTGGTTCTTGCTTTGTAACAATTTAAAAAGCTTTTTTTTCTAAAGATACTGATTGCAACTATGCTTTAAATAAATGAGATCAGTTCTCCAATTCAGTAGTTGTCCAGCACTTGGAATAGGTTCTGGTTAACCTCTCTGCAGTGAAGTATTTTTAATCAGACCCTTAAGAGGTAAGATGCACAGTATTGCTGCTTCTGTGTCCTCATGCCTTTGAGTAATGTTTGTTTGTATCAGACTTTTTCTTGTTTGTGTGCATTGCTGGCATATTATTGCAACACAAAACAATCATACTCTCCACATTTTTTCCCTTAACGGAGCGCAACTGCTGCAATTGACTCTCCAGTCCTCTGCTGTTAATACTGTGTGCTGAGGAAAACTTAGGGTGCTGTCTGACATAGTTTCATTTACGTAGTTATTCCAGGGTTGTAAACAGATTTGCTTCCTGTGTGGGAGTAGAGTGATATGCTCACCTGATCGATTCGTTACTTGCAGGGACACGGAACCAGGGGATCTATCGATTCCCCTCAGCCAGCTGAACCCAGCTTGTAATATACTTAATTGCTCTTTAACAGACTTCGTTTTACCTGATCTAACTTTAGAAAGAACATTGTCTGAACTTGAAGTCATATTTCAGATGTATGTGTTACAGCAGGCTCATTGATATCCCTGTGATGGAGATGCTAACTGTAACTGTGTGGGGGATGAAGCCAATACTAAGGCTGTGCCAGGGCTCCCTGCAGTCCATCTGTCCATCTCCTGACTGTGGACTGTGAACGGTTCCTTCCCAGGCCTTTCCACCTGATCTGACCATTCCTCATGCTGATGTCTTCTGTGCAGGCTGCTGTTTGTTCTTGTTCTTTGATTTTTTTTGGTGTCTGTGTACCCAGCTGTTACAGATTGAGCTATTTTTATCATGCTACCTTTGGCAAAGTCCCAGATTGACAGTCTGCACTTTTAATCTGTTGTTGTTGATATTTGGGACAATCTTTCCTGTCTTTATGGAGATTCAGGACACCTCATGTAGAGATTCATCTAATTTGTGTAAGTGCTTATTATATGTACATTTTTCTCTTAGAGCTGGGATTTTGCTTAACAGTTACCTGGAAAGATTGGAAAAAAGCCCCAGCTTTGTGTACTACTTCTTGATCACCTTCTGAATGATGTGTAAAAACAACCTAAATAATGGTAGCTCTTCTGCTACTCTGTTTGGGTATCATCCCCACTCTGCCATTTACTCTACATTTAAAAACGTTTCTGGGTTTAGTGAAGAACTTCAATATGACACATGGCTACAAGGGTGAAGTACTGAATGCTTACCAAAACAAAGAACACTGCTTTGTGCCAGAGCGAAATAATGTTTCTGGAGTTTAAACAGTGTGATTTTTGTGTGGTCACTCAACATAGTTATCTCATTATTTTAAATTACTACCAACAGATGACTGATAAGAAGCCTTGCTGTAAAGGCTTGCCAAATGACTGCTTGTCCCATGCTTTGTGGGGTCGACTGTGTTGCTGCTGTTCCATTACTGTCTCACTTCTGACAGGACAACATCCAGAGCTATTCCTGCTGTGTCAGCAGTGACTTTGTAGTCTGTTTTCTCATGTCACATCATAACTTCACTCCTTGCAAGTCTTCAGGCCTTTCAGGGTAGCTACAATGGACTTCTAAAGTACAAAGAGAAAACAAAACCTCCAAAATGTTCAACAAACTTGGAAACTGCTTTTGTCACCTGTAATTTTTTCTAATTTAAAGCACTTGCCCAGTGTTATTTTTCCAATTTCAAATCACCTGTAGACAAGTACAGAGCAGGTGGTTGTGATTGCGACCATGAGCTGCTTTTCCTTCCTACTGCCTGCAGGTGCAGTGTGACCCAGCTGCCTGTTATCGTGGCTGTATGCATCCTTTGTGCTGGCACTAGTTGATGGGAAAGGATAAGGTAGTTTATTATATAAAATTCCAACTTTTTATATGATAAACTCAATCCAGCTTTGGGCATTATGGATAAAATGGTTTGGAAAACCAGATGATGTGTGCTTCCCCTGTCCCAAGGCCTCCTCAGCTGGGGTTGGTAGAAGGGCATTCTAACAACAGTCTGTTCTGGAGGTTAGGCTTGAGTTATGCTCTCTGTGTTTTAATAGAGAAAGAAAGGATAGAATAGTCATAAGACTAAAATGCGTTGTAGGCAGGTCCTTGGGTTAGAAATAGCCTGTTGTGCTTTAAAGCACGCAGCATCTGCCATGAGGGCTGTGGTATAGGCTGGTGAGTAGTTGCAGCTTCTCATCCATTTATTTTCTTGTGGATACATGGTTATTTGGAAACATTTAATTTCTTTTGTCTGGAAAATCGACAGCTTCCGTCAGCATCCTCACTTGGGTATGTTTAGACCGGGTGCTTCCCACCTGCAGTAACGTTCTCCAAGAGGAGAATTTCTTAGCAGAGAATGAATTTGCTAATGAGCTCTTCTCCCAAAGCGGTGAGGAGATGCCAAGTGATGCTGGGAAGCTCTGAGGGGGAGGGAAGTGGCTGTTCTGTGCTGTCACAAAGGGGATGTGCTCTGTTTGCAGCCCTGGCCTGATCTCTGTCGGCCTCCCATCAGCGTGGTGCGGAGGAGGCCCTGCAATGTCCTGGAGCAGCATGAGGTTTCTGAGCCAATATTGAGTATCTTGTTGGAGGAGATAGTGGCTTCAGGCTACACAGCAAACAAAATTAAGCAGTGTATCTTGGAATCTTCACTGCTTTGTGGGGTATTCATCATTCTGACTGCACAGTTGTGTTGTAATATGCTGTGGGGATAACTGCGTGGTGACTAATTTTAAGAGGAAATGCGCTGAGAAGCGTAGTGGGATAGCTTTGGAATGATGGCAACAGTTTATTGTGGAGTTTGTTATCAGAAAGCTGTGAAAGTTGTAAAAAGAACTGTCAGCCTCCCCCCAAAACAAACCAAAAAGCACAACCAGACAACTACCCCAAACCAACACATGAGATTGTTGACACTTGCTGAACAACAGGTCTGAGTGCTATCCTGAGAGGATCCTGCTGGCCGGCTTGAGTCTTTTCAGTAGAGCTGCTGCCCAAAGGTAGCACAGTGTTTGTGTTACCAAGCATTACGTGGTGCAAAGCAATGATCTCTGGCTTTTGTCAGTGGTTGCATTGGTCTTGATACTCATGCCTGTTGAATTCATGTGCAGTAAAATAGTGCATGTACAGTGACATGGTGACAGTCTGCTGCTGTTTGGAGTGAAGCTGCCCCATGGAGCAATGGGCATGGTCACAATATACCTGAGGTTAAATGGCTGTAGGTATGATATTTGCTTTTCCTGAGGGAAAGAGACTGTGAACGACCTTAGGCCAAGTTCTGTTCTCCTTTAGGCTTTGCTGTCAATAGAGGTTCCTCACTAGAAAGAAATTAAAATCGAGCTGTAGCCTGGAGTAATGTGTGAGTTGAATTGGAGCAGATTGTGAACATAAGGAAAATTTTTTAAGCATCAAAGTAATTTAGAGGCCTAAGTTCTACAGGAATTCATCGGTAATTAAATGTTTCAGGACTGTGTCTAATAGCTTACTAAGAAAAGGCTTTGACTGGGAGCTGAGATCCTGTTTTTCTACGTATACAGATCTCTTCTATATGCCTTTACCTAACACAAATATTTCAGTGCTTGTGAATGGACTGGGGAAAGCGAGCTGGTAAGTTGCTGATTTCTTTGACTGTAGTGTAGTTGTTGAGGTGTAAAAAATAAATGAAGTAGCACTGTTTGCTCCATCCTGGGAACTGTTTGGGCACTTGTTTGTCTGCTCTTCTCGAATATTTCATTGTGCTTTGAATTCCTTAATTCCCTGTCACTAGCTACCAGTTCAAGGTTATCCAAAGAGTCTAGGGACATGAAGTTCACTTTGTCTTCTTCAGGGTTGCAACTGCTGCTGATGCTCACTACAGACACTGCTTTTTCAGACAGCCTGCTACTTTGTCTGGTTTGGAAACCCATTAGTATTAGGAGTTCTCTGTTTGCTGCCCATGAAGCTGACAACTGAAAAGGCTAATTGGGATAAGGAATGGGGAGAAAGGGAAAACATCAAAACTCAGGCAGTGTATGAAATGAATTGGTTTGGTGTATGAGTTGGGTTGTGAACCAAGGCTATCTGAGTGCCATTTCTCATCTTGCAATCAAGAAACAACTTGCTTTAAGAATAAGATTAATTCATTCAAATAGTTTATCTAAACTCTGTGTGGCTGCAGACTTTTTTCTGATTTGTGGAGGGATCTGGCAGTGTGACCTGACTCACTGGGCTCAGTCTGAGCCACAAGAAATTCAGAGTTTGCTTCTTTGTACAGAAAATGTATGAGTATGAAATCTGTGGAGGGGAATACAGATCCAGCTGTTTATATTATTATTATTTCTTCTTGATTATAAATGGCAAAGAAGGAGATCTAAGCTGGGTGCACACTGTGCCAAGTAATCCTTTTTGGTACTTCGTCGCAGGCAAAGACAGAGAGACAGAAATACTAATGGGAAAAAATAACTAAAGGGAATGAGAAATGTTCTCCTAGCAGGATTAAGAAAGCTAGAACTTGGTGTGTTATCGAAACCTATTTTTTCCCCTAATGTATGAAGACTTTCAAAGGCTTTACTTGATTTTTAAGATGTGGTATTTGTAACATGAAAAGTATAAAACCCCAGAGGCTGCCTGGAGGTCCAGGAACTTTCCTGTGGTCAGTATATTCTGCAAAGAAGTTTCCTTGGCTTATTAATAAAGCATGTGTGGGAGGTATGTCTGGAAAAGAAAGCTGTGTAAGTGCAGCTCCTCAGAGCCTGGTGCTGGGAGCTGCTCTTGGCTGACTTGCTGTGGTCCCGTACCCATGCCTCGGCCTTCTGACACAGTGCTGTCCCATGCCCCGTGTACAGCATGCTGCTTTTCAATCGTGTGACGTGTGTACGGGGGATCTGACACTTCTCGTAAGCATCAGAATTCCCTGCACGTGTGCTTTGTGATGCACGCCTTGGCTGTGGAATCTCATGAGTCTCTGGGAGCTGTCTGGTGCCAGCAGCCTTGGCCTGCCTGTCATATTTCCCCAGAGCACCATTTCAGACTCAGACAGCGAGCTGGAGAAGCTTTTACTCTGGCGTTGTCCTTTCAACCTTCTCTTGGACCCTTGTAGTTCTCCCTGGCCTGTGTTTTGCAGGCAGTATGTGAGGGTGTAGCAGTGCTTGTAGGAGGTGCAGCCCCTCAGGAGCAGCTTGTCGCTGTCAGGAGGCCTTGGTTGGCCCCAGCTCCCTCCTTGCAGACATGGAGTGATGTGGGATTTGTTACCTGCTGTGCTATGGGTCAGTAATCACACACTGAGACATTTATTTCAAGATTACACAAGCCTGGGTGCATGCTGGTTTCCTACAAGTCAAGCACACCAAACAGAACTATGCACTCTATATTAGCACATAAAACTTGCAAAGTTAGTAATTTTCCAAACCCATCCTCTTTTCAACGATTGGTTAGTGATTTATGTACAATTATAATGCTGCTGACTCAATCCTTCTATTACAATGTGTGCTCAGGGGACTGGGCAGGGTCTTTCTGACCAGTGTGTTGAAGTATCATAACTGAAGGTAGTTCAGCTAAGAACTACATGGATCTTGAGTTTTCCTGCCCAGTTAGTAATATCCTCAAAGCTGGTTAACATCCTCCACAAAGCCTATTTGCTCCAGGATGTGCTTGGTTAAAGGATGCTAAGTGTCTTCACATGTACATCATGACCTAATCCAGGGATAGCAAGTTTTCACTGTTAGTCTTCAACATAGGCAGGTAACATTTCTCCCAGGGAACCATGTGAATAGGGGTGGGGGCTGCAGGGGGTGGGTTCCCCTTGAGCTTTGCTTATGGGATCTTCTGCACCTCTGGAGTTGCCTGGAAAATGGCTGGGGAAAGGCAGCGGGTGGGATGTGTGTGGGTTTTGATGTTGTAAGAACACACGTCAAGGTTTGGAAACACTGTGTAGAAACATGTGTTTGGGGGAAAATAAAATGTCAATTTGGGTTGTTTTTTGTTAATGCTTTGTGTTTTTGCATTGCTTATTGTTGGAGAGTTGTTTTTTGTGTATTTTCACTTTTGAAAAAATAAATGCTGGTTTTGTTGAACTGTCTTTGATCCATTTTTCATGATGGTTTAATAATAGAACTACCATGAAAGCATGCTTCCCACCAATGTAGTGTGATTTCCATACAGGAGAAAAAAATGGAAACATTTTGAAGTTTCATTAAATTTTAAAGAAAAATTAGATGAAATTCTCCCTGGCGTTTCTAGAAATGATTCCTTTATTTTTTTCTAAATGCACAAAGAGTGGCTTTAAAAAAAAACAAAAAAAAAACCACCACAACAAACACAAAAACCATCCTAAGAAAGCCCAACAGCACAGCTTTATAACAGCACCAGACTGCCTCTACTCCTGTAGCAACTGCTGCAGATGCCAGCAGGCAAACCTGACCAGAGTCATTGTCTTGTGGGATGCAGTCTTAACATCCTTCTCTGTGTTAAGTTTCTGCACCTGTACTGTCCATTTTCCAGGAGAACTGTCTTCCTTTTTGTGACTGGGGGTTTGGCAGCCCATGCTATGTGGTTAAATGTTGGCAGGTGCTGTTTGGCAGCCAGTAGCTTGGTCAGGACATGGAAATGAAGTGCAAGGAATCTCATGGATTCCAGATCAGGTTCCAGGTTAAGAGGATATGACACAATACCTACTAATTGAGTTCTTGAGATTTCTAAATGCTGTATCATCCCCTGGCCTGTGTCTGAGGGGAAGACTAATATGTCTGTGTCACAATCTGTGACACTTAACAATTCATTCTCCCCAAGCTGCCATAGATGCTTTTCTTCTGCAGTAGAAAAGTTCGTCTGTTGATCTAATTTAATTGCCTGTAATGAAAGCTTCAGTTAAATTATGTTATGTACACAGTGCTGTAGCCAAGGGCTGACCTACAGGGTAGCCTTTGCCAGGTGCTTCAGTTCTTATCCTAGGCAGTATTAACATAAATTCTGTTTAGTCGTAGAATTTTTTTCTTAGTTCTGCTATCTGTGATTTACTTCAGCGTCTCCTTCTGCTGATCCAGCTAAAAATATCTGATGCTAAATATTTTGCTTTGTGATTTAATGATATATTCCTCTTCTGTGCCTGGCGCTGAGCTGAAAGACAAATGTCCTTACGATTCTGGAGCTCTTGGGAAATACTTGTTAAGAGCTTCTGTGCTGTGAAAGGGGCAGGAGCGGGACTGCTTTTAATAGCTGTGGTTGAAAAGTATCTAAATGTGGTTCTCTGTTTGCTTTCAGTGCAGCTGACTTTCCCTTACTCTTATACCAATTCAATACCCAGCTCTACCCCCTGGTGGTGCTGGGAAATTGATTGCTCACACAGGTGGTATTCTAGTTTATCTTCCCCATGTACACGCAGAGCACTGTACCCATGGAAAGAGGCATTTTTTCAACTAGCAAAATTATCATTACATGCATGACTTCCTCTTTCATTCCATCTCTGTATGCTGTATGCTTTCAGTGCTTCCTGAAGATGGCTGTTGATGGTATCTTTTATTTGACTGCACTTGGTAACATTACCAGTCCTCTGCATTTCCTTTTTCTTTGTGTTAAGTAAGCTCCTTGCCTCTTTATCTCCCTGTCCAGCATCATTGATTTATCGTGCTGTTTTAGGGTGTTTGATTTTACAGGAAAGAAACTTGACTTTTTTTTACCCTCCTCAAATGTATCCTAAAAGCTCCTGGTGCATTTATATTTGCTTTACCACGAATCCCAGAAAAGTTGCCTGTGAAGAGGTAGAGATTCAAGGAGCAAACTTGAAATTCTTATTTGAAGCCCATATTTGCATAACTCCTCTTAAGTTCATTCTTTTGTGAATTCTCTGTGCGCTTTCTTTGATGGCACAACCTGTGTGCTCTCTTAGTTCATCTTATTTATTGCAGGCTCATTAACTGTCCAGCACCTAAACTGTGTGGCTTTTGTTTTTCATGGAAATGCATCTCCTATTAAAATGGTTGGCTTACTTGGGGCTCGTGCCCCAGATATGGCACTTAGGAACAGTTTGGCTGATCCTTTTTGCCTTGGGATGGACTTTCAGACTTTCTGAGATAGGAGATCTGCAGTAATTGTATTTTAGTGATGTGTTTTCATTCTGTCTGGGTTTAAACTGATGGCTTTATTTTATACCTTGGGCTGTTTTGGATTTATGTTTTGAAGGAAAACGTTCTTAGGTAACCTGGAGATCTTTGATATGAAAACATTTAATTATGGCAAACGATTTCTTTCCTAAGCTCATGTTTGTTGTCAAACTGTTTATATTCTAATATGGTCATAAATGTAATGTTGAAGCAAAAACACAGGTCAGATTTTTGACTCGTTTCCAAGCATAGAGGGTGATGTGTTGTTTATAGGTTTTGCACGTTAAACATAACGGTATTGCTGGAGATAAGGTCTAGCTCCTGAGTTACGCTAGCATTAAATAAACAGACTTTTATCGCTGGCAGTGAATACATTTTGCTTTGTATTAAATCTGATTTACTTCCAAGGTAACCTGCAATGAGCTTTACCTTGATCAGCTTCTGTTTCTTTGATGGCTTTCTTGTGTGTTTTCAGTAGAGGAAGGAGGACAAGGGAAGTGTAACACAAGTAGCGTGGTTCTCAGACCGAAGAAGAATTGGATACGTGTGCGTTTGGTTTTTGTCTGGATGAGGTGAATGAGCATATGCTGAAATACATCTCCTGGCTTGGGGCCCTGCTGACCTTAAAAGTCCTTTTTAGAGTTAAGTCTGTCAGATATTCAACTGGCAGTTTTAGCAACTCGTATCTGAAAGACCAAACAAATGGTTTCATGAGCAGTGAAAAGGGGCGGGGAAAAACATCTGAATTTCCTATAATTTTCTTCATTTTGGTCAATTAGTTTATATGTGTATGTATAAATGTATTTATACTTAAGTTTTCTGTTGATTCTTTGCTAGCTGGAAACCACCACGTTTTTTCCCCCATTCCGCCTCTCCTACAGAGCATTTGGGATAGCAGTGTGTGAGTATGAGTAATTCAACCTAATAGATGAGATCAAGGGCTGAGTAATTAAAGGTGAATTTCTGAGTTCTCAGTTTTTCCACTTCCAGCTGCTTGTTTCATACGATGTATAGGAAGAGAATGAGCCTGGAGACATCTACCATATATCACATGTAGATGAAGTTTGCAAGTAGATATTATGGGGGGGAAAAATGATTTACACAGTGATTGTCTAGCTTTGATTTTAAGTAATTATGATGAAAAAACTAGAAACATAGAGTTCACGTCCCTACCTGTATTGCTATGTTACTTCCTTATTAGAAGTTTAGAGTATATATATCTCTTGGATACGAAGTGGTACTGTAGCATTGAACGCTTTTCCAAAGATGATGATAAAAAAAAAAGCAGTGTTCTGCTTACATGCACCTATCTGGAAGAATTTGCAGTGTCATTTCACAATCTGTGCCATATTTTGATACAGAATCCTTAACTGGTTATTACTGTGTTAAAAAGACACCGTGTGATGTTTATGAATGCTTCGCCTGTGCTTTTATTAAAGCTATTTCAGCACGGTGGCTCTGACCACAGCCTTTTTACGTGATCTTTAAATCAGTTTGCAGATGGACTACTCAGGGTGCATTTGGATGCTCACCTGTAATGAGTTACACCCACTGTTCGGTGCATTGCATGGAGGCACTCTGCTGCTTTGTCTGGATGCACCTTTGAATCAGTTAGCATTATTATGCATTCTGAATAAAACCTCCTAATTCCCTAATTACACATTTACTGGCTGCTACAAATTCTCCCATATTTATCCAATGCTGTGTAATTAGGGAATTACAGAATTCATACAATTGATTTCTTTAAGTATTTTCTAGTTGGGAAAACGTAGCAGTCAGCGCCTCAGATGTATTAAAATTGCCAAAAGACTTTCAAGAAGTCACTTGTTGGTTTGCTTCCTCTCAAGAGGCATTAAATGGGGAATTAAACACTACCAAAAGGAATGTGAGAACTGCTGTAGATGCTTTGGCCTCCTCTCTGAGCCTTTTGTTACTGCGCACTGATGCTTAGGCAAGGAATCTTTATTAAATGGCCCTTAGTTCACGTCCCTTTTGTTTGGTAGCTTTGCTGAACCTAAATGTTGATTAAAATAGCACGTGGTACGTGAATATTCCATTTGTTCAGGAGCCACCAGTGCTGGAGAGGACCCACCTGACCACAAACTTAAGAACGTTTGTTTTGCTGCCCGTTACGGTTCTTTGTCTATTAGTTTGTGCCCCCAGCTGGGAAGGGGGAGGAGTGAAATTGCTTGAGAACGGCCATTTGGAAAACCCTCTTCTATCTTCCTGTATCTACCTTGAATACAAGAAGCCTGTGCAATTAGTAAAGTTTATTGCTTTTGTTGTTCGACATCTGAGAAGAGATGCAGTTGCTTTCTGTGAGAAGAGAACCTCGAGCAAAACCACCCCTCGACTACTTTGAAAGCCAGGCCTTTCCTGGTAATCAAGTGTTTACAGAAAGATGCTTTGTTCAAACCTTTTCTGGAGCTCTGTATGCTTAAACAAAGGGCTTTTAGACTTAAACACAGCTGTTCATTTGAAAATGAAAAATCAAATTAAGCAGAACCCGCTTTTGAAAGCTAATGTTGTATAGCAACTGGAACAAAGGAAGAAAATACTGTGTTTTACGTTTCACTTAAATAACTTTTTTAACATAAAGTTTTCAGTGAAAAAAGTGTGGTTTCAAAGCTGCTCATCTCTTGCTGCGTCCCGCAATGGAACATCTGCGCTCATTCTGACGCGGATGAATGACATGAATTAAACTAAAACCATTGAAGTGCTCTTTTTAACATAATTACACCTTGTTCATTTTGGAGACACAATGCAGGGATGAAATGCCAATTAAGCCTGGTATGTTAATGAGATTGAGACTGAATAGGGGATTAGAGCGGACACAAATCCCAGTGGAATTGATTTCATATAATCCCTTAAGTTTGTTCTGTTTTCAAATGTACAATAACATTTCTATTAAAATTTTCAGCTACAGTATAAAAACAAAACAAAAAAATCCCCAAATGTGTTTGATTTGGGGATATGGTTAAAGGAGGTGTGGTCTGGGTCTCAGTTGGGTAACCTTGGTTTTGCTTTGTATGTTAATATTGGGTGGAAGGAGAACGCTGTGGGGTTTGACTTCATCAGCTCTGAGTTCTCTTGCATGTTCATGCCGTGTCTGTATTGTGAGTCCTACAGCACAAAGCTATTGCTTCTCTCAGCCTTGTGGGCTGAAGTTGTGGAGTTCATGATGTGAATGTGTGTGTAAATGTGTAAACATTTGCATATACAAAATAACACAGTGTTAGGTAAGAATTATATTTAATAATAGTGATTGTGTGTGCATGAGAACGACAAAACAAATAGATGCTTTCGTCTCACAGAGACTTAATGTAGCACCTGGTAGCATTGCCTCTTGCTCTTCAGAGGGCTTATTCCAAACAGCAGGTTGGCAGGAGGTGGGTGGCTGCTGGGTGTTAAGCAGGACAGAGCCTACAGCTGCAGGAGTGAGCAGGTAGAGAGCTGGCAGCGGGTGCCAACTGCTTGCAATAGCTGAGCTGGGGAGAAACGGAGCTGGGTTTAAAGATGGTCTTCTTTAAATCAATAAAAATATGCATAAGCAAAGCAAAGTTTTCTGCAGCTTTTCCTAGAAAGCTCAGTGCTTCATCTATTCACATCCTTGTGTTTTGAAGCTGCTAGTAATACCTTAAACAAAAGACTCGGTCTTGGGTGGATCCTAGTACAGCTCAATAGGGCTTTAGGAGCACGATATAACCATCTCTTCGGGTTCTTTTCAGATCCTGTTATAAAATGTCATATCATTGATTTCTGTGTTTCTGCTGAATGACTTCTGCTGTCAGAGCAAGAGCTCTGGAGGTACGTGGAGGACGTCTGGTTTCCTATCCAGGATCTGAAATGGAGAAAATTCAGGTCATGGTGCTTAGGTCCTAAATAAGAAGCTAGAGGAGGTCCCCTGAAAGCGCTGCATGGGGCCGTTGTTGCATGCTGGAGCTCTTTCTGGAATGGCAGTGCCTGGTCTTTCCGGATGCCTGGTAACATCCAGCTCCATGTCGGGTTTATTCTCTCTGTCAGAGAAGTAGAAATTTTTTGCCTGCGTTACTGAGGGCTTACCACGTTGTCAGTCACCCAGGGTAGTTTTATAAAGTGAAGATTCACAGACATATGAGAAAAGAAAGGAGAAAATTCCTTTCTATTGTTCCTGTACAGTTCAATTTGTTCTTCTATTACTCATAGATGGAGGACCTTGGGGCATTTTTTTATTTGTCTTATAAGGTGTATTAAAGTCTTGATTCTCTTTGTGGCAGCAAGCCCATTTAAAACAAGTACAGTTCTTGTCTGTTTGAGAGTATTTGTAGCTTTTTGATAGGATTTTGGAAATGCTAAGCACTGTAACAATTATCCTATTGTGGCACCTTCTGTTTAGCTGATCTCTGCAGATTGCAGAAGCTGTGCACAGGGAAGTGTCCACCTGAATAAACAGGAATATTGACTTTCACTACTGAATCTGGGATTGAGCCTCTCAGAGAACAAATTGTCTTCATTAAGCTTTTTTCTTCTACTTTTGTTAGCTTATGGCAGCACCGCTTGTCTTCAATATGTCTTCATATTTGCTCATATGTGGGCTAATGGCTAATATTAAAATGAATCATTAATGCTGGTTTTCAAACTGAAGTATTTTGAGCAGTTGGGAGCTCTTTTGTTCCGCCTCCTGTCCATGTCAGGGCTGATCTGTGCAAAGAACAGTTTTCTTGGTGTGTTTGGTTAAGCCAGCATTCTCAGCCTTTAAGTATTTGTGTTCTGCCACGCGTTGTGAGCAGCTGGCTGGCACCTGTCCTTGTTCACGTGTACCTCTAATTTATTGACTGGGATGGAGCGTACAGCCATTTACTGATGTGTGATTTTTGTGCTGAGATTACAGAACGCTTCAGGTTTATCTGCATGGTCTGTGGCTCACAGATCAAATCTGCTCTCAAGTCTTTGCAGTGACTTCCCAGAGAAACCTGAAGTCCCAGCGGTTATGTTCACTAATTATTAGAGCCTGGGATATCTAAAAGCCTCCTTGTAATGCTATCTCAGCTCTTTATGTAGAACAGAGCTTTCTTAGGATCGCTTCTGAAGAGGTACTGCTTTCTTCAGGCTGTTAAGAGATTACAACGAATGCTTTATAGCTCTAAACCTACCATCTATCTCCTGCTCTCACAGCTTGGTGTGTATTTCAGTATTACTGTCCATGATTGCAATAACTTCACCAATTCCGTTTGGGAAAGTTTAAAACATGGATAATGAATTAAAACGGCATACTTCACGGATGGAAAGAAGCAAAGGAAGGTGGGCTATGTGTCATATGTCAAAGTTGTAATGCTGCTGCTGTAATGGAACGTGGTAGGGTGCCATGGTGATAGTGTAGGTGCGAGAACCCAAGTGGAATATGTTACAGTGGAGAGAAATCATATCCGTTGCTCGGCGCTTTATGCACTAATGCAAAATTTGCTGGCCCACTCTATCATTGCCCTGGATCTAATTCAAAGGAGGATTAATCTTTTCACTTACAGGATGCTGGCGTTTTGACTTCATTGCTTACAGATTAGGTTCAATCTTTTTCTATTTGGGTAGCAAAGCAGCGATGTGTTGCAGCTTGTGGCTGCTGCCGAGGCCAGGAGCAGGCTGAGGGAGGGGGCCAGTTCTGCTCCTGGAGCTGGAACGTTCATTCCAGTGCCTGTGTCAGGTAAACCAAAAGCCATATTGCTGGGCTGCTGATGGGAGTCTGACTTGAAGGATGTATGCAGCCAGCTGGGTTTGGGTTCGTGGGATTTGTAACTTAGGTCTTTTATGTTAAATGCCTTGGGAACACTGGAATTAGATTCGTTAAGAGGAAAACATTGTCATTTTTAAGTTGAAAAATTACCCAGATACAAAGTCATTTACTGAGACAATTGGCTGAACAGGACTGCCGACAGATTATAAGCTGTATCACTGGAGTTTTCTGCCTGATGTTCATTTATTTATATTATATAAAGCTGTTTCAGCAGATTCTGGCAGAAATGTTTGACTTCCAGTTCAGCCTGTTGGGTTGTCCTGTCCCCTGCAAAGATATTGCCTCGTTAGGACTTTGCCTATGCCTGTAACTGGCTGCTCACATCTTGTTTATTGGCCCTGCCCTCATGACATCTCTTCTTACTTTTTTGCCCTTCCTGAATGTTTATGGGAGTGCAAAGTTGATTGTTTTAAACATCAGCACACTGAATCTTTCCAGAATCTGTTCTGCTGTTGCATGCTGGACATACAGCTTATAGCTGCAGTCTGCTGCTGAGCTCTCAGACTCCGTGAGCCTTTGGGCTGCTGCTCCACAGTCACTGGGAGTGGGGAAGTGATCCCTATTTGTTTCAATACAGCTTTCCTGTAATCAAACTGCAGGGACTTTAATAACAGACTGCCTATCAGGCCGTGAGACTCGGATCGTTACTTATCTGTGGAGATGTTTTGCTCCAGGCAGCTGGTTTAGATAAATTCCTCTCTTTATCTTTTGGTTTCCTAGATGTTAGCAGTGTGCTCTGTTCTCAGTGATAGTTCTCTGGAAAGTTTTGGCTGTAAAGATGATCTATAGTGGTTCCTCAGTCTTGCACTGTATCAATCTGGGGACCCAGAAGGGATCTGCAGCTTCAGTTCAGCCAGACAGGGCTCCAGCTGGAACTGCAGCTTCATGATGTGCATAGGTGAGATGTTGTCAGTACTGTCATTCTACAAGAGCAAAGAGGAGTGAGGCTGAAATTAGTGCCCATTACTTCTCAGCATCTTCCTGGCTCGGGCACGGTGGAGTTTCTCACTGTCACAGGTGCTGTTTAGAAGCTGGTCAAGTGAGTCATCCCACTGTGACTTCGTGGTGTTAACTCCCATGAGACCCCGTTTGGAGCAACAGAACATCCACTGGTGGTGTTGAACTTGCTGTTGTCTGCACAGCATCACTGCACCAACCTGTCATGAACGTGTGATCTGATTTTTGGGATGGGGGGCCAACAAAGCAAAAAGCTGCTTTTTAATTCATTTGTATTACAAATAAAGACATAGTTGGCAAAATAAAGAGGTAAAGGTTCCCCCTCGCTGGAAAAAAAGTTTTCTTCTAATCATTTTGTTCTGATTACTGTAAGGCTTGCTTGCTCTAGCCATGCTTTTTTGGTTTTGTTATTCTGCATGGTGAATATCAATTAAAAGCTAAGCAGGAATTCAGTTTTCTCTCAGAGCCCATTGAAAATGAAACATTGTTCCAAAGGAATATTTGCTTAATTTAAGATTCAAAAAGAAAAGCCACAATTCAGAGTTAGTGTGAGAAATCCTGATAATTAGGAAATGATTCCTCCAGCTCACGGGTGACAGGGAATGGTAGATCTTGCACATATAAAAAGAAAGAAGGGAAAGGAGTGGAAAGCAAATTGGAGGCCCCCTGTTCCTTCACCGGAGGGGAACGCAGGTAATTAGGTGATGTTCCTCATCCTCTGACATGTGTAAATGAGAGCCTGCTTATAACAGAGCTGTAACACAAATGATGAACATTGAAACAACAACGAGAAATCAACCTGTCGAGTGTGGTGTGAGGGTGAATCTTCAGCAGTGCCGTAAGTTGGATGCTCTGATAGCACAGCCTGAGCTGTCAGCTATCAGAACCATCTTCAGAACCCACTCCACCAGCTGCTGGGGGGGTGGGGATGCATGAGGAGTGTACCATGGGGTGCTCCAGCATCTGCTTTGCTCTCCTTAACAAAAAGGAAAGCAAGCCAATGCATGGTGCTAGCCAGTGCCCTCTGAATCAGCCCAAACCACCTTCCCTTGGTGCTCCAATGCCTGGCATCTGTCAGTGCCCGGCATCTATCAGTGCCCAGCTCTGCTCTGAGCATGGGGCTGGGGGCTGTGCCTCTGCTGCTTTCCACAGCGAGGGAATCGTCAGCTCCGGTGCTGGTGGGTTTTAATCAGGCCTTTCCTTTTCCTGTTTGCACTCTGCTCCATTTTCCTATTAAATGGTGATTGCACATTGTTGAAGAAGGCAGTCAAGTGTAAATTTCATTTTTTGCTTCAGCTAATGTTGCTGTTAGAGGTAGCTTTGCACATCTGTGAATATTCCCTGAAGGAGGAGGAGGAAAATCAATGGATGTAGCTGAAATGTTCAAATAAATAAAAAAAGTGGGGGGGGGAGGTTTAGTGGGAGAGGAAACTGCCTGTTCTGCTATGGAAACTTTCCAGTTTCCTCTGCTCATACGTGCTTCTCATTGTTCCATTTTTCTTCTGCGTTTACATGGAGCAGTCAGAAATGGTCTCGGTTTGCTTTTCTTTTTCTTTGCTTTTGTGAATTGCCAGATGGAAGGCATTAAAGACACCTGAATAAAGGGATCTGCGTGGATGCAGCCTTCCTTTGTGTTTTATTTGGGTTCTTATTAAATGAAGGAGAGAGAGAATTACCTTTGGGATGAAGGCTGCTTAAGCTTCCCTGAATGTCCTGCAAATTCCATGTGCTGTACTTTGCTGGGGGTTCAAATAAGGAATGGAGCAGGCTCTGAGATGTGCTGGTGCACCCTGCCAATGCACAGACCCTCCCTATGGCGTGCTCCCAGGTCCCTTCTCCATAATGTTTCAGAAGGACCCATACCCTGACCCACAGGGTGCTCTTGCTTTGAGGCAGCACTCAAGCCTGCGTTTTATGCTGTAAACAGAGTAAGGACAACGAGATTGTATTTATTTTCCTTGTTCTTTCCATTGTTTTTATATTCATTTATTATCTTGTCTTTTAAATGAAAGGCATTCTTTGCAGCTGCTCTTTCCTCTGTCTCATAAAACTTATCTGATGCTTCGGGCTATAAAAAATCCACTTGTAATCTGGTTTGGGATTTTCTTTTGAGACTTGTTATCTGCGTGCTACCAGTGAAAACAGTGTTGAAACAATTTAATTTGTTGGGAATTTTTGTTCATTCTACGCAGTAGTTCCTGCAGCAGGGCAGGGCGTCTGCTGGGTGAGGAGCCGTCTGTCCCTTCCCAATGTGGATGTGCACCTTCATTGCCTCAGCATCCTTTGCATGCCTCCTTGTTTCTGTCGTCTTGTATTCAGGATAACTCAGCAGTCTCTAATGTTGTGCGTGTCTGCTTTACGGGAGCTAGAGAGAATCAAATGAAGCTGACAGGCTTAAACAAGCACAATCATGATGAGAGGTGATCATCAAGCTTTGGGATAACAGTGTGGGATGTTGCAGAAGTTCAAAAAGAATGAAACCTTTAGAGAAAGTGAAATACGTTTGAGTCTATTATTGCAAAGGTACCACACTTGGCTGAGGAAAGTGTCTGAGCTGTAAGTCGATGGAGACTGGGAGGGTGTTCTGCAGAACTTCAGCTGTGCCTCAGTGCTGCTCTGCTCTTGTGCTCATCCCAAGGCATCATCAGAAGGAGTGGTGCAGCGCTGGCACTGCTGCCCAGGGAGCAGTGGGGTCACCGCCATGGAGGTGTTCAGAGCCGTGGAGATGTGGCACTGAGGGACATGGGGTGGTGCCAGGTGGGGTGGGGTTGGATTTGGTGATCTTAGAGCTCTTTCCCAACCTGCATGATCAGCCTCAGCTGCCAATGAAGGCACAGCGCTCGGCTGGGAGAGGTGTGGTGTGAGCTGCGTGCTGCTGGGAGTGGCGTTTGGAGGGACAGAGGCTGTTTTCAAAACTGGAATGTGGATTCATTGCAAAGCCTGACAGTGTATGAACGTTAATAGTACTGTAGGTAAGTGTTCAGGGAATCCATCTTCTGCATGACAAGACAGTTTGAGCAAGTTTCTGTACACCAGGAATATTCAGGTAATTGTGAATTATAGACAGAGCCAATTCACCCCACATCAGAACCTGCTGGGTTTGAATCTCTGTCACCTCGCTATTCACAACGTGAATGTGAGTTTAATTCACTAACTCCTTAAATATGTCATTCTTCAGGAAGAAACCTTAGCAGTCAAAGCCTTTGCACATGTTAAAATTTCATGGAACATCTTCGATTAAAATGAGGCTTTTGGAGCTGATGCTGTTTATATGCAAAAAATGGTTATCATCATAAAAATCCCAGGAGGGGATGAGGAAAATGCAATAAAATTTCACACTGTTTAATGTTCATCACCCTCGGGTATCTAGTAGATTTCCACTAACTAAATGCGAATGTGAATTCCATTTGCTTTAGCAGCTGAATCTGCTTTATCAGCCAACTTGCTTGTGCTGCTGCCCATGGAGAGTCTGTTCTGAGGATCTTCTTTAGAAACACCTTCCTTTTTGTATAGATTTCTCTCTTTACTTAACTGAGCCGCATTTCTTCAAAGTAGTTTCTTTCCAGCGACGTGACTGAACATCATCTGCTGGTTCATTAGATCAGCACCTTCCCTGCTTTTATCTGCACTGAAGTTGCTTTGTGGAAGGTCTGGGAAGGAAGCACAGGAGCAGCTCCATGCTTTGTGCTTCCTCCTCATCCGCCCTGGATTGCTAAAGCAGATCTGTGTGTCAGGAAATCTAATATATGGCTCAGGGTTGTAAGTGGAATGTCTTTGACCTCATAAAATATGCTGCACGTCACTGCCTGCCACCCTTGGCCTCAGCTTGCTGAGAGTGCTAAGGTTTCATTTTTAGTTTGTGGTCATCATTTAGAATCGCCCTTCCTCTGCCTCTCAGAGGGAAGAATTCCTCCTGGAAGGACACCCACCAGACGTGCAGGCAGAGCTGCAAAGTGCTCCTGCTGAAGGCCTGGCTCTGCTGGCTGCTGTCCTATTGCTGCCTCCGTTTCCCCTTTGGAGGTGATTGGCACTGTGATGCCTGCAGCACAGCTCCTGCTGCGGCAGCAGGGAATTGCCAATTTCCCCACCCCTACATGGGTGCAGAGCTAACTGGTTTTGTCTCCTCTTGTTTATCTTTTGTTATCTGAAATTAAAGTGATTTTTCCTTCTGAGCTGCCTGGCTGCATCTCAGACTTCTCTTTTCTTTACTGTACTCTGGCACTGGGGCTACTGATACTGAGAGAAAACTTTGCTGTGTCTCTTCTAACAGTTTTTATGCCAATTTCTGGGCTTTGGGCATGTGTGGATTTTTTCCCTCTATTACAGAGCCCAGAGTGTTCTGTTGAGAACATTCTTTTGTCTTCTGTGAATCCATAGATAACCTCAGTGATCCTAATGCTAGGACTTTTTGCGTGTTTATCATGTAAATAAATACTTAGATGAGTGTTATGACATTCTAATTACATATAGCATTGTACAGATAAGTAACAGAGATGGCAGGGGAGGTTAAATGGTTGCCCGAGGTTCAGCTGGAGGGCTCAGGGCAGCTTGGAGCAGCTGAATGCCAGCCCAGAGCCACAGCCTGTTCCTTTTCCTCCTTGAAATCAACTTGTGATCGCAGCTACAAATGCAAAACATTCCAGTGGCTGTGCACGAATGTTCTTATATCCATTTTAGATAGAATTTAATGTTAAGGACTAGGCGAAGTATTTGAAAAGTAGAAAATAGACTGCTATCAAGTCTTAAGTCTGTCTTTATGCCAAAGATGTCCCTCCTTCTAATGGTGTATATGCAGTCACCAGGGAGACTTCTGTATACCATCTTGGTTTGTTCAGACTGTTGTACGTGGTACAAAATCTACAGCTTAACTTGGCCCAGCCTTTCCGTTCTTTCAGCATCATAACCTTCTGCCAGTTCCTTCCTTTTTGAGGAAATTAGTGGAATTACAGGCCTTATTACTTAAGTTTAGGTGAAGGCTGAAGGATTTCATTCTCTGCTCTGTCTGGGGAGCTTCAGAGCTGGTTGTGGTCTGGAGTAAGATTTGCAGCTGAGTTCTCATAGAAGCAACTGGTTGCTGCCGGTCATCATAGTGGCTCTGTTTGGATTTTAATGCCCTGTGCTTCAGCTTCTGAGCATGGAAACGATGTGCTGTTTCACAGAGATGGAAGGGGAAGAAAGAAGTGTTGCAATGCTTCCCTGAAAAATGAGATGAGATGTGTGAGTATGAAGGCCTTTGGGGATTTCAGAGTGGCTTCTTGTCTCGTTCCAGTAGGGCTGCTGCATTGCCTGCTGGTTTTGGCCATGAGAAATGTAAAAAGGGAATTCTTGAATCTCACTGTAAAGTATTATCTCGAACCTGGTTGTGTTTTTATATGGAAAGCATGAATATTGTCTCTTTGTTAAAGTGCTGAGTGTTGTTCCTGGTCTGTTTCTCACAATTAGATATGCCATGGCAAGGATCTAAAAACAAATGCTTTTTGAATTTTTTTTTAAACTTCATTTTTGATCTCTTCAAGAATTTTCATCTAAAGAGAAAACAATCCAAGGACTAAAGAGGTGAGCCACACCGAGGCTGGAGAGTTTGACCCCGGGTCTGAACTAATTGCAGTCATGATCTTGGCCTTATCCTGATGCTTGCAGACCTCAGTGCCTTCCCTGCCTGCTGACAGCTGAGACCACAGCACTCGTACCACAGCAGCTCTTGACACAGCCTTTTTCTCCCAGAAATTCTCTTTGGTTTCCTGTGTTGCTGGAGAAACACTGGGGATTAGCAGTGCTCCTGCCAGCTCTGAGAAAGCCTTTAGTCATGAGCTGCGCAGCTTTGAGACAGTTCAGTAAGAAATGTGCTTCAGATCATCTGATCTCCTTTCTATCAGCTTATCTGTTTGGGAAAGGCATTGCCCATTTTCAGAGAGAAGTTACTGTGCGTAGAGACAGTGAATGTGGCAGCAGCAGCCCCACTGCTAGCCAGGCGAGAGAGAAAGTAAGGGATCATAGATGTGGAACAAAATACGTTGCTTCCTTTTATGCCAGTTCTTCCATTTCTGAATAACGTCGCTCTGGTCAGATTAAAAAGATCACTAATTCTTTTAATTGTTGTGGCTCAGAAACAGTTCTGGAAGCGCCTGCCCTGCTTAGCATGCTGCATTGCCGTCCTTTGCTTTGCAGGCTTAATGTATCTTAAATGGAAGTAAAGTGAAAACAGTTCTTGGGATGTTTGCACGTGTCTGTGGATGAAGGCTATCAGCAGGAAGGTGCTGTTTAACTAAGTGCTGCTGCAGGCCTACAGGGAACATAGAATATGAAACACCAGTTTCCTATTTCCTGAGCTGTGCTGTTATCCATATATGAAACGTGTTGAGATACGAGTTTGTCAATCCATATGTGCCCTTCAGAACCCCATGCATGGCTGCGGCAGGACGTGCTGGGCCACGTGGCCCACCTGCAGCCCTGTGCTCGAGGGCCTGCTTTCTGCTTTACAGATCAGGTTTTGTCAAAGCATGAAATGTCTAATGGCTGCCTTGCCATTTTGGAGTGGACCATAGGGAGACAGCTGAAAATATGGTGATGCCATGTATGAAAACCAGGCACAGATTTACATGTTCAACAGGTGGCCCAGGCATGAGCTCTGCATTTAGTAAGTTTAAAATACTTGAAGGGCCGCTGTGGCTGGATGAGCAATACAGTGCCTGCTTTGTGCTGATTTGGACTGTCTGACTTGGGCATGGGAGAGGCAAGCTGCAGCATGCTCACTGTGCTCAGCCCAGAGGAGTGTGGGAAAGCCTGCTTGAGACATGACCTCCATGTGGGGATCGGAATGGGAACTGAGCCACTCAGCTGCTCTTTGGAGGCAGGCTCAGCTTTATGTTAACACAGTCGTGGTTTATGGGACTCAGAGGGGAGCAGGCAGGAGGCTCAGAAGCTGCCTTTACAAATAAATTAAGTGTTCCTAAAGGCGAGGTGTTCACAGCTATTACAGCCCCGTATTTATGTGTAGCCTCCTTTTCCGTGCATTTACATTTAGATCACTGCTATGCTATTAAATGTAATCATTAGCTGTTTTGCATTACTTTTTGGAGGCATTGAATGTTCGGATTGATTTCCAGAAATGCCGAACTGCCAGCAGAGCCTTGGAGTTGGTTACACTCAGATATATCAGAATTGTTTTGTTCAGTCGATTCACACCAAATCTAGTACAGAACCACACTAATTTCTTCTAATGGAACTGTCGGCCCTGCGAGTCTGGCGCTTGTCATCCTCTCAGAAATCCCGATTTTCCCCGCTGAGGTCGGAGCTGTGCTGTGTGCAGCTTCCTTAACGTGCCGTGTGGGATTCCTGGGACCGCTCGCTTGGGAAGGTGGTGAGAATAGGCGCAATTAGTTGCTGTCAGATTGATGCTGGTGCTGAGGATTCAGCAGGGAGCTGCGGGAAGGCGAGCGGCGCCTGTGGGGCGGCCGTATGGATCCGTTTGTTCCTCTTGTCAGGGCTCTCTCCTGGCAGAAAGATTTGTCTTGGGATGTCAGCGAAAACAGACGCTGTTAATTAGCTTTACATAAATAGATTTGATGCTATTTAATGTGATGGCTGACAGTGTTTTTAGAGTGGAATTAAGAGTGGAATAAATATTGAAAACATTTTTGTACTCAGTGTTGTCTTCTTTTAACAACTTGTTGTAGGACCACATAGGGAGCTTATATATGTTTGTTCTAAGCAAATTGCCAATGCTTTTTGTAAGGAATAAAAAGCATTTTTAAAAGACAACCACCACAGAAAAGCAGGACTTGGGAATGTACCAAGTTAGGCCGTAAAAGCTGTGAAATTTATCTGTGTCCCATATTTAAAATAAATGCTGAAGGTTTGGTTGAATTTTATCCTCAGTTTTGGGTAAAGCTGGAGTGATTTCTCCTTTGTGCCTTCAGTTAAAGCAGTTTACGCTGTGTTATGGCTTTGGATACATAAGTGCCAGGAGTAAGGTGTGTGTTGAGCTGGCTTTAGTGACATGCCTGATAAAATCCTTTAATTTTACAGCATACAGTTTTTTCATGGAATAGTGTTATTTCACAATCATAGAATCATAGGGATTGGAAGGGACCTCTGCAGACCATCTAATCCAACCCATCCTAAAGCAGGTTCACTTGGAACACCAAGGAAAAGGAGAGTATAAGCAGACTAGGAATTAATAGGCTGTCGTTGTCTAGATTTAGAAAGAAGTATCAGGAAAGCTCTGAGATCAAGAAGGTTAGGCTTTGAGCTGACTTAATGCAGTAAGAAAAGTGTATGAAGTTTGTAACAGGCAAATGTGCTTATGGATTTTCAAATAATTCTCAGGTTGTTGAATGCTATCAGTAAGTAATAGTTGGAGCTATTAAATCAATAATGTAAATGAATTCATGAATTCAAGTGAAATTGATTGACTGTTCATTAGATTGATTTAAGTGATTCCAAGTAGACTTCTCAATTTATGTTCATTTGGAGATATTTTAAATGCCATGATTAAAGATAGAATTATAGAATCCTTTGAGTTGGAAGGGACCTTTAGAGGTCATCTAGTCCAACTCCCCTGCAATGCACAGGGACACCACAGCTCCATCAGGTTGCCCAGGGCCTGATCGAGCCTCACCTCTAAAGTCTCCAGGGATGGGGCATCAACCACATCAGTAGGCAACCTGTTCCAGTGCCTCACCACTCTCGTTGTAAAAGGCTTTTTCCTTATATGCAACCTAAATCTCTCCTCTTTGAGCTTGAAGCCATTTCCCCTTGATCTGTTGCCACAGACCCTGCTAAACAGTCTGTCCCCTTCTTTCCTGTAGCTCCCCTTTAGATACTGAAGGCTGCTCTCAGGTCACCTCGCGGCCTTCTCTTCTCCAGGCTGCACAGCCCCGGCTCTCAGCCTGTCCTTATAGGGGAAGGTGCTCCATCCCTTGGATCATTTTTGTGGCTCTCCTCTGGATGCGCTCCAGTATCTCTGTGCCTCTCCTGTACTGAGGGCTCCCCATGTGGGTGCAGTACTCCAGGTGAGGCCCCACTAGCACTGAGTAGAAGGGCAGGCTCACCTCCCTCAATCTGCTGGCCACGCTTCTTTGGATGCAGCCCAGGGTATGGTTGACTTTCTGGGCTGTGAGGGCACATTGCTGGCTCATGTCCAGCTTCCCATCCACCAGTACCCCTGGGTACTATAGGAAGTATTTGAATGACCAGCGATTAAGTCCCAAGTTTTACAGACTAGCACCTTTCCCTGCCTTTGTTGTCTTTCAAAAAATCCAATAAAATCTTAAACTGAAGATTTTCTTCTTTTACATTGAGTTCTTCATCTTTCTCAGTTCATTCAAAGATATTCTTCTGATCTGTGTTCACGTAACCATTTGCTCCCATAGGGGTTGTTTGGCTGTGCCAAAGCATGGGGGCCAGAGTCCTCAAAGCAACTACATGAAGGCAACTTGAAGCGAGAAAAATGCCCTGGGATGCGAGTTGCTTTAACTCAAACCTTCAGGCACAAGTTAGAAGCCTTGAAGTACTTCCCATGTAAATAAGATGGTAGTTTCTTATCACTTTTTAATGTTGAGTTTGATATGTATTAAAGTTGGGCAAATCTGTTTTGCAGTGCTTCTACACCTGCTGTATGCATTCACATTTTCTGTTTTCATGCTGCCATATAGACGTTTGAAAGCTTGTTTATGCACAAGAGCTAGATTCTCCTATGCAACGTGTGCGAAAAAAACAGTGGTTGGAGGCTAAACCATGTTAAATTGGCCATTAAAAAGAAGTGGTGGTAGAATGATGTTGGACATGGAGTCTGTCTCAAGCACTGCTGGAATGAGCGGGTTTCTCTGAGACCTCCAGTGATTATATGCATAGGAAAAGCCCCATCAGAGAAAATCAGTATCTTTTTAAAATAAAGAAGAGAAGAAAATCCTTTTACCTGCAGTACTGCTATGGGTGTTCCAGGGGCAGGAGTTTTCTAAGTGTTCCCCAGAAGTGAGCAGCTGAGCCCTCGTTTGAGTTTCCACTGGGTTTTCCCCTGAGAGCTGTGCTCCTTGTTGTGCCTCCAGTCTCACTGTATCACTGACTATCGCTCCCCACCTCTTCTCCCCCCACTAATTTTTCTCAAGGCAATTTGCTTGATACCCAACGTTAGGAATAATGAGAGAAGTGATTCATTATTAATAAGTTAACCTAGACTATATAGGGCTTGACTTCTTCTGTCTGCCTCGGTGAGTTTGATGTGTACTTTCCTTCCAGAGAAAAAAGGAAAAGTAAATTCTGCACAGAATAGCCCTGGGCTTCTCTTTATGAAATGTGTGCTTCTGCGTAAGTGGGCTGATGGTAAATTGGAAGCATTTCGTTGCTGCTGATGGCAAAGTGATGCTTCATACTTCAATGGAGACTCCCAAACTCTGTCAGTCCTCTGCTTCTTGGAGTCGGTGTGGTTCAGTAGATGAAGACCAAGAGTAGGGGGAACGAAAAGATGCTTAAAAAAACAACAAAAGAAAAAGTAGTTATTCTTAGCGCAGAGGATAAAATACGCTTGTTTTTCTCCACTGCATTCCCATGCCACCAGTGTCCTATGCGTTTGCTTTGTGCGTTTCCTTTCTCAAAACTCTTAGGGCTATCCTGTTGCTGCAAAATCCTTATGTGGTGTTTCTTTGGACATCTGATGGCATTGATTGTGGGGTGGACCTGAGGCAAGAATATTCTGCCTGATTTCTGGCTACTGGTGTGGTAGAGAGGATTGCTAGTAGCTACTATTGCATCTTCAGACTGTTATTCCTGTGGTGTCTGTCCTGTGCATGGGTAAGGCCGGAGCTCATGGCATTATCAGGGCGGGTCTTCCCCTCTTGACAGAGGGAAGTTGGTTCAGCAGGTGCCATGTTCTCCACTGCTGTGACGGAACGTGGTGTTCCTCTGCCTGTGGTGAGGAAGGGCTGTTTGCGGAGGAGATTTGCTCGGTACCTTGCTGTGCTGTGTAAGCAAGGAGTCCTTCTATCAATTCATACAGGAACTAACCCTGCCTTTTTAAAGGTCATTTCTGTCTCAGTCAGCTTTTAAAGTTCAAGAGGAAATAAACTGCTTAGAGTTGGCATTTTTCAAGTCAAGTGTCAACTTTCCAAGCCCCCAAGCCAGGGGATGTGGAGGAAGGAGAGATTAATAAGGGAGCTGCTTGCTTGTTACAGTGACTGTGCAGAAACCTTCCCTTTTTTCTTTCTTCTTCATGGGGCTTTGGAATGAAATGGAACATTGTTAAAATATCTCACTTTCTCCTTTTCACTTTGCAATGCAAAAGTATCCAAAGCTCTTTAGAAGTGCTTCTTTTCCACTGACAGCAAGAGGAGAGTTTGTCAGCTCTGGTGAAGTAGGACACAAGAAACGTTTTATGACAATGCCACTACCTAAAAGCTCTTTTAACCACGGAATCTTATTATCCAGTGAGAATAAAATGCGCTTTCGGAAAGTAGCTGAGGTATCCAAGCAGGTGTTTGCCCTTAACTGCATTGACGCCTTTTCCCATGCAGGGGATGGTGGATCAATAAGGGAATAAACAGGATGAATAAGCTTTATTAACCAGGTAGGGTAAGGCAGCCGGGGAGATGATAACGGAAGGCAGGTGGCAGGCGAAGGGCGTGCTGAGCATGGGCAATGTGCTGGCTGCCAAAGTGCCTGCACTGAATGTGGGCCACGGAGGTCTTGGTGCTGTGGATTGCAGTGGCTCCAGACAAGCAAAATACAGAAAAACACCACCAAAAAAAACCCCCAGTACCATTTCTTAAAGTGCCAGGCCAATCAACCTTGCCAAATATCTCTTTGTTTTTCAGTTCTCTGTTCTTAACCTTCTTGGTTTGGCTGGTACAGCTACAGATGAATGTAGGAGCGCTGTGCTCTGCGTGCCCATCGCGTGGTGGGCGATGGTGGTGATGGTGCATGAAGGGCTGTGTTTCCAAATAGCTTTAAACTAGAAATATTCTATATGCAGGCGGCCACAATGCAAAACTGTGTAGGGTGTTGTTTTTTTTTTATTCCTGTTGGGTTTTTATGTCATTTCTTGCTTTCTTTTCCTTAAAGAAGAGCTCTTTGGGAAATTTGGATCTCTGAAAGTTTTTCTAGGTGAAGATCCCATGCAGATCTCTTCCTGCTTTGGGCACGGCTCTGGCCCTGCCCTCTAGGGGAGCTGGTGGCTGTTGTGCGGGGTGGGAGCAGAGCAGTTCTCTTCAGAAACACACTGCCATTCCAACGGCTGACAAAACCTCAACACAAATGTATTCCGATAGAATAGAAGATGCAGCCCCAATTCTTTGGTACAAGGAGATTTTGGCTATTCTTGAATACTGTTTCTGATGGGAAGCTTGTGGCAGCACAAACTGGTGGGCTGCTTGCTGCCATAGCCGAGAGCTGGCACGCTGCATCTGTGAGAAAAGACATTCTTTTTTTTCAGCTACTAATTTATAGTTTGGAAATTGAATATGACTCATGTATGAGAGAGATGAGATGACTGCATACTCACCCAAGAAAATTCAATAAAAAAGCGCACCAGAGTAAAATTTGAGCTAGATGAGATCTGCTGGTGTGCATTCAGAGCAAGCAGCCCCCTCCCACCTCCCTTCCCCCGACTGGCAATCAGAGCCAAGATCAGCCTGAACCAATGCCAAGAGCTTTGGAGAAGTCAAATAAAAGAGCAAGTGAAGAGTGATACTTCTCTCATTTTTCCTCAGTTCAAAGCTTAAGGATTTCTTGAGGCAAAGGTGATATCTTTTTGTAGCTAATAGCCCGTGATGAATTTCTGTCCGTTAATTTGTTTAGCTCTCCTATTGAAAGAGGCAGTGAACAATAGCTCCTTGTTCACCTCCTGCCACTCATGATTTTGCAGACTCATGATTGTTTTCATTCCTTGCAGACAGCTGTAGCAGAGTATAGTGCAGTTGAATATCTGATTTTCTGCATCAAATCAGTTTTTCATAGTTGTGGGGAGCAGGACTGAGTAGTGTCTTACAGGGACATGAGAGCTTGGGCAGTAAAGCTTTATCGGGACTGGTCATCGTTATTCCACATTCAGTGGAGAGGGGAGGAATAATGTCAGTGTGGTGAAGTGAGTATTAAAAGGCTTCTTCCTCCGCATCCTAGGAGAGAGAAATAAAGAGCATTGAGGCAACCACAGTGCCCCAGAATGTCCCCTGTGCGCTTCCCCAGGGAACCAAGGCAGCCTAGCACCCAGACAGTGTTGGTGCAAGCTGAGCCCATGGCTGCTGTGTGAGTTCAGCAGTGATGTTTGGCTTGGAAAGGAGGAGGTGAGTTCTGCTGCCTTTGAGTACAGCCCCAGTGCTCCAGATGCAGGTGCTGTAGTGTGAGCGGTGGCAAACCCTGCGGCTGACATGTGGACTGCTTGTGTACCAGCTGGGCAGAACTGTGCTGTTCTGAACAGAGCGAGCTACCAATGGACTTGTTCAGGTCTGAACGCTCAGAGAAGATCTGTTTGCTATTTTAACAGCTGGGATTAGAGAAGGGCAGTCTGCTAAAGGCATGTAAGCCAAGCAGAGGTGACAGTATGCATGTGTCTTACACGTGCTGAAGCTGTAAGACATAGCGATGAGTGCCTGCGTTGTCTTAGGGGTCAACTGAGTCACAAAAGTGATGCTCCTGTGTTCTTTAATTGATAACTGTTGTTTTATGAGTGAGATGAAACCAAAGTAATCTGGTTGCCGTGCCTTTAAATATATTTCCCTGTAACAGCTTCACCCCAAAATAACAAATCTGACCTTTTGCTCGTATAGTGATTTTGAAACGTGGAACTGCCACATAAAGACTATTTACTTGTCCACCTGACTGGTTTCTGTATAAAGTATTCATTGCAAAGAGATTGCATAGCGTGTAGCATTGTTTTATTAAACATTTAAGAATATTGATGCAGGAGAATTGATGTAACCGAGCTCTAAATTTAGTCGTTTTGACACTTCTTTCCGCAGTGACAGCTTTATTCCTGTTGCCTTATATTGGCATGAAGGTTCTTCGAGTTAATTTAGGGGGAGGAAATTAGAGGAAAGATGCCTCTGTGCCGTGCAGATAAGATGTAACAGTGTCAACAGTTTCGTGGAAGATTCATATAGGGCATCTCTGGGTGGCAGAGGGAAAAGCCATGGGAAGCTTTAGGATTAAGGATAGCAGGATGTCCTGAGTCAGTGGAAAATAGCTGCGTGGAAGGCAGCATCGGGGCTGCAAAGCGGAGCTCTCAGGAGATGTCAGAGTTGGTTGCATGGCGTGTCTTCGTCTGTCTTCCTGTGGATGTGGCTTCCTGTTTCACTTGGCAGAGGTGGTGGATTGTGTTGACTTAATGCATGGATACTTGTGAATTTCTCCAGGAAAAAATATTGATTTTGTTATTTCTTAGGAGAGCCCTGTTACAGCAGATATGAACCAAGGAGAAAGCGTAGCCTTATTCTTGGGATCCCGTTCTGGAATATTTAGAACTTGCCCTTTAGAAGCAGTTATTGTAAAAACCAGGACTTTGTGTGTTATGAATGACTGCTGTTGATTTCAGCAGTGCTGTCGGTGCCTTCCAGGGGCCCAACGTTAGGAACAACCTAAGGACCAAGCCCTGAGGACTACCTCTGACAAGTCTGTGGCATCCGATAGGAGCTCTGGCATAGGTGAGGACAGGAATCATTTCTGGGGGAGAAACTTTCAGTTACCTTAATGTGAGATCATTCTCTTCAAGCAATGTCTGTTCTTCATCGATATTCCAAATTCTGCAGCAAATGAGGCAGAGACCCTGCAGAAAGGAGATGCAGTTTGCAGTGAATCCTGGTTTGCTGGGAGTGCATGGCAGAACAGATCCACCCAGGGACACGGTGGCTCTTGTTCTGAGTCATGATTACAGGCCATGTTATTTGGGCATGGGACTTTTAAGACCTTTGCAGTCTTAATATGCATCTAGTATACTTTTAATAATTGCCAAATCTTTTCTAATGCTCTACTTAGTGTAGCTTATATCATGCTATACTGCTTTGATGCAAGCTGAGATAAAGCTACATTGGTGTGTGCAGGAAAGAAAGGCCAAGAGCAGCGGTGTGCCGGAGCACTTGTTAGGGGCAGCTGAGTGGTTGTGGTTTCTCAGCCCTTCCTTTCCTTTTATCTGCACTGATGTCCCATGGGAATGTGCCAGGGGTAATTCTTAATTCTCTAGGTTTATTTGTTGTCAACAAGTATCCATTAGGAATTCTCTCGTGAGTTCCCAGTGAAAGCCTGGACAGGTTTTTGCTGCCAAAAGCCTGCTGCTGAAAGGCTGAGCCACAGCTTGGAATTCTAATGAGGCCTATGCTGGGGTCCAGCACTGAGTTGCTCTGCGAGAAATATTGCCAGCAATTTTGCCTTCTGTGAGTTCATTCAGGTTTTCCGAAATTCATGTGTACAAAAAAAGTGTGTCTGAACAGTAATAGACTCTGCTCGTTTCACTGTGGAGTATGGTAATGCACGCTGGAAATGAGCTCTCATTGGAAAAGGTCATTGGAAACATCTGTAGAAGCTTCCCAAAGCTGTAATGAGTCATGAGTGTGAGGTCTCGCTTGTTATATTGCAATGGAGAGTTTAATGTTTTGTTTTTCTCATCTAAACACTTTGATCCTCTTTATTTATTAAGATAAGCTATTATCTAACTGTCAGGAGCCTAGAATTTCAGCATTTTTGTTTGCTGACAAGTTTGCTCAGCACAGCCATTCTCCAACTCACTTCGTTCCCTGCTTCAAGCAAATTTCCCTTTTTTTCTCTCCTCTCTATTAATCCTTTTCCTTTCTCCTTTACAGCTCTTGTGCTGCCTGTTCCCAAATGACTCTTCTCTCACAGGAAGGGTTGGTTTGGCTGTAGAGTAGCCACCTGAAGTATTCGTAGTCACTCTTGCTGTCTTGCACTCAGAAACATGACACTCTTGCTGTGCCATGTTTCTGCTCTTCATGTCCAGGCTGCAGAGTCAAGCCCACAGCTTGACAGCTCGCTGGGATGGAAGATCCTCCCCGGATGAGAGCATTCAGGGGAAGATCTTTACAACGCACACAATACTGAATTGGATTGAGCAGCTAACTGCAGTGCACTCACCTCACTTGTGATGGTGCAAGAAATTGGACTCCTTCAGGCACTTACAGCTGGGGATGAGCGGGGCTGGTGGGGAAGCACGGGGATCAATGCATCGTCTGAGTAGGGAGGGGGAAGCAGGAAAAGACTGGTACAAAAACTGTGAGAAGTTTTGTTTTTCTTCGTTGTATTTAGGCATGGATGTGAGCTCATCCAGCTCACAAATGATTATAGATTGGTAACTGATGGGGCCAACTGCATTATTCATTATGGTTCAGATTGAAATGAAATCATGGAGGGCAATTTTCTGTCTCACTCTTCAAGGTCAGATGAGAGTATTTATTATTCCCTCTCTGTTTATCTGCGAATGCAAATTGAATTTGGTGATTCAAATTGATGAAATGTTAGAAATATAAAACTCATCAGAGCTGACAGGAAGAGAAATTACTGGGTAGAGCTGGCCAGTGACTTCACCATTCCATGTACAGGCCTCTCCTTTGATAAGTGATTATTTCAGTCCTTGGGTTTTCTCATTCCCTGTTTTGTTTCAGTTGTTGTGATTTTTGTTTTCAAAGAAAAAAGTGCAGTAGCACTTCAAAGCATGTAGAATCTGAATTAGATGATGTAAATAAAGCTAGCTGCAGAGAGGATGCTTGGATCCTGGCTGGAGAAAAGGTTCTTTCAATATTCTTCCTTGGTGCTTTTGTTTTTCCTCTCTCCCCAGCAGTTTCCTTTCTCCAATAGTTTTCTGCCTTGCATTCCTTGTCTTCCAGGGGCTGCTCTGGGTGTTCCCAGCAAGATTATGGTCTGCTGGGAAGGGAATGGACGCTGCTGTTGTTTGGTGCTTGGCCTATTGCCCGTGGGCTGACCTTCAGCACCAGCTGGACCTGCCATGAGAGCGAAAAGTAGAACCTGCAGAAGGACCAAATGAGCACAGCTCTCCTATTGAAGTAACCAGAATGGAGCTGTTCTGCTCACAGCTCACTGTAGTTCAAACAATTCAGTGAATCTTGGCTCGGCTGGATGTATCAGCCTGTTGTCGTAAGGCCTTGTTGTAGCATGCTCCCAGTTCTCTGCAGTGAACTTCTTAAACTTGTAAGGTGGGGATTATTCTTATCTCAGAGTAGGAGTGGAAAGTCCTTATCAGTGAATGCTCTTTAAAAACAGGCAGTCTGTAATTGCCAAATGCCATATACAGAATCATGATCCAGAGATGGATGATACGCACGACGTGCTAATAGTCGTAGAGAACTGTTGGTTTTCTGGCTTCTGCTTTAATTGCTTCCACGTCATTAAGGATACTCGGTATGTATTCCTCTACCAGACACTGCAAACAGAAGAGTAAGTTTGGGTCAGGATGCAAATGTTGATTCATAACAAGAGCAGTGAGTATTTAGATGTAGCAAAAGCCCTTAATAGATCTGTGTACGTAAGCTGCTGTAAATCACTTTGTCTATTCAGCTATCAGTCTTTTCCTGTAGCCAGTTCTACAGAAGATGGCAACATTATCAAGTTACTAAGCACCCAACAGGCAGCGTGGGTTCAGTGATTTTTAAATATCAGTAAAAGCTGTATTTACCAAACGAATGTCATTAATAGAAGCTTTGGCCTTATGAACGCTTGAGGTTTAGAGGCTTGGAGAAAGGACAGTAAAGCCCGTAGTTATCTCACCCTTGAAAGATTTTAGTTTCCAGAAATCAATGATGTATTTGGCAAACTATTCATTTTTCAGCTTAAGATCAAAACAAGCCAGAGAACTCTCTCATTCATTGTTAAATTAAGGCATTGCTTTAATTCTCATCTTGATGGTGGATCTAGAAAGCGTGTGTATTAGCATGACAGTAAATCCCACGCTGAGGGCTTGATTAAATCCTCCCAAGGTGAGGCTGTGCTGTGGCAGCAGAGCTGTGGGGATGCTGTGCTGTGTGTGCCCACCTGGCTGGGGAGGGAGAGGGCCCTGATGGGCTCTGAGTCAGTCCGACCTCCTGACAGCCCATTAAAGCGACTGTGCTGCCGCCAGGACATAAAATTGGTCTGATTTCTGTTCTATAGCTTCACTTTGAAGGAACTGAAGTTCTGAGCCTGATATTTATGCTGCTGGTTGGGGAGTAAAATTAAATACTGCCTCAGTGATAAAACGTGCTGTCAGTGTACCAATAAAGCTCCCAACATCTGCCTGCTCCTCACTCATTTCATCTCTCCGCACAAGCAAAATAATTCTTTGTGTTGCTCCCTCATTGTAATTACTGTCTGGCCCAGGACTTGTAGGTAGAGCAGCAACGTGACGTAGGAGCTGCTTATTTTTGAGTGATTTTTGATTCATAGAAGCCCAATGAGGGTGAGATACATAAAGATCTCTGAGAAGGCACAAAGTAGGGGCCAAGAGGAAGTTTGCAGGTGTTTGCTGGAGACTTGGGAAAAATACTTACCAAAAACAAAGCTGTTTTCCTCTCCGTAGATTCTGTTCCCTGTAGTGTTTTCTGTAGCAGTATTTCATATGGCTATTTCTTCTTAATGTTTTCCTTTTTCACCTGCCTTACGTTTGTTAATTGGCAGCTCCATTCTGCAGCAGTCCTCATCTTTTCAGCAGCATCATAAAATGGATCGATTTTGCCCTTTTTAACGTAAGATGAAAAGCTTTGTATTTTGCCAGACCCCCACCTTTTATTTCCAATGTTCTATGTAAGTGTGACTGTTTGCTCGTGTCTGCCACGTATCTCTGGGCTCTCTACCACTGTAGGAGAGGCAGAGGCTGTGGGGGGAGGTGGGTGCTGAGATTGGAGGCTGAGGGCTTTGCCTGCAGGGAGGCCATGGGCACGCTGTTCTGCTTCTTGCTGGACAACAGGAAGGCACGTGGAGTTACCTTCTTGCTATCTGTGCCTTCACGTTGGTTTTGGAAACTTGAGGAGAACTGGAATGAAAAATAACATTTTTATTCCATCCCTCTGTTTCTCAGCTGCCAGCGCGGTGTATGTCTGTGTGCTTCTATAAACGTGTGGGTATGTAGAGAAGGATCCAAGTTGTCAGGCCTCAGATACTGGTACAAAGCAATCTCCCTTCCTCTTTTTTTTGCCTCATTAGCTTGTGCACTGAGCTTTTAATTTTGTTCTGTGTGGTGATGCTGATAGCTGCAGTGACTGTTACACACGTGCAGCAGCACTGTCGTTGTTTTCCACCTGTGCTCCTCTGCTGTTCTTCCCATCCACGCTCCAATCCCCAGCATATTCTCTTCAGTGCCATCCTCCTCTCTGGCACTTGTCCCTCCTGGGTGCACGGGGCTGTGCTTTTCCTCAGCTGCAGCGTGACCAGGCACTGTTCCTCTTCCAGCTGTCCCTGTGCTGCTGCACATAGACGCCTGCTTTTCCTCTCAGGCTGACAAACAGACGGCTTGTGGCATCCCGTCTGCTTTCCCTGCTATTTTCTGAGTGCCTGTGAGGTGGTGAGTTGGTTACTGAAAGGATGGAGCGGTTCGAATAATGTTCCACGTCTCACTGGGGCAGGGGGAAGCTGAGAGCTGCTCTGGTAATTTTTTTTTGAGGCAAATTATTAAAATGTATCTTACAGCTTCAGTATTCACTGTCTGCTGTCATTGTTCTCAGTCTTTCAAAGAACATTCTGGAAAATGAAGTTTTATCATTAAGATTACATTAAAGTGGATTACAGAAGGGAAAAGCAAAATATGAAGAGTCTCGAGAGCTCGGAGCAGAACGATGTTGGCATCTCATTCACTAGGATGTGGAGCAAGGAATATTAACAGGCTGATAAACAGAAATGACTTTTTCTCCTTACGGCTTAAAAGGTTTACTTTGAACTGGCAGAGGTTTTAAAAAATGCCAGTTCTCTGCTCTTACATTGAATGGAGAGCTTTGAGCTTATTTTTCATTCTTCTGAACGTTTGGTTCGAGCAGGCATTTGCTTTTGAAAAGCCATAGGTGTCACTGGTGTGGAAGAGAAGTGCCCACTTCTGAGTGGAACGGTACTTGCTGCTGCTGGGTACCTGCATTCAAATCCTGCTCTGTGTCACTAAGGAACAGAACTATTCTTCTGGCTTTTTTTTTTTTCATAGAAGATGGTTTTTGTCGTATTTGGTGCAGTTTCTGGAAGGATTATCAATCTGTCCCAAGAGAGGAAGAAAGGATCTCAATAATTTGCTTTGGCATGGTGTGAAGAGTTGTAAGGAAGCTGAATTTCACACTTCTCGTATTAAGGAAACCTGTGGTAGCAGAGTCAGTTCAGAGAGTTTAAGTGTTGTAGCTGCTTTCAGACATCTCTGCCATTTAAATTCTATCTACATTAACATCACATTTAGCTCAGTCTGAAATATAAACAGAAGATGGTGTTCTTTCCAAGTGCCATGCCGTAGCTGAGGAAATTGCCCATTTGTTTCCCTTTGCTTAACTTTCCTCGTGTATTTAAGCAATTCTTTTCCAAGCCAGTGTGAGAGGAACATCACTGAACGCCTGAGCTATCCGCCAGGTCTGAATTTCAAACATGATTTGCTATTTCAAGAAGGAAACCCATCGTCTGTCTCACTTTTCTTTCTGAATGTCACCATGATGTTATAACCTATCAGTTTGCTCAGCACACTTAGAAGATGGTAACTTTAACTTCTGTGTGTTACTGCCTAAGCTACTTGTATGTGCTTGTGACGTTTGGCATCTTAATTCTACTGCATAGTTTTATCCGATATACACAAAACGAGGACTCGATCAATCTGTTAGTCATCTTTAGATTTTGACTTCTTAGGAACTTTTAAATACAGATTTATTCTATAGAATATGTCAACAATTAATTATCTCTATTAGCCTGTGGAATTCTTGCACTGTCGAACAAGAACAAGGCTGGTATTTCCGCTGAGTATCCACAAGATTGAACTAGAGGTGTCTGCTGAGTTGTGATGGATAAGGAGCATCCAGTGCAAGGCTGCTGTTGCCTCATGTTCCATCACTGTAGATAATGTTTGTGGGCGCAGATTCCCTTTTTAATTGACCAATTAAAACAGAACCAAGGATGTAATGGTACCCTGCTAATTAAATTATCCATTTTCAAAGGCAGATTTAGCGTTGTTAAACTTTCCCACCAGAATACAACAAGGAAGGGTCGATTTCACAGTCCTTGGTAGTTAAATTGGTTTCTGAATGGTTCCAAATTGAACTGGAGTCTTGCACGTTTTCCTTATTCACCTGGTGTTTTAATATGCACGTTTGTCTTCGAGGAGAGGAATTCTGAGGTTGCAGAATAGCTGCTTGGGGATTTTAGTGAGTTCTTGCATAAATTTCCCTGGTACAATTCAATGACCTGGCAGTGCAGGATGTACTTAATTTAAGCTGAGAGTCTTTTAAGGCAGTGTCCTCTTCGAGATTTATCTAAGCAGTGCCTTGAAATGATGGGGAGCCAAGCTCTTCTGGTTTAATTGAGAGTCATGTCCACATTGCAAACTGAGTGCTAACTGCCTTAGAAGACATTTATCTTTCAACGTAGGTTGCTGGAAAGAGCAAGTGCAGGTGGTGGCTATAATTACAAGATGAATATTATCTTTCTCTCAAAGCAGATCATGCTAAACCTCCATTTTGCTTTTACTTTGTTAGGAGAGGGGAAAAAAAAAGGAAAAGATGCAGTAGGAACCAAGATCTTGCATTGCTTGTTGAAGATGAGCTGTCTTCTCAAACTCATTTTGGAATAGATACGCAATTACTTAAATGCCTTGTGTATGTGAGGTTCCAGTCCTCTCATGCTGAACAAGGAGGCCGACACTGGCATGGTTCTCTCCTATCTTTTTCTGAGAGAAGCTGATAAGGAGGCTGCAGCTGCTCACGATTCCAGCAGTGCAGCTGTAACACGACATGGCAGCAGCCCCGGTGTCCTGCTGCTGTGTGGTGCTTCTCTCTGGTCTTTCTGGTCTCTCTGATTAAGAGGCAGTGGTCAGGATTTCACAAGCCTGTGTTATCTCCCCTAGTGCCCGAATACTGGAGAAGGCCCGGCAGCAGCTGCAGGAGGAAATCCTACAGATTCAGAGCCAGCTCTTGGATGAGAAGAAGAAGCGCGAGCAGCACGAGGCCCTGGTCAGGCGGCTGCAGAAACGTGTGCTGCTGCTCACCAAGGTGAGGGATGATGTCTGTAGACGCGTGTCCTCATTCTTTCCTCCAGGTGTTTCTTCTGTGTTCACTCCAGTACCGCTAAGTTACTCTGGGGGCTTTGCGCAGCAGATGCTGTAGAAGTGACGTGAAACTTGTCTTCAGGGCTGCAGCGGGATAAAGGTACGAGTACATTGTAAGGCTTTGTTAGTGTGCTCCTCCATCTGGGCTCCTGCTCTGTTGGCAATCTGTGGCTTAGTCTCAGGCACGACATTTGTGCGAGGGCAGGGAATTGAATCATGTTGTCTCCAGAGTGTTTTGAGCCACCGAGGGGAATTTATAAAGGCTTTCGCTGCCTCACCTCCTTTCCTAAAGAGAATGAAATGACTGCACCTTGTCAACTGTTCCTGTGGAAAAACAATTTACAGAGTAAGAGAATCGCCTTCCTCTAACGCTGGAAGTCTGTTCAGATATAATGGCAGGCACTAGACCAGTAAATTGAAAATACATTTTAAGATTCTTTCTATAGGATATTTCAAAAAGTCTGCATTATCCTATATCGAGTGTGCTTCCCTGATGAAATTGTATACAGTAATTTTCAAGTCTGTAGAGCACTGAAAAATGTTATATTAAATTCCGAGGGAGCTCTTTCCCCAAAGGGAATAATAATTCTTTCTAGTAAGAATGATATGGACTTCACTTTCAATAATATTCCTTATAGAACTTCACTCATCTAAAGCAATCTGCCTGATATCATCAAACTGCTCACGTAGATAAGCTTATGTGTGTGCATAAGGTCAGACTGGAGAAGTTGGGGTGAGAGAAGAAGCCAGACACGTCGTCATGCACGGGGAGGAAGGTGCTGCTGTGGGAGTGTCTGAGCAAGCAGGAGCGGAGCTCGTCTGTTGGTAGTGCTTTAGGCTTTAATTTTCAGAGTCGAGTAAAGCATTTTGTTTGGTTTTATTTGCTCTGCACTCAGTTCTGTTTAATTCTGTGATGGAGTTGAGCCAAGGAGCCTGTGGTGGATGGTAGGCAGGGCCTCTTGGAGCAGGAAGCAACTGTTTGACAGGAGGATGTTTTTTCACCACTTCCGACTGCAGAATTTGGTGCCATGAAGGGTCTTGTAAGCAAGGACAGCAGTTTTTGCCTTTGCACCAAGGCAGGCATTGCAGTCAGGGTGGTTGGGCAAAACCTTCTCAGTGGAAATAGAAAAGGCATTTCATCTCAGCAGCAGCCGGCCCTCCGCGTTGTTCTACTCTGATAATGGTGTGGCTGGTTGTGACACAGGTGAATGCTGAACCTGATAAAAAGCCTTTGCAGCCTTCTCAGCTGTGCAGTGTGGCACTGGGCTGCTCAGCTCTAAAGGGAGTTTCTCAGGTGGCTTCTGAACTATTCCCTTAATAACTTTACTATCATTACTTCTTTAATTACTGGACAAAAGCACGGTAATACTTTGTCATGTAATGAATTGGACTCTAATATAGTACAGTAGAGCCCTTAATTTGTTTGCTATTCCCTTCACTCCCCTCATGGGGAGAAATAGAGGAAAAGTTGGAAATGTCCTTGATCAGACCACAGCAAATAAACTCGTATTTTGTCCGTGAAAGTTTTCAGTATGCCGAGTGATTCCTCCACTGCCCTGCTTTAAAGGAATAAAGACTTTGCTGTTCTCTGAAGATTTATATTCCATCCAGGGAATGCTGGGATCCTTTGTGAAGGAGTACGTGCATTCTGGTGCTTGGGCAATCTCCTCTTGGCACTGCTTCTCCCACTGGTTGCTCTCTCATGCAAAATCAGAAGAAGGAATTTCATTTAATTAAAAAAGTACGATATTGTGATTTAAAATGAGATTGAGCAAATATACTGCCTGTTAAAAATAATTATTTTACATTGAAAGCATATCACCTAGAATGGTATTTAATCATCTAATTAGTGGCATCAGTAGTACAGCGTGCTTCTGTCTATGTAAATTGAGAATGGAAAAGATGAGCTCTCTCTATTGAGTCTTTGTCTTGTTAAATAGGACTGTGAAAATCTAATTTGGGAGAGACTGTTATATATATGATTGAATCACCATTGCTTCTGATACTGTGGTTTTTGCATTTGTGTGTGTTTGACCCTCTGGCAGGGCAGTGAGTGTGCTCCTGTATTCTGAGCAAATAAGGATTGAAAGACTTCAGACACATTTAACAGTGCAAGTTTAATACAGTAACAGCTATCTGTTCTCTGGGATCAAATTGTGACCTGGAAGCCTCAGGCCTTGAATACATTTTAAAAGATCAATAGAAAATGATAAGCTGTTCTTCATTTGATAACGGCGATACCTAATACTTTAGTTATAAACATTCTCTCTTCAGATGACATTTGCTTTGCCGATCTGATTCCTTCTCAGATTTTATGGCTATTGAATTTTGTCTCAAGATTCGAGCAGTATTTTCTGACTTTTGTGGATTGCTTGTCTTGTTCAGTCTGGTTCATTTTCTACTTGCCACAGACTGTTTTACTTGGTTGCTCTTATTTTTCCATTACGGCGCATTTAACTTCTCCCTCCATTGCTTGCTTCCTTGCCTCATTTGCTTCTTTTGGGCTTTCTTGACCTTACTCGGGCATTTCCACTTGGTTTACTGTTTGGAATAGGCACAGTTGTCAATCTAGGGTGCTTCTATGAGGCTTTACAACTCTTTCTTCCCTAACTGTCTCGAAGAGCAGCGTTCTCCAGCCTTTGACGTACTTGTTCAGCGATCTGGCCTGATTAATTCCACCTCTGACAGCGGAGTGGGGCAGGACATGCATCCTGGTTATTACTATTGACAAACTGCTGTTTAGAAGCGTGTTTGTTGATCACTTTCTCATGTGTATCTTGTAGATCGGGGCAGTACTTGAAGCTTTCTGATAGACGTGTTTTCAGTGAGGTGGGAGTCTAGGCTTGGACACCTGAGAGATTTTCAGACGCTGATGGCTTGAAGGCATTTCCTGGAGTGTCGGTCTGCTCACTTAGGATAATGAAAAAGAAATGAATGTTTGAAGGGATGTATTCACTCACTCTGTTAGACGTCCACCTGGCTGGATTTGCTGCCTGTTGTGCTGTCTTTTTGCTTTGGTTTTGCTCAGTTTTAGAGAAATCTTTTATCTTGGCTTTATTACACAGTGTCAGTCCAACACGGCGGTAGTGGGAGATATGTGAAGGACCAGGGAAGGACCAGGTCTATCCCTGTCCTTTTTTCCTGTTTGATCCACTGCTATATTGGCTTTGTGTATTGTGTTTACCCACAGTTCTGTATTTGATTTGAGCTTGTGAGTATTTCTCTTTTCAGGGAGCTTTCTGCTCGACTCGTGGTCTTTCTGGTGTAAGCTATTAAAAGTAATCAATGTTGCTACTGAATGACTAAAATTTGAATCTCTTGGATAGTTTCCTATGACATGGAGCAATCCTGAAATGGAAAACCCCTTCAGAAAATCCTCATCTGAGGTCAAGCAGCTCATTGAGCCTGTATTTAATGAGCGCAAAGCTCTGGTGTGTTTGTTCCCAGAGGGCAGCTTTCAGGGGCACAAACAGACCTTGTGCAGCAGAAGGGAAGTTGGAGAAGAGCGGTGAAGGCATGCAAAGGGATTCCCAAATCTTCTGATGTGAAGGGTAGAAAGCTGGTTTGCGTGGATCTCTGGAGGACCATTACCTCCTCCTCTCATGTGCTTTCCGCCAGGTCACGGATCAGTCCCAATCTGGATTTGTTACTTAGCTGCTGTGAAGGTTCAGCCGTGTCACTCCTCTCTTGTGTGTGTGCAGTCAGTTGTTTATTCTTATTCTTAGCTATGTCTTCTGTGCACGAAGTGGGTTGGACGTAACCACATGAGGCTACAGAGTGAGAAGAACCCCAGGCACGTGCAGTGGGTTTGACCTGGGACCAAATCTCCTGCTTGCTTGCAGCAGGTGCCTGGTCCTTTGTGGGAAGCTCTTGCCTATCTGCTCACACGGGAGCTCAAAATATGGAGCACTGTTTCAGTGACTCCTTGTAATTTATCCCAAATGAGTCCAGTTTGCTTCTCAGGTTGTAGACTTTGTGAATGTGTACTGTCCTAATTGCTTCCAGTGCTCTCGTGTGAGGCACAATGCAGCACGTGAATGAATCTGACTGTGTGCGTGCTGTTGTTTTGCTGTTTGTCTGCCTGCGGGTGCTCCTCTGCCCACAGAAGAGGCTGAGAAATCCCATTTTGTTTTCTGAGCGTTCAACCCAATCGTGTGATCTGATAGGAAATCTGTTTCAGTTGAGCCATAATTCAGGCCATCACCATAAGAGCTGGAGATTAAATAAGTATTGATTAACCAACTCCAGCTGACTGTTCACACCACATGTTCCTGGAGATATCTTTGCAGGAGTCAGTGTGATCTGACTCCCAGAGCTGAGAATGGCAGACATGCATCAGAAATGGGAGTAGGTAATTAAACTGTTCATTAAGCATGGCAGATGCAGAGTTCATGACTTGATTTGCCATCTGCTTTGTTTTGTAATCAGTAAAGATTTAAATGAATGCTGTCGGTTTCTCTGTCATATTGGGCCCCACGTTGTGGTTTTTAGTAGGAGGTCAGTGATCTGAAAGTGCAAGGGAAGATCTGAAGGTTCAGGGAGTTTGGAGCAGGAGATGAATTAAACCTTTTTCTGGGATATGCATTTATCTTTAAATGTTGCACCTGGTAGCAATGAAGCAGCCAGTGTGGCAAACAGAAGCCTTGCAGCAGCCTTCATTTGGGCTCTGCACCCATGGCACATGGGTGGGCTCAGGGCTGCTCCCCATGCTGCAGGCAGTACCAGATGCCCTTCCCTGGCTGATAGGATATGATGCCTCTTCCCCTCTTCGACCCGCATCATGACTCCACGTGTATCATTTAAGCAGTTCCATTACCAATGCATCCCCAGCTGTGCTGCCAGCCTGCACATGATTGCTATCTGCTGTCAGCCAGGCCTGTGCCAATCCTCTGCTCACCTTGTCTCTCCTTCCCTTGTTTTTTATAAAACCAGGGAAGCTGTCTTCTTTTTAATGCCTGCAAATAAATACATTCTAAAGCAATTCTTCTGCTCCTTTTTCCATGGTTCTGTAAGGCCAGTTTTGTTGGGCGAGGTGATACCTTTTAGATCATCTCGCTTATTTGTAATAAGGGGGGAGACAAGACAGGCCTTGTGTTTGCAAGGGACTCAACAGCCCTTTAGATTGAGAACCGTACCCTTTAATTTCAGTTTGATTATATTAATCAGCTAAATAGTTTCTGAATAAAAGGTGATTGGTTGTTATGGGGTGGGAATGATAGCAAGGGGCTAGAAGATCATTAGCTGCTGTGGGATGGGAAAGAAAGAGGTAATTGCTGTTTGCAGAGTAAGAGGGGTCTGAATGGGGTCTCTGCTGAATTGTAGTTTTTAGTATCCAGTAACATCATGAATTTTAATAGAGACTGCTCTTCTGTAGGATTCTTTCTTCCTTTTTTCCTGAGAATGAGGGCTCACAGGCCAGGTGAAGCAGAGGCTTTTATGAAAGACCTCCTCCCCTGTTAGCTGGAGCCATTTGGCTTTGTGCTTATGGGTTATACAAGAGTGTCTGGAGCCGTGTTATGAGGCGTGCAGTTTTGCGATGAGGCAGTGAGATTCAGGGTCTTTGGCTTCTGGTGAGGTTGAGGAAATACCAAGTGCTGTGTTTGCTTTTGGTGGTCTCTGACAACCTTGTGTCAGTGTGATGTGGGAAGGAGAGATCTGGGTTTAGTATGTGGGATTTCTGTCTGTTGTATAATCCAAACCTGCTATGAGTATTTTGGGTAAGTTCATCTGAAGTGAAAGCAGGCTGTCCTGGTTCCTGCAGTGCTCTGAATCGGAGGGCTGTCTGTTATCCTTGCTGAGATGGTCTGTGGTTGGGGTTGGTCTAACCCTGACTCTGGGTTAATTGATTTCTGCTAATGGGCCCTTCAGACTATAAATTCATTCAGCTGAAAAATCCTGCTCTGCTCTGAACACTCCCTGTGCTTTATCCGGGTGTTTCCCAGCTTACAGGCATGGTGCCCTGCAGGGATGGAGGCCACGTGATGAGCACTGACCGGGAGCAGTTTGTGCTTTGAGATCCTGACATTCTGTTCTGCTTAGCTGTGTCACGTTGGGATTTGACAGAGAACATGGCAAGACGTTTCTAAGCCAAGAGTTACTAAGTATGGAAAGGGCGCTGCTGAGATAAGAAGCAGAAGGCAGAAATGTGGGCGTCCTGTGCCCAATTTCAGTCCTGATCCACCTAACCACCTTCTGGAGCTCAGGCAGCTGGCTCCACGCGTAGCTGTGTCGGAGATGATTTGCTCTGCTGCTCCTTGCCTGCAGTGGATGCTCCACGAGGAGATTCTGCAAACATTTATTCTAACCACCCTTTGCCTTTCTGTTTCTTTAATGTCTGCATTGGTTTACCTCACCATTCTTTTTCATCTTGCTGTCTGCGCTGTAAGGACCTTTAAACTGTGATCTCCCCTTCCAAATGCAACAGCTTTCTAGGATCTTCTGACCTCATTTCAAATCTATCTAGGTCTGAAATTGAGAGTGGTGTTTTTTTTCCTTTTTTCCTTTGTCTATACCCTGTAATTTAGCTGCTTCTGGGTGTTATTTAGCTTATAATGGAGTGGTCTGGCTGCAGAGGAACCTGGTTTTCCTGGAAATTGCTACACAAAATACAAATGAACAGATATCAGTTGTCAGCCTGACCATAGCCTTGACCAGCCCTGCTCTGCAGCTATGGAAACACTGCAACACCGATGGCTTCTCCCTTGCTATCCCCTTAACACATAATAGTATTAAATGAAATGGTTTCATCTACGGTGCCTGTGCTGCCTTTCTGGCACAGTGATCAGCATTCCGCAGTAACTCCAGCGGCAATTTTAGTAGAGTTCTGTACAATCACAGCCCAACTTAGTGCTGATTTGTACTTGATGCTTCGTTATATTCATTACAGGATCTTATTTGCATGCTTGACATTTAAAAATATTGTGTTTGGAATGTGTTATTTATTTTGAGACCTTTATTAAGCAACCTCAGTCTGAGAAGGGTTTAATTGTTACTGATAGCTAAGAG
This sequence comes from Pavo muticus, assembly GCA_016647715.1. Classification (NCBI taxonomy): domain Eukaryota; kingdom Metazoa; phylum Chordata; class Aves; order Galliformes; family Phasianidae; genus Pavo; species Pavo muticus. Next base: position 2,791,584 of record JACDJE010000022.1, on the reverse strand, counting down.
TATAATTACCTCACTAAAATATCACGACTATATTAAGCAAATGGAAATTGTCTTACAGAATGAAGTGAGCACAAACCATTTTCCTTTGAAACAGTGTGTCCCAGGGACCTGCTAACACCGCTTGCTAATATGACTGCAGAATCTTGCTGCAAGGAATGAGTAAGGAGAGCTGAGATCGATGCCTTTGGAGAAGGAGTTGTCTGTGATAGTTTTGAAGAAGTTTGCTGAAACCATTTGGAAGGAAGTTAAAACAGAAGAGATTTGTAGATTTCAGAAAGAGGAGAAATTCATGTTTCCTGACACGGCTCCCAGCCCAGTGCATGCTTTTTGGAGTAATGGCTCCATTACTTTCCCTGATATGATCACATATTTAACACTCGCTTTTTCCAGTTAATAGGAAAGTAGCAGGGTTGTTGAGTTATCATGTGCTAATCCTGCCCCAGAATGGCTTTTAAAGCCTACGAGGTTCCCTCCTTTTCTGGCTTACCTGTCTGCTTTTGGGCCTGTGTCTGTTGAGTGGGTCTGAGGTGACCAAGCTGGCTCGCTGTGATGCTGTGGTGTTCTCCTTTGCATCCTCTCAAGCTGGTTCTGCTCATCATCTGGCACTGGCCTGATTCTTCACTTTGAGTGGACAGACTTCCCATTTAACTGACTCTGGGCATTCTACCTCTTTGTGTACCTACGTGGGTACCTGTAGGGATGTGTGCTGCAGAGGCATAGGTGTGGTTTGTTAGAGCAGGGCTTGGGTGCTGTCAATTCTTAGCAATATATTTTTGAATCAGTGCCCCAGGATTCTTTTTTTTTTTTGCCTTTTTGTGGGTCTGATGAGTCGTGTAGTTACAGGAATACAGAGGTCATTGCTACCTTTATATCAGGTGCTTTTGGCAGTGGAGACACAAGGACAGACTCCGTTCTTATGTCTGACAGTTTCTATGTAAGCAAGATGTTCAGAGCTTTCTAGCACTACAATAATTTAGAATATACAGCAAAATTAAAAGTTACGTGTTAGCTTGGGGTATTTTTGAAGATATAGATATACAGTAATAATATGTTTTCTACGAGAATAGTGGCTGGTTTGTGCTTTGTCCCAACAGCATGAGGTATCAGTGCTCAAAGCTAAGAGGTTAGACTATGAAAATTAGAAATGTGCCCATAAAAGATTTTATTTGACCTTCAGATCTCGTATTTCTCTGAAAGAATGGGCTGTGTGACTTCTAAAGGTAGAATATTCAATAAAAAGAAATTAGGTTAATCCAATGTTATGGTGGAGAATTTAAACTCACCAAGGTCAGGTAATTCAAAGTTATAGTTCCCTTGATGCGTGTGCTGTAACGTTTATTCCTTTGCTTCTCAGCCCTGAATTATGAAGGATGCTGGAGTGGATATGGCAGAAAAGCGAGCGGGAAGATGGATGTGTGCAGTGAGGGACTTACTGCTGGGGGGAGCTGGGCAGAACAAACTTCTTTGCTCCTGGCAACAAGAGGTGGCATGGGCAGCATCCAAGGACAGGGGCAGTGACTTAAGACCTCTGAACATCTGCCACTAAATTATTAGCTCGGATAAGCTGCATGGAAAGGGCTTTCAGCACTTCTTTGTTCCTAAAATACTGAGGGTTTGAGGGCATTAATATCTGTGCCTCTTAGAGGGGTGGTATTGCCACTGGAACTTTGAATCCCTGACTTCTGTCTATTTTAATCCTCAGCCATAGAACTGGATTAACTGGGCTTGCTTCAAGTTGAATCGCTGTGGATTTTTTTAAAGGATAGGAGGGAGAGAGATAATTAAGTAATTGCACAGTAGTTTATTGCAGCGTGTGATGTGAGCCTCTGGTAGGCACAGCTGCACTGCTCAGACACCAGTCACTCCGAGTGCCCTTGCAAATGAAGACCCAAAATCTATAAACCCGAAGGACTGTCTGGAGAATGAAGGAGTTTCGGATTGCTTCTGGCAGAGCATCATGCAGTGCTAACTGTTTTGTTCAGTGCATGTTCACATCATCTCAGGTCAAGCGTTGCTTAAATTGATGAATATATTAGAAGTCGAATGAGGTTTTTTTTTCCAAGCGTTGTGGAAATGGTCTTTGACCCATGATTTGTTGCAGTGAGGAGAAATGAACTGCTCCCCGTTTTATGAGCACATTGGCTGGAGTAGAATTGCAGATGGAGACAACATTCTGTAGTAGAAATTATAGTAACAGTGAGGAATTGGTCTAGTTTCAGTTTTAATGAATTCTGATGCTGTGAGATTATTATATTACAAGCTTCTTGATGAATGGGAGGTCTGCCATTCCTCTTTCGGTGCTGTGCGGGACATCCAGAGATGTGAGATGGGAAGAGATGAGCTCTCCACAGAACGTTAATGTTGAACTTCCTTCTGTCAGGAAGAGGAGTGCTATTGTGATTGAGCCTTACGATTTATAGAGTTACATGTAGGAAGGTCCCACAGTCCTATGGGGAATTCAGGCAGCTTTTAAGTGTAGGAAAGCAGAGCCAGGGCGATGTTTGAATGGCTTTGTGCATTCTGTGCTTTCCACCACTGCAATGGCCCTGAGCTGCTGGGAAGCCCAGTTCTGTGCACTGAGCACGTGGTTAAACTGAAGGTAAGCATGGATGTGAAGTAATGCTTCGTTCTGTGCATGCTGTGTGCTTCTACTGGCCATGTGCACAGTGAGCTGGCAATTCCTTCCTGTGCAGTTCTCCAAACAACCCCATGTCTGAATTAGCATGTGTCCCAATGTAACTCCTCCCCTGTTGGATTTATGCTTTTACTATTCTCTTTCTTCCCCAAACAGTGACATAAACTGCAGAAATCTTCTGTTTTGCACATAAACAATTGCTCTTCTCTGTAAATAGTATGTTCAGTTTTACAGATAAAGAAACACTTTCTGGTTTTAAAAAAAAATCTGATCTTCCCTTGACAATGTTCTGCCTTTGGAGACCAACTTTCAGGGCTGACATTTCTATTAATTGCCAAAAAAAAGAGAAAATTCATGCATGTTTTGTTGTAGGGAAATGCCATTTGTGAAGTTACTGGGAAGCTGACCTTGTCAGGACTATTATTGCATTATCCCTCCACGAGGGCCGCCACAACGGAACGGCCAGAAACAAAAATGCAGAAAGAAAAAAGCAATTTCAGGAAACACTACAAAATCAAATCAAGATACCTTTTATCCTCCTCTAAAGTGGAGATGTTTACTAAGATAGCATTTGGTGGAGTGTGGTGCTGGGGGGAAAAACTGCTTGTGAGCTGCTCCAGGTTGTTGTTTAAAAATAAGAACACAGCGTGAGGGAGTTTTTGACCTTTAGCACGAAGTGAGCAGGAGCAGTGCTGGCCCCCCTGCAGCCTGCCCACCTTCCCCATGCATTGCCCTGCCCTCTGTCAGCAAGGCAGTGGGGAACCTCTGGCCCTGCATGCCCGGGGGGTTTCTCTGCCTCCAGTTCATTCAGTGAGTAAATCTCAACTTGAATATTTCCTACAAGGATGCAGCAAGCAGCTCATCTCAGGGTGATTTTCTTTTCTTCCTTTTTTTCTCTTCCTCCCACCCTTTCCACTCCTGATTTAGAGCCCTTTTTTCCCCCCTCATAGAGACTTTTGTCACAGTGGCACCCCCCACAGCAGCCGCAGTTTCCCTGAGTTTGCTCTGTCCCATCCAGGCTCAGCCCCAACCGCCTTCTGCAGGAGAGCTGCCTGCTTTCACTGCTCTCAACAATCCCCTCTGCTCCTGAGCAGAAACGTTTGCTGAATTCAGTGGCCAACCCTCCTTGAAGGTGTGAGCTGTGACAGGAGACAGTGAGCAGCTGGTTCCGCTCGGCACTGTGCTCTCTGCTATGGCACAGCTGTCAGGGAGCTGCAGGTCACAGGTAGCTCAGTGAACTGTTCGTCACAGAACACGTTCATCACACATTAAAGGCTTTAAATGAAATCTTCTCTGCCAAAGAAATGATTAAAAAAGGCCACTCAGGCTGTTGAACCTTTCATGCTAACCAAGATGTTTCTTATGTAACATCTATGCACATGAATTGTCACGTGTGGTGCTAGCCTGAGGCCGTGTCTGTAGCCCCTGCATTCCAGTATTGGCTTTTTACTTGCATAAAAGAGAAGAAAGAAAACTGCTAAAGCTGCTGGAAATATCCTGTTTCAGATACTGAAGAGCATTAACTAATAGCCAGGTCCATAGTTTAACTCTCCAGGGGCATATGCAAGCTGATGGACTTCAAACATACTTTTTAAATGTGATGCTTCCCCATGGGTAACACGAGTAAACCAGAAGTGCAGGCAGAAGCGATGCAATGTGCGTGCCTTCCTGCACCGCTTTCCTCCTTGCCCTACCCATGAGTCTGTGAGTTCTGAGCTTCTGGGGGCCCTTCTTCTGTTCTGTTGGCCTATCCTCTGCAGCTGGGTTTGGAGTTTGTTCCCTAACTTCATCCCTCTAAGGGACCAGTTAAAGTTGCTTCCTCTCGAGTCTGTCTCCTGCCAGAAACATCCTGCCTTTCTGAGGAAGTCTTCTTAAGCTTCACTTGGCTAGGATGGGTTTGGGGCTTTCTAGTTTAGTGTTTGTTCAGTCACCTCTTCTCTCTCTGCAGAGGTTGTTGGGCTTTTTGGTCTGCTTAGTTTTTCTTCAAGGAGGTGGAGCAGGGAGGTGGAATTGTTCCTTCTTGCCAGCCAGCAGCTGCACAGGTTAGTGTAATGTCACACTGCTCCGCTGGAGGAACCGGGCTGCAGCCAAAACATTGAGTTACCTATTTCCAATTGAATAAGCAGTAGCAGAGGATAAAGGACTTATTGCTGACCCCAGCCTGGTAGGCATGGGTCTTACCTTGTTTGCTCAGCAGAGGATTTGCTGTACATAGGACACTCCTCAGCTTACAGAATCTGCAGGCTGCTCCTCAGCTGCAGTTCTGCACAGGGATGTGCCTCTGTGCAGGGCAACGGATATCCAGAGATCTGCTTCCCAGCTTTGGGGTTTGTAATTAGCTTTTAATATAGTTAAAAGAAAACTAATCAAATTAAACATAGATTAGAGAGTTCACATCTTTCATACCAATACAAATTAAGAAAAATGTTCTCATTTAGCTACGCTGCTGCATTGGGAAAGTGAGATTGCTGCTCTCCTTGGGAAGAGCTGTTGGGATTACAAGGTGTTCTCACCCAGACCAACGGGCTTTTTCCTTGCACACCTCTTTGTTCATGGGAGTAACTCTGGAAGAGTTACATCTGACAAGAGGTGGGGAATCTTACATTGTCCTTTCCCTTTTGTATCTTGGAACTTAGTCTGGAGTTCGGTGTGTTATAAATATCTCAGCATCAACCCCTGGTAGTCTTCTGAGAGCTGTTAACAACTAATGAAGGTTAAACACTCTCTATTTTGGGAGTCTGAATGACACTGTCACTCACAGTGTTTTAGCAGCACTCAGTGTTTGGCGCTGTACTTTTCCTCTTCTCATCCCTACTCTCAGTTATGCCGGGGAAGGGGAGCTGCCACACTTGGATGGAATGGCTCAAAGCTGAGTCCACGTCAGGCAGCTCTGTGGGAGAGCTTTAGGTCCTAATTCACTGCATCTCTCCCTCAGAATATTTGGTCTCTCTGTTCCTCATGGAGGGCACAGTACAGGTGCACTTTTGTCTTACATGTGTGAAAATGACCTTCCTCATACAGCGAGTGCCCTGCTGCAGCATGGCTGTGTCCCTGTCCCACAGCATTAGCATCAGCCTTGCACTGGTTCCCTACATCTGCTGACTCCCCTCATATCCTGGGAGCGTCTCGAATGGTTTTGGTGAGCCTGTGCTAGCGTAAGGATCCGATTTTCTCCTGGAGCGATGCTGCTCGAGTGGTTTTGCTGTGGAGGCTGTGGGTTGTTGTACAGGCACAGGATGGAGCCCTTCCTTCTCCTACAGACCACGGCTGGCATGTGTGTCCCCAGGGATGTCACATCCCTGAGGGATCCAAGTCTCCATCTGGGAGGTGATTGTCTGAAAGCTGCTTCCTTGGACACTGCATGAAATCCAGTATTTCTCCTTCCACTTTGCATTAAATTGCATTTGTGTGTGTTCACTGCATTTGCTTTTCCCTCATTATTAATTTTTTTAGCTCTGGAATGCCTCTCGTCTCTCGACTCTGCTAACATTAATATTTTATGTTGTCAGCACACATCTTGCTATTTGCCCCTGTTTTTTGCACTAATCAGTATTACCGACTGGAAGTTCTGGCTCTGATCCCCAGCTCAGCCTGCATTAATTGCTTTCCGTGGTCAGACGGAGTCGGCTGCTCCTGCCTGCTTTTACCCTGACGGGTATTTGACTCTCACACGAGTAAAACTGCAGGTGCTGGGTTGTTTATATAGACTTTCAAACCCTGTATTCCCTACTTTGCTCTCTTGCGAGTTCTCTCGATGAATTGTTAACCAGTTAGGCTTAAATTACTCGAATGACAGCTTAACGCTTATCTGTCTCTATTTCATCCTCTTACACTCAACTAAAGAAGATGCTTTGTAATTCTGAACCTTCTCGACTAATTTTCTTAATGCTCAGGTGAAACTTCCCCGCCGATGACTCCAATTTCCCAGAGCAGCCTTATCTCCTTTCTCAAAGCAGATAGGAGGAAGTCTGCTAATGCCTCCCATACAATAGCCGTTTTTAATGATAAATCATTTCATTCCTTTTGTCTGTTACCACTTCAGTTATGTCGGTCTTGGGTGAGCATCTAGCTTTGGGATTATTCTTATTATGCCTCCTCTTCCTGCATTGTGGGGTCCTGATGTGCTGGGTTGCCTCTGTAGAGGCTGCTGGGGCTCTTTGGAGCTGGAAAACTGCTCTGCACACACAGCTGCCCACCTCAGCTTGGTTTTCTTGCTGTGTGTTTCCATTATGATGAAACTCATCCGCCTTTAAGTATAAATTATTATTGCTGCTGCGGCTTTCATTTGCTGGAAGTTCTCCATTATGTTTTATATCGATGTGACCTTCCTTCACTTGACACAAGCACCAAGGCTTTCCGTGTTTTGATGCTTGGCTTTGTTTTCATCTTTATGAAACTGGTAAGAGCTTAAAAAAAATTAAAAATCTGTGGGAGTTTGGTAGGTTTATTTTCTTTCTCATTTTGATTTGAGATGCTCACGCAGGTTCCTGTGTTGCATCTACTCCTTTCTGAGCTCATTGTGGTTATGGTTTCTACTCCCTGTGTGCCTTTTATCTCACAAACCGGATCAGCACCATTGCAGTGGGTGAACAAAGCGTTCTCTTTGCAGACAAAGACCAATACCTGCACCACAGTCACTGCTGCCCATCCTGTGGGCTCAGTCCACGTGCTGGAAGCAGGAGCAGTGGGCCGCTCACAGTCGTGCTGCTCTGTAGGATCTTATGTTGTGCACCACGAGGGGAATTACCTGGTGGGTTGTTTTGCCCTTAATATTTTTAAAATAAGCCGTTCAGTTGATGGTGGCATACTTGAGATGGTCTGATGGCAGATAAAGTGAGGCTATAGTTTGGCCATCGGGTGAGAATACCCAGCTCTGAAAATGTCTTAAGTGCAACCTTATAACCCATCATGGATATGGTTATTGTGTTTGTATAAACTTACTCCGGTTTCAGCTTTTATTTGTCCTCCTAGCTGTTAAGTGCACCTTTTATTATGTTTCTTTCTACTAGAAAATCAGATTAGATTTCAACATAACTCCTCAAAGCTGCATCAACTAATGCACGGTTTAAAGTGGATTAGCAATCAGCATGTATAAGGACTATTCTGTGTAAGGTGAATCCTAGGAGTAACACCTGCATCTTTAGTAATTCATGTGGCAGTAGAGATTTGCTTCTTCAGCTAGAACCTGTTATGTTAAAGGTCATTTTATTGAAATTCGTGCTTACATATTCATAAGAGCAGGCTTTGTTCTGAGCTTTAGCAGTCACCGTGTTTTTGAAGTTGCCAAGCTGGATATTTTCTGTATCTTCTAGCTATGAAATCCAGGTTGATGAATAAAGTGAAATGTCTGCTCTTGATAAGACATGTTAAAAAAGAAGTCAGAGGGGATAATAGAACGATGTGGTTTTTGTACTCAGTGTGGTTCGGCTGATGGAAGAACATGAAATGATAGGAGTGGGACAGCTGGTTGATGGGCTTGGGTGACATTTGTAGACTGACGATGTAAATCAGGTTTCTTTGCTTAATGATATGCCTGTGATCTGACACGCCAAATTTTCTAGGTCACCTTTTTGCTTATTTCTGTGGCTTTATTCTTGGAATCCTTGGAGAACGGCAGACTTAGCGAGATATGTGTTTGTATTTGTCTTTTGCATTGTTTCAATTTGTATTTGTTAAAGCAGCTCCATACGTGTTGTGCAAGTCTGGGCTGAAAAGGATGAGGATGACCCCGAGCATGGCAGGTGGGAACTCCTCCCTCTGACCCTAACAGTGGGGGTTTGGTCTCTGTCCTGAGCAGAGTGGATATTATAAAAGCTGGTGATTTGCCTTAAAGAAGCATCCCTTCTATGACTCTATTTCCTCCTCTCTTACAGCTTTATGTGCCTTTTGTATCATTTCACTGGGTAGATTTTCACAGCTCTCATCTTTGCATTACCTCCTATTTTTCTTGCGTTTGCTGTGCAGTCTTAGCAAAGAAGGCGGCTGCAAATAGCCCTGAGCTCTCAAGCTTGTTATGTGATGCCCCTTGCTGTAGCCAGGCCTTCCCCCAGTTCACCTGCTGGACCTTGGTGCTCCAGGTTCTGCTGGTCCTTCTTTCAGCTCTGAGGAAACCCATGAACTAAGAGCTCTCTCCTTGGTTTTCTGCCCTTAAGATGCTCCTGGCCGCCCTGCGGGGAAACCTTTCAGCATTGTAAGGAATGATACAGGCCAGCTCTGTGCCGTAGAGGGCCTCAAAAGCAGTCTCTTCCCATGAGTCCTGTACCAACTCCCATCAAGCAGCGGGATGCCGCTTTGCAGCTGGATCCAACCTACCCAGTAACACTGTGCGATGGTTGTCTGTTGCCAAAGACCAAGGCACTGCATCTCCTTCCATTTACCCTGAGATTTTTCAGCCACCGAAGTTTGTTTGAAATTTCATGTAATTGAGAGCCATTCATAAAACTTGTCACTTCTATTTGGAAAATGGAAGTCATGGAGCAATGATTGCATCTTACCGTCCGTCGCCCATTTTGCTGTTTGAGGTCTGAAGGACTGTGTGCCACTCTGTAGCTGTTTCATCAGGTTTTCTGACAACGAAATTGCTTTGCTCTTCAACCTTGAGAGTTTTGTGCTTACTGCAGGCTGAGGGAATACAGGCCAGAGGACAAAGATGGGCAGCACATGCAGCACTGAGTTGCAGAGGAGGCTGCCCTATATGTGTGTGTGAGGTCTGCATGCTGAGCCCAGAGCCAGCCCCTTGGCTGTCACACGGGGGTGAAGCATGCAGTCCTTTTGCTTACAGCATCTCTCTGTTCCCCATCCCGACTATGGGACTAATGACGGCTGTGGTGATGCCAGATGGCAGTCACCATCATCACTGAACAGCAGAAATATGTCTAAATATTGTCTCCGCGATTGGTTTGTTCATTCTTTCTCCCTGGTTTAGCCTGGCAGTGATCTGCAGGCAGCATTTAGGGACCTCCTAAGAAGATCCCGTGTAGAAAACTGTCAGAACAGATTGCTGTATGGATTTTCAGAGGATTAAAGTTAATTAAAGAGCTCTTCCTCGCTTTCATTTCCTCCTATCTGCCAGCTATTTACATGCTAATGTAGGGTCTGCCGGGAGAATAGGAGAAGTGTCAGCACAGGGCATGTTATCACACATGGAAACAGTAGAAAATAATGAGCTGAGCAGTATGTATGTGTGTGTGTGTATGTGTAGCTTGACAACTCAAAGCCCGTAGCACTGCTTTTTGCATATTTTCAGTAGTGTGTGATCTTACTGAATATAATTCACTCTATTACATCTCGCACTGCATAATTTAATACTTCATTCACAATAGTATCTTTACATAAGCAATTTTATAAATAGAGAGCTTTAAGCACTGCTTTTTAATCCGTCTTGTTCGAAAGAGGAAATCTCTGCAGAAGGAAGGAGCGCTTGTACGGGTAGCAGGGGGCTGGGAGCACAGCTTTGGTTGTGGGATGGCATCTCCTGTTGCCTCCTCTCAGCAGCGTTGTGCAGAGCAGGTGCTCAGTGTGTGAGCAAACTGAGAGTGAACGTAATCGTTTTCTGCTCCAGTTGCGTTATTGCTTGCCCATTCCATTTTCACATTGTTTCAGAGGATTATATTTTCAGGTAGTTTTTCAATATCTTCCGTTTTAACACTTGATTAAAATTGCTACACAACAGCTGAAATAGAATTGATCCCAGGTTGCATTTCAAGAGGGAGTTTAATGCTTCAGCAAAATGAGAAGCCTCACTGTCTGCACTTCCCAAGGAAAAGATGCAAAACATGCACTTTGTTGAGCATGGGCACGGAGGTCTTCCAGCTGCTGAGGGCGTCTGAGGTGTTTTGAGGGCACTGAGGGTAATTAAGTTTCCAAGCACCAAAGGCAGTTGGGGGCACGTTTGTTTCCTGCAGTGCCACTGGTGATGTGAAGTGACTGCCCAAGTGAGGCGGCTCCACGGACCTCTGCCCAGATCTGCATTCCTCGGCTTGCTGTGAAACATCTGCTCAGTGTCCTCCTTATTCTCCACTTCCAGCCTCTTGTGGTTTTCCTGGTGTGAAACACGGCGCTTGAAGGTGTCGAGTGGCCATCGCTTGGCCTTGGGAGTCGGTGGGACATTGTGAGAAAGAGTTAAAGAGAAGGGAGAGGGAAGTCCTTTGTCTGGGGGTGGGAGGGGGAAGCTTCATCCCTGCTGAGCAATCACAAGTCATCTCCTGCATGCTTCCAAACTCATAGCTCAGCTTTCTGGGCAGGTGCTGAGAGATGCCCTGGGACTTTGGTGTCTGAGTTCTCATAGTTGATATTCCACAGCTGCTCCTGAGCCAGCCCAGCGGCGCTGAGCAGATGAAATGCTCCATTGTGCCCAGTGTGCTTCTGTAGCATCATCCAAGGGCGCTCCCGGGGCAGCTGGGTGCTGCTCAAGGTTTGCTCCCTGTGCTGGGGGATGGCTGAGTAATTCCGAGCCACGCGTTGTGCTGGGTTCCTTATGGTGGAGAAAGCCAATATAATTTCAGTATCACTGCTTGAATCCTATTGTGAAGTGCAGTTGGGGAGTGTGATAGAGCTGCCAGCAGGAAGGCAGGGAGCCCTTCAAATTCATTAGGGATGGGAAATACATCTGCGGTAGTAGAAGAGAAGGGAGGCATCGTGTGGAGCTGACAGTGTGTACTGACCTGGGGGGGGCTGATGGAGCTCTGACAAGTGGAAGAGAGAACCTCTGCTGAGGAAAAAGGAAAGAAAGAAAAAAATACAGTGATTTGTAAAGCTTATCTCTTACGCAAGCTGTTCGACTTGTGGTTTTTGTGCCTACAGTACTGGTTTGGGGTAAATGTGAAAGTATTTAACAAAAGCAGGGAACTACTTTCAAGCTTTTCTTAGTACTGGTGTAGGTACGTGTGTGTGTGCATGTAGATAACGTAAGTACCTTTTTCTTTCATCCGTGTTGTATTACAAAAGCTCTCCAAGCACCTGAGAGACGAAGCTGGAAAAAATGGGAAGTTTCTTGGCTGGTTTCAAAGAGAAGGGAGTGGAGGGGAAAGATGTAAAGGGAACTTTGGCCTTTGGCCGTGGCTTTGGTTGCCACTAACATTATTAAGCTAAGAAAACATAAAAGGAGCTGCTTTTCAAAAAAGCAGTGAACTCGCAGCCTTTGGGACACGTCCCTTTTAGGTGCCTCCTGGTAAGCACTGACACGTCCGTGCGGTGCCTTTCCCAGCCGGCGGGGCTGGTGGAGGATGGGTGCTATGGAGGATGTCACACGGATGTGCAGCTGCACTCCTCTGACACGTGGGAGGAGGTGGGAGGTTTTCAAACCTGACACAAATCCAGTTTGCACCGCAAAATATAGATGTGTTTTGTTTATAACCATTAGTGGTTACCACTTTCCTGAGGTCTGAGCTCATACAAAGGCTCTGACTTCGCTCGTGTCTGGGGGAGATTTAGTGTTTTTTGGGTGAAGTTCAATCTTCCATCAGACTTTTGACATTTTTATAACACATCTGAGAGATTTTACTGCAATTAAGAAGCAAAATTATTCAAAAAGTGGGAAAAATTAGAAACTCAATAAGACTACTGCAGCCAAAAAGGGCAATTGTATTGTTTGTTATATGTGTTGGAGAAGACATCTATTTTCAACAGTTAAGGCTGAATGTTTTTCTGTAGACAATGCAATTTACTGGTGAAAAATTGGAGGATTTTGTTTTCAGGTATTACCTGCATATTTTGCTACTTTTTGCAATAGACCTTTTCTGGGACCTATAAGTATATGGGCCTCTGTGAGATATTTGGTTGCAGTGCCTTTGTTGTTTTGCCACTGGGAGGAGAGCATAAATCTCTTCTGAGAATTAAAACTCCCAGTGCCGGTGTTCGTCTGATTTGTGGGTCACCAGTCCTTGGTTCCGCATCCTTTCCTTCCAACCTTCTGGTTGTTGTTGATGTGGTGGATGCTGGGAGCAGAAAGTGATGTATCGGGTGCAGACGAAAGGAAGAGTTTCAAATAATGATTGTTTTTCTGACTCTTTATTAGCTTTTTTTTTTATATTAAGATGTTATGTTAGTTTGGTTTCTGGAACTTAAGTAGGGCAAGTCAGGAGGCACGGCAGGGCTCCTAAAGCTGCAATTAGTTTCTTGTTCTTAATTTTCGGCCGTCCCTGAAGATAGGCAGCAAAGGAGCAACCTAGAGCAGTAAACAGCATGAATATTTCAGAAGAATCATTTTTCCTGTATGCCGATCTCTGCTGAAGACCTCTGTGCAGAAAAGGGTGGTTTTCCAGGCTGTAGATTCATCTCCCAGCGGTGCATTCTAAGAAAGCTGTAAAGCACCAGGATGATCTTTGGTGCTTGAGAGATCTCTCCAGGCTTGTGTTGTCCCGTGATGGAAAGCTCTGTATCCTGGCCGAATACAGTTGCTGGCAGTCACAGTATTGTGGGGGGAAAAGCGATGCTGAGCACTTGCAGAAATCAGCAAATTAAAGCTCTGGAGAGGTCTGGTTCATTGGATGTCTTCTGCGTGTTAGCTTTGTGAATGGCTCTGATAGAAAAGAGAGGTCATGAATTCTGTGCTTGCATCCGTGAAAGTTGCTAAGAAAGCTCAGATGCTGACAACACCTTTCCCGTTAATGTGTTTTCCCATCTCCAGCACAGATGACCCCTTGATATACAATAGCTCTTAATACATTTGGAAACTGTCTCTCCTGTAATTAACTTCTGATGGAATAAAGCATGAGGCCACGGGGTTACAGATTCAAAGAGACTTCAACAGGTTTGAAAACGATACGTAGCAGACTTTCTCCCATTCATGTAATTAAGCTTCATTATTTTGAATTGGTTGTGAGGTCTGGAGCACAGATATGTAACAAGCTCTGTGTTGTGTGCAGCAGCAGCAACTTTTAGTTGGGTCGTGGCCAGGCTCAGCATTCCTCTGGCTGCAGGACCTTCATTAGTTTAGCATCATCCAAAGCACAAAATAATATTGAATTGCTTTCCACTGGTCCAGGCTGGGAAAGCTCTTAGCGCCTTCCAGCTCTTGAAGTAGGCAGCATCAATAGCAGGCAGCACGGTTTTCTGCTCTTCAGGTGGAATGTTGTGCAGTGACTCTGTCTGTTGGACATAAAGCCATGGAATAGCTGCTCCAGCAGCTGAAGGTGTTTTGGAGTGTCACTGCAGGCATTGCAGTTAGATGGGGCTTTGCTTTAAGGAAGCTTGTGCTGGACCAAGGCAGCCTCAGAGCTGGTTAGAGCTGATGTTGCCTGGCTGAAGACAGTCCCAGTGACAGCAGTTCTCTTCTGCAGCCATACAGAACTTACAGAATGTAGACTAGCAATAAAGATGCTCAAATACATCTGAGATGTGAAAGATTGGTTGCACAATCCCTAGAGAAAGCATCAATTTTCATACAGATCTAGGACAGATGGGGAACACATCCTTCCCTATATTCCGCTTTTTGTTGGGGATGCAAATTGTTCGCCAGTACCTTACAGCATTTAATCTGTGGTGATTGTCTTAAATGCCTGTCTCTCCATCATATTCACCTTCCCTTGGGCTGCAAGTCACCCGCATGTGTGTCTTTGTGTTAATTTGTCCCAGTTCACAGGCATAGCATCATTAGTGGAACAACGCCGCTGCTGTAATTACTGTGGGATTTGTGCACAGCAGTATGCTGTTTCATTGTGGTGCACCTTCTCTTTAATCTGCATGGGCCATCTGCTTTATTTCTTAACTAAAAGTTGTTTTGTTTCTGCTTTGCAAGAGCGAATCTGTTGCTCCTAATCTTCTCTGTTTAGAAAAGCATTGCGGCTGGATAAATTAAATCTTACTTTGATAGATCGTGCTCATTTTCGGAAGGTTTTTTTTCCAGGTCACGCCTCATAGTTCTGCAGTGTCCAAGTTTTGCTTTCCTCTGAGGTTGCAGGGACGTTCGGGCCAGAATTCTGGTAGCACAGCTCTCTAGTACGGTTAATTCATACTTGCTGTAAGTCTGACAAGTTGAAACCATGTAAAATTCTGCTGTTGGCCGTAGATAAAATATTCCAGTGCAACTGGAAGAAGCTGGGAGGTTACTGCATCAACTCTGCAGGTAATAACCTTTAAAAGCCCTGTTTTAGGTTGTGTGACAAAGCACTTTGACCTCTGTCTACGTAAGAGCTGCCCCATACCCTTCAGCACTGCTTGTCCAGGCAAAACCATTGAACTGCTGCAGTGATCAGGCCGAAGACATGAATTTCTCTGAATTTCTTGGGATCTGTGTGTGTCTCTTCTCCATTTTGCCTCTCCCTGTCCAGAACTCCGGGGCTGAACGGAGCGGTTCTTTGCTACGAGCCCATTCCCTAAGCTTGGGCAGTCCTCAGGCACAAAGGCAGATTGTCTAAGTGGGATGTAGCACTGACATTTCTGTTAGAGAAAGCTTTTATTTCCCAGATAAATTGGTCCTTTAGATGGTGGTTTGGAGGGGTATTATTTGGTGTGGTCAAACCGGATGATTTGGGATGTTTCAGAGGCATTAAAATAAGGTGGTGAAATCAGAGCAGTGGGGATCTTGCAGCATGTGTCATTTTTGTGGTGGCCTGAAGGAATTTACAGCCTGGTGTTACAGTGGCACAGCTTTGTTGTCACCTTAAAAATGCCTTTAAAAATGTTCCCGTTGTCAATAAATGAGAACTAGAGTGATTCGTGCCTTAAAGAATATGAAATGAGAAAAATACACATTCTTAGGTCTGTTGGCAATTTATTTTTCTTGTAACAGGAACATTATTTCTGCCCGAGCCTATCTTTCCATACCATTAAAAGTTGGTGTGTTCGGTGCTCAGGTGATGAAATAGCAGCAAATCAGGCAGTTTGCATCTTGTTTTTGTTAAAACAAAACACAAAGCCACAACAAAACCCAAACATTATTTCTCATAAGATGTTTTGGAGTGGAGCAATCATTCAGAAAATGAAAAGATCCTTTGTCTCGGAGGCTCTTCTGCTTGGTTCTTTAATCTGAGCAGCTGTCTTTCTCCTTCCCCGTGGGAAGTTGTGGAGGGTAAATAACACGGAAATTCATTTGACGATGGAGACGTTAAGGGTTGGCATGGACAATTAATTTGTCATTAGACAGAATTAATTTCATTTGATCCTTACATGGCTTTGTTGCTGCATGTAAATTGAGTAGCTTGATGAGTTAGCCTGCACCTACAGCTCTGCGCAGCCTGCTGCAGCGTGGCCCTGTTTGGCTGTGAGCGATGTCCTTCCTCACCTGTGTGCTAAGTGCAGGTCATGGGGAGCTGCCTGGGTTTTTGTTACCAGAGATCCTTTCTGGGTTTGCGAGACCTAAAAGTTGTGCTCAGCACTGCTGGGATGTTGAGGTTTTGGGGCACATGTAACAGGAACGCTTCGGAAACATTCACCCTTGTTAACATCTCTGCCTTCTTTCTCTGTTTCTTTTTGAAGCTGAAGTAGCTGCACAAAAGCAGTGATCCCTTCCGAAACAGAGCTGGCACATAGCTGATAAAACACAGATTTTATTGGTTTTGAGAAGAATTACTTAACTGGAAGACCCCTGGCCAGAGGTTTGACAGAGACCTGTTCATCCCATTCTGCTGAGATGCTGAATGGCTACAGCCCCTTCATCTTGCTGGGCATCAGTCTTTGCTTCCATAGAACAGAGGTGCTGATGCTGAACTTCCCTAATGCACTGCTTCTAACATTGATAACAAGTGCAGCGTGAAAGCCTAGAGGTAGTGCTATATATCTGTCCTGTTAAGGGGAGGATTTCCAGGAATCAAGTTAGTTGAAACACTGTCCTTATAACACACCTGCTTTTGCATATATTCTCTTGGCATTTTTCAGCTCGCCTGTCTTGTGTCTGTTCCAGTTTCACCCAGAAGGGAGAGTCTCTTGCTTGTGCTAGATTGGTGAACTAAAGTTACAAGTTTTACAAGATGAGACCAAGGATGAAAGCAAAGAATGCGTTCAACTCGGAACTATAAAGGAATATGTGAACAATTGTTTGTGGGTTTTTTCTTAAAGGCAGCAAATTTCATTACTTCTGCTAACCAGTGAGATCTGAAGAGGAATCAATGATGATACCATGCAGGTATCTTTCTTTGTGAGCTCATGGCTCGTTGCATTTACAGTGTAGGGTTGATATGTCAGGAGACAGCACTGTTCCAGTAGGTGCAAACAAGGAAGAGACTGACCTGTAAGTGGTGGGGAAATGCGAGATTTGCCCTTCCTGGCAGTTCTTTTCCATTTAAAAAGCAAACTGGAAAAATGCAGTTTAACTGTTCCCCCGGTGAATGAAAAGCAGAGGAAGGTAAGGGATGAAATCAGACCTCTCGAAGAAATTTAAGGCTGGGCATCCATTATCAGAGATGATCCAGAAGTAACTAAATGGGTTCTAAATATAGAGGGAAAGACAGTAGATAAGAACGGGAGGAAAAAATCCTGAGTACCCATTAGCATGCCAGACTGTCAGCCAGCTGTGTAGGAGAGCAATGTGAAAGCAAGCATTAGTGATGGGTAGCTGTCCTCCCCTTCCAGCCAGTGCTCTGTGCATGCTTTAACCACCCAGCAGACAGACCCTCATGTCTTGGTCAGCAGCCTTGCTCCTGTTTAAAGCATTCTGGTAGCAGACAAAATAGAGACCGTGTGAATTGTCTTAATGTTGAACAGTGAAATCAGCCAAGCTGAGTTTTGTTTCCCATCTCCTGCTGCCCCTGCAAGCTTGCATTTGCTGCTTGCTGTGATGTACATGCGATGGCGCTGCCCATCCCTCTGGTTCCTGCCAACCCGCAAGCAGTTGTCCATAGAGATCACCCATGTGCCCAACGTGGTGCAGAGCTTCCCCTGCAGTCTGTCTGATTTGGGGCACTGTGCCCCTAGGCCCGCTCTGCTGTGTGATCAGCACAGTGCCTCAGTACCGCCGGGCTGTGTAACACCTCCTATGGCTATACGAATAGCAGCCGTATCAATTGCTTCCATTCATTCAAACATTAGGATTTAAAGCCACTTCAGGGACCCTCTGTTTCTTTGTGTGGATAGTGGGAAAGAAATTGCTGTTTAGAGCATAGGGGGAGTTGCTTTTCTTTTCTCTTTGCTGTTTGTATCAGTGGGTTAAATTGTCTAATGACGTTAATTCTAAGCTTTTTGAAGCATTTTTATTTTAAAAAGTATTCTTTAAGTATGAAGTATATGTTTGAAGTGCAAGAATGTTGAATTTAGAGAATAATGATCACATTCAACTCGATTCGGTGGCTGATATTAAAGAGGCAATTACGTATGATTTGTGAAAGAGAGCAACCTGTGCAGTGCGGTACCTGCTGGGCGCAGCGGCACGCTCTCTGATCTCAGCTAATAAGAGTGGTATCTAATATTAGAGTTTGCCTTGTCAGGCAGCCTGTGAGCAGGACGGGGTGAGTGTGTGATGCACAAAGCGAGCGGCTGTTCGCCTTTGTTGCTGAGGGAGGAGGCAGGGAGAAGCTCTCTCCAAAAAGTTGATATTTTTATGCTGCCGTTTCTTTGTTTATAGTCCTGAACTGTTGATAAAGGGGGAAACAAAAAGTCTGAATAGCCAGATCCTTTCAGAAGCGTGCAGTTAGCATGCCTGTGATTCCCATAGGCGTGGAAACTCCAGTGAAACTCCAGTTCAGTGAATGGCAGAAAGCGAGAGGGAGAACTTATTCTGGGGAAGTCTGGGGAGAGACATATCTTCACACACGTGAAAGACTGCTGCAGGGGAGCAGATAACAAACTGTTGCTGAGGGTTGTACTTTGAGACTTAGGGGGATCACTTCCAGCAGGTACTGCTGCGGCGGCTCAGGGTGCAGGCAGGGCTGCTCTGCCACGTCCTGCTGTAAAGCTCCTGCTGCTGCTTGGTGGACTCGAGGCAGATGTTTTGCACAAGGAGTCTTCTGCATAGCATTGATTTTTACTTTGTATGTTTAGTATCCTTGGTGTGCACAAGGCAGAGGCAGAAACAAGCAGCTCACTGCTTTTTGGGCACTTCTGTTCCCACCTTCTATTCTCACTGTCTCGTAATGTGATGTATCTCGTGTGTGTTGTTACTAGAAGTGAAGAGGCAGGGACAAGCCCGAAAAATAATAGCTGTGAGTGGAGTAAGAGCAGCTTTTTGGAGAAAGCTGAGGAGAGAGATTGCAATCATGAGCTGGTGCTGAATGATTTGCTCTTGTTACCTTTTATCTGCCCGTCTTCTGGCATCAAGCAGTGGGTATGGCTCATCCTGTCCTTCTGGTACATGGAATATAGGAGAGGGCAAATTTCAGCTAAAATCTGTCCGAGTTACCCAGAAAGTTCTGCATGTTGGGTCTGTGGCGATATGGAGGTGGGATTTCACGTTCATTGCTAACTGCTGCTTTCCAGCTCCCCCCACCACGCCAGGTGCCATGGAGAGACCTCAGCCCTCTGCTCTGCATCTGTCCTCTTGACAGTCAGTTCTACTCGCTGTGAAGGAGTTATGCCCAGAAGTAGAAATGCTGATAGTCCATTTTCTTCAATACTGCACAGCAGATGTTTAGTATGGAAACAAAACTGTGATTTTAGTCTGTAACAAAGCAGGTCTGGTGAATCCTGGGCCTGTGGTCTTTATTGCTGTGTGGTTTGGCTGAAAATAAAACGTAAGCAAATATGAGTGTGCATAATGTTGTGATCAAATATTAATTAAAAGATTGCTGAATGTTTTGGTTTTAAACACTTAATCATCACTCTTTTTCAGATGTATATAATGAATATATTTCCTAAATAATGTTTTTCTTCTGGTAAACTGATTTTTTCCACTTGTTTTTAATGAAGCTTGACTTCCGTACTTTGCATTTTGTCTAATGGTTTGAGCATAACATTCTTGATGTCAGTGCAGTTCTGAGGATAGATTTTGTTGACTTAATATTGCAGAGCCAGTGGAGGGAGAACAAAGAGAGGAACGTTTTTGTCTGCATGAATTAAGCAGCGCTCCAGCAGCTCTCTGGAAGGAAGGCATTTGCTGAGTGGCAGCTAATATTAACATTAGCCCAGCTAACTTGTAGTTTATTTAAAGGTAATATTTTCATTTGGAAACATTTGAAATTTGAGGAAACCCTTGTATGTGGGCAGTTGTCACAAGGACTGAAGGTACTTTCTTAAGCATAGGAGTGCCTTCTCTTCCTGAGCAGGGGATTGCCTGCAGTGTATCCACCTGCTCACAGCTGGACCTGGCATCCCCTGGCTGGGCAGCTTTTGTGAGAGCACCTGGGCCTGCAGCTCTGGAGCTGGGCTGGAAAAAAACAAAAAGAAGTGAAGATGGGACTTGTTTACCTTAAAAAGTAGTTGAAGAAGAGGTGACAAGTTGATAGCTCACAGTCTAATGAATGGTTTAGAGAAGTTGTTTGGGAGCTGTTGTTTTCCTTGTCTGCGCAGCACAGGAACAAAGGTGTTCAATGAAGCTGAAAGGTGGCAAATTAAAAACTGATAAAAGAAAATACATTTTCAAGCAATGGAAAAAGCTGTGGGATTCATTTCCACCAGAAAATTGGCGAGGTCATGAATTCATCGGGGTTCAGAAAGAGGCTGGATATTTACGTGAGCAATGAAAATGTCTGGAGAAGCCGTCAGTGATTGTTTTTCACATGCATTTGCTAAATGCTGATTTTTTGGGGTTGGGTAGTCCAAGGTGAAGTTGGGACTGGAACGGAGGCAGAGGACCACGATCCCATACCTGCATGGTGTGGGCCCTGTACGTCAGAGCCCCTGTGCCTCTTGGGCACCTGATGTTGTTCTTCAGCATGCCTGGGCCTGGGAGGAATGACAGCCCAGGACAGCTCATGGTCTCTGCCAGCCAGCACTGATGCTGACACAGGATTCCAATGCCAACGTGCTACAAATCTGGGCTCAGGAATCCAGAAGTGAGAGGTGGCAGACCTCTTTCAAAGTGCAGCTTGATGGACGTTAATGATCAGATGCTGTGTGGCTGAACCTCTTGGGAGAACTCAGCTCGGTGCCTTCCCTCCCATCATCAGTGCCCCTTCTTATCTCTTTTGCTTCACCAACTTTGGCTGCAGATTGTGTTCAAAGTGTTTTCAGGGAGCAGAAGGCTCTTTTACAGCCACTAAACAAGCCTCCTACTCTGATGCAAGGGAGAGAAAGTGAAGGAAATGGCTGAAGAGGAGCTGAGGTTTGGGGATTTTGCTTCACTGCCTGAGAGCAACCCCTGCATATGGGCTGTTGGTTGTGCTAATGAGATGTGTTCTGTGCATATCGTCTGGGCTGAGAGAAGAGGCTGATCTAACAAGGCCAAGGAGGTGCTGTTTGGTGCAGCTTGTGCTTCTAGCCTCTTTTTTTCTTTCCTTTTCCTTTTCAGTGGCTAAAGTTGGCTTATATGCTTGAGGCATTGAATTTGTTATTCACTCGTGTTTCCAAGTGGTGCAAGTTAAAGCATGTAACCCACACGGTTTCTGTAATGCAAAATCCGTATTTTGGCCACACTGCTGTAAACTGTAGAACTTCAGTTCAAAGTAATGGCTTATTATCACCTTGTCTCAGATCAATCACTGGGTGTGATGAAATAAGCTCTCTTAAGCCAGCCCAGACTCACCGGGGGTGACCTACGGGATGATCTGACCTATGATTTCTGAAACTTATTGAAGTTCTTGATGTTTTATATCCTGAAGTTATGAAGTAGAGGGAATATTTTGTGAATTAAGTACAGTCTAGAAAGGGAACATTTTCTAATAACGCAGCTGGGTGAAGCATTAGCTCGAAGCCCTGCTTTGTTTGCCTGTCTCAAAAAGGCACAGTTGCTGTATTTCTAGAATAGAAATAAGTCTATAAGAAGACCAAGAAATTACTGTGAGTTCAATTTAATATATTGAACTGATTGGATGAACTTGGTTCTCTGATTTTTTTATTTTTATTTTTGCAGAGTTAACCGCACTGGCTTAAAGCATGGTTCAGTTTACTTTTGTCCCAACTTAATGATATTTAAGAGGTTAAACCTGCAGGAAATTGGCTTTTAAGAGATTTAGAGGCCAGAATCTGGGTTACTTACTGGGCAGAAGGAAAAATAAATCAGAGGGTAAGGAGTAAGTATAGGGCTGAATTTTTATGTGCTGTAGACACTGTCAGAATAGAAGAATCTGATGCACAGCCACAAAAACTTGATTTTCAGGTTTGAATAACACTTTTTTTTTTTTCCTTTTTCTTCTTGAATGGATGAATAAAATATCAGTTATTTATTGGTTGTAGGAAGGGATGAATACATTTCTGGTCAGTTGCATGCCTTCCTTCTGCCAATGGTGGCAATGGAGTGGCTAGGAGGAAGGAGGGGATGGTGTTTTGGTGTTAACTTTCTTTTTTTTTTTTTTTAAATGATCATTTTTGCAATGTGAACTGAACTCATGGTGCCATGTAGCTGTCAGAGCAGCGCGGCTCTGTTCTGAGCCAAGTGGATACGGCAGCTTCACACTCATGTGGGATTGCTGCTGTCTGAGCAGTGGGGCTGAGAGGAGCGGCAGAAAGAGGACTCTGGATGAATAGATGAGACAGACAGAAAACAGAGCTTGTGCTTGAGATAGGCGGTGGTGAACATCCCAGTGGAAGGGAGTTAAACAGGGGAAAAAAACCCACCAGAACAGCCATAAAATTATTTCACAGCAGGAGTTTAAGAAACATAACTAAACATGTTAAACTCACTGTGAAGCAAGAGGACCCCGGGGGTATTTTAGTCAGATAATATTTAGTTTGCTGCAGTGTCAGTTGTATGATTGCTTGTCATCTGGCATATGTATGTGCTATAAGCAGAATGAGGCTTTTAGAGACCATGAACAATTTTCCAGGAGATGGTAAGCAGGGGATTTATCAGAGACAGATTAGAAGAGCTACAGTGGATTTATTTGTGCTGGTCCGTAGCCAGGACGTGAGGCAAAGCCGAGCCCTCTCTGCTGAAGTGCTGAAGGGGGAGAATAGCTAGAAAGGAAGAGCTGTAAATCTGAAGAAAAAGTTGCAGAATGTAAGAGCCTATGAGGTATACATATGATTGTAGTTGTACATTAAAATTGCCTGCAGGATGTTTGCCAATAGAGCTGTTGTGCTGTAGTGCAGAAGTGTAGAGATGGTGGTTGGGCTTACTGGGGAATCCCAAAGCTGCCGCCATTTGTCTTTCCCTTCATCTCGGCCTCTTTGCTCGGTGCTGGTCTCAGCTTGCTGCACTTTCTCTCAGCTGCTTTCCCTGGGCTTCCATTGTGGTTTCTTGGGTGGAAAGCCGCTGATCAACCATAATGATACGGTAGCAGGAGAATGTCTCTGTTGCAAGAGAATCAGAAGAAGTGATGAAAACCAACAGAAAGTAGCAACATGACAGGAGAGACAATGATGCCCAATTGCTGCTTGGCTGTGTATTTGTAGTTACAGCGTACGTTGGTTTTTCTGACCTTGCTCCTATTCAGGTCAGATAGGATAGAGGTACTTGACCTTACAACAGAAGAAATGTTTTATTTTTGTTGTAGAAGCCTTGGTTGTAGAACGCAGCACATCTGAAGGGCTCCTTTACAGGTTAAATCCATCTGTAGACGCCTGCAGTAACCTCATACTGGCTTGAGGGGCAAAAACACAAGCAGGGAGTTGATATCTGAGAAGTCACATCCAAGAGGTAAGAATATTTTGAAAACCCATTCTCTAATGGCCTTCTTGTCGGTGTAAGGATAGTGAAATCTGCTGGATGCTTTTATGGAGTCAACTGCCTTTCTTGTAAATGCTGCTTTAATTGGGGCCTTGAGTAGGAAGTCAATGGTGTGTGTATACATATGTGTCTGCAGTCACTACTAATTTGCAAAGTGATGTGGAAATAGGGTCAGCCACAGAGAGAGATGTTGGGAAACAGTTATTTCTGAGAAGGAAACTGTTGGGAGATTTGAGAAAAGAAAATGTTGGTTTAAATGTGATTAGTGCCAAAGACAAGACTGCTGAGAGAAATGGGGAGGGTTTGCCTTCTGGTGACAGTAGATACTGCTGATGATGAGGGGGATTTGAGAAGTTTCTGGTAATTTGATTTTTGCTGGTTTTGTTTGACATATTTGTTCTGGAAGGCTCAATTAGCTCTTGTTAGCAACGCTCTGGGAGGGTCAGGAGCTGAGGGAATGCATCTCCTCTTCGTTAGGTTCCCATAGCAGCAAAGTCTGATTGAATTGGCATTTTTAACCAATGTACCTTCAGCCTTTAGGCCTCTGTCTGTCTCTTAGGTCTTTCTGTCGCCACTTCTTTTACCTTTTCTTGCAGCCATTTTCCATGAGGCAATGGGATGTTTTGTGTACAACCTGTGAAGACTGACACCTAATTACAAAGTTGGGCTTAACAATGTTGCTATGGGTATGATTAACACTTCTATAAGATTTTTTAGAGAGGACCAAGCCACTTGTAAAACTGGACTGACTTCCTTTCACTGCCTGTAGGCTGATGATGTGGAATAATGACATCTGATGCTGCAGCTTATGGAGATCGCTGTGTTGCTACACGAGATGCAAGGCTCAGTGCTTTGCTGTCATGAATTTCATCACCTTGATGCAAATTCATTTCTCTCAATTACAGAGATGTTGTTGAATTGTAATCCTCCTCTTTGATAAACACATCACTGAAGTTGAGATTTATTTGCCTTTATTCAGCAGACAAGTTACCTGTCAAAGAAGGAAAAAGAGACTGGTTTGTTATTATTCATATTGAGTGTCAGTTGATTGTTTCTTGTCCCTGATTCTTCTCTACCTTCTTGCAATTTGTTTGTTGGTATTTTCTTCAGGTATTTTATGAGATACCACAATTATGAAGCGATTGATAATTGCCAGAGCCTGTATGTCCTGTCTTCCCTCACAAAGCGTGGGTCTGTTCCTCCGTCCTGTTCTCAGGGCCTCCTACCATTGGGCACTTCCTCACTGATAGTGAACTCAGGGCCACGAGCACCCACCACTCTTTTCTGAAGGATCGAAAGGATATATTTTGTCAGTAGGCCTTCAAACCATCTGACTGTTGAAGTGTTCTTCAGTTACTTCTGGCCACATTTTTGCTTTTATTCCCACACTTCATACTGCTAATTTTTATCCTGTTAAGCAGTTGGTCCAGCCTCAGACACCATCTTTCACTTCGTACGTGTATACCTATGTTGCTTAAAGCAAAAAAACCACACGTCTCTGTTCATCTTTCTCTTCTATTTGTGTTTTTAGGAGGAGTAGTTAGCTAAATTATACCTGATTGCAAATAGCATCTGTTTGATGTTGAAGCTCTGTATTATTTCTTCAGTCTCATTTTGAAGCTCTCTCTTATTGCGACTAATTTGGAGTTAGGAGTCTGGAGAGGAAGAGGAGGGGAAATCTTGCCACTGATTTCCTATAATGAAGCAGTCTATTAGCATTCTCCTAAAATTATCATTAATTAAACAAAAAGCTCATCTAGCACTAGGAGCAGGAATATTTCTGCACCATCAAAAAGGCGCTGAGTGGGAAATATCATTATGATTCCACTTTACAAAGTCTCTCTCCTCTGCCAGGCTGGAACCCGTGCAGAAGTGAGAGAGCAAGTGAGCTGTGTTTGGGTTTTGGATTAATAGTTGAAGTTCACTCATGTGGAAATAAAGCAGATTTTACTTTGACTAGAATTTGTCATTAAAAAGCCATTATCAGAACCGACCAGCACAATTCCTGCTCTTTCATTGTTAATGACAAAACAATCTGTTCTTTCAAACACAACAACCTTATATTTTCTTTCAGAGAATGGCACAGGAGTCTTAACAGAGCAGAAGCTGGGTGAAGAAAGGCAGCCCAAAGATTTATTGATCAATAAAACAGACAATTACAGCTTGTTTATAAAAGGGAAAAAAAAAACCAACCCGAAACCTTGGGTCTGCAAGCAACACTGAGGCTCTAATAATGACAACTGTGGTATCCAGCTTCAAACGATAAAAGTCAATAGGAAGATATAGGATTTCAATAAAATTATGACACTAGATAAACTTTACCCCAGGAACAGATTTTCCCAGAGTGTGTGACTGACTTCAGTGAGATTTGTAACTTTAATTTCTTTCCTATTGATTTTTCTTTTCTCCAACTAATTAGAAAGTCTGCGGTGAATTCTGTGTATCTATGTTTGAGGAGGGCCAACAAGCATCAAGGAGAATAGGGCCTGAGTTTTTATTTATACCTACCCATATATAATACAAATAAAGGGTCCCGTGGCATTTTTAATTTCTTTACTATATTTTACTTTTTCTCCAGTTGCTTCCAATGCACAGCAGGGAGCTGTGCGTTCTCCCTCTGTGTTGGAGGCCATGCGCTGCCCTGGAGGTGTGCAGTGCTGTTCGGTGACGTGGGCTGTGCTGTAGGGATGGTGGCAGCTGGTGGGTGCTTATTGGAAGGCTTCTCAGCTCTTCCCCTAAAAACAACCCCAAGAGGAGGAACCCTCTTATGTTGTTGCTGTTTCTAAGCTGCTCCTGTTGCCCTCTGGTGTTTCAGTGCCAATAAACTTTCCTGTTTCTTCGAGTTGCTTACCAAATGGGCCAAATGTTGGCTTTAGGTAAGAGAAGGAACAGAGAAGGTGGCGGGAGAACTGGAGAGAAGTTTGATCCTGGGGCTCAAACCAAGCCCTTCAGAACATGGTTAGAGTGAGCTGCTTTTCTGTTCTGGTGTTGATTATAACCTGGCCAAAGTTAAGAACACCCAAACGTGTGCTGTGTTCTCCTGCTCCTCCAAGGACTTTACAGGAACTACTTGTGGCGAACTGCCATTGCAAAGCCAGGGTGTGAGCTATGGGTTAGCAAAGATGCTTTGTGCTGGGTACGTTTTGGAAATTCTCCATGGGACCCCATTTTAGCAATTCTGCTGAATACCCTCTTGACATAGCAGAAGTGTTGGAAAAAAGTTAGAGGAGATATACTGAAGTCACTGCAGAGGTCTTTGATGGGGCCGTGGAGCATCTTGTCATATGGGATGAGGGGATACTGCAGCAATTATAAAACTAGGATTAAATTGTTGAGAATCTTTCTAAACAGAGGGCTTCTTAACGAGAACTTCAGTTTCCTGCCAAATGAACAAGTTCTTTAGGAGGGAGAGAAAAGCTCTCAGTAAGTGCTCTCGGTGGGGGACGAATTGGAAAATGGAGCTGGGGACCACTTGTTGTGAGAAATGATTTCATTACAGTATTAATATTTAGAAATAATTAAGGGGGAGAACTAGACTCCAAGATCAAGTGTTTAATTGTGCCGCCCTTTATTCCAGTTTTATTCCAGTTTTTCA
Organism: Pavo muticus; assembly: GCA_016647715.1. NCBI lineage: Eukaryota > Metazoa > Chordata > Aves > Galliformes > Phasianidae > Pavo > Pavo muticus. The sequence continues at coordinate 2,764,722 of JACDJE010000022.1, read as the reverse complement.
GCCCCACAGCTTGAGCTGTGTTTGCTGTGCGTGCCTTTTCCTGGCAAGTTGCATCTTTTCAGTGTACGTCTTTGAAGGGCGAGGTCTGTAGCTGGCTGCAGGGGAAAGGCACCCCATAAGAATGTCCTGCTCCTGTTCTCATCCAACATCGTCCTAATGTGAAAGCAGACGGTTGCTGTTGTTGCAGCTGAACAGCTTGGGGAACTGCTGGGATCCTGCTGGGAAGGACTCGACTGACCTCATATTCAGCAGTTAATTGGAAGCCAAGTGTGATGGGAATTGCCACAGGTCCTGTTTGCTGCTGAAAAAATGCTCAGGGGTTTGGAATTGCCCTCCTGTAATGGAGAGAACATTGCCATGTTAAATTATCACATTGATGAAAGATGCTTCGTAGAAAATTAGGGTAGTGAGCAGCTTGGAGTACACAGCCAGTGAGACGATGCTGTAATTGCAGCAGTGTGCAAGAATAAACCCAGTGACTTCACTAAATGCCATCATTGTGTTCTCTTCTGTGTTCTAGACAGTGATTCTGGAGCAAATGGGGAACGAAAGTCATCTCCTAAGCAAAGGCAGGCTGCCTTATGGAGAGCACACTTGGCAGACTGGGCGACGTGTGTGTATTGCTGGGGGAGAAGGATGGAGCCATCCTTTGCTGCTGCTTTTCTTCTAAACAGGTTCATTGCCAGGCAGTGTGGTGTGACCCGTCTGATTTTCTCCTCCTGCAGTAACATGGAATTTTTTCCTTTCATGTGTCTGTTAGATCAGTAATTCTTTGTAAACTTTACTGGAAAACTGTTCTTTCCTTAGAAAAGTATTTCCCTTCAGTCAGGCCTGAGCAAGAAGCCAATAATAGCTTCCAACACTTTTATGTTAGAACCTGTTTTTCTTTATTAGTTCTTTCAGCCTCAGGCTGGGCTTTGATCTTGAGATCCTTTTACCTGCTGACCAGCCCAACCATCTTGGCTGACCTTTCAGTGCATCACCACATGCTCTGAACACAAACCATTCCTGTGGCAGTGCCCCCTTCTTATTTTCACACCTTGAATTTGAATGTTCCTTCCCTTCCCCATGCATACACGTGCTATCCACAGTCAGCGTTTGACCTTTAGGTTTGAATGGGAAGGGTATGGGCTTCAGGTACAGGCTTGCTTGACTGAGCAGTTAGCGTCCCCTTCTCTATCTGAAACACAGCCCTTAACATTTGGGACTGAGGGGAAAGGGCTTTCCTACCCCGGTGATTTTTGATTGGTCCCAGCCAAGTGTTTCAGCATGGCTAAGCAGTGTTTGTGAGCTGCTCCAAGCTCTCTGTAGTAGCAGCGGCCTGGGAATGGCACAGCTGTAAAGCTGAGCCATCCTCTAATAGCAGTTTGGATGTTTGTGATCGCAGCATTCACAGAGATAATGGATTTGCCCTGAACGTTTGTGCATTGCTGCAGCAGGGTGAAATAGAGATTTCACCAATGAAAGGGAAGCAACCCTGTAAGATTTCCTAGGAGTTTCTGCTCTTTTGATTTATGCAGTGGGAATGTACTGCTTTGACTCTGTTCTGCAGCCTGGCAAACATCAAGGCTCTTCAATACAGTCAAAATATGAAACATTTCATCAGCTCTCTGATCCCAGTATGCACAGAGCACTGTAACCAGCAATCTCTTTAAAACATACCTGACTTTCTGGAATGTTGTTCAGCCTTTTGTCCCCACCACTGTCTTGGCCACAAGGTGCTGCCTACCACAGTTAGCTTTCAATCCCAGCTTTGTACTTGGGAGCTTGAAAGCTCTCAGAGCATGGAGAGGGATCCTCCTGTTTGTAACCATCAGCAAATAGGAAAGTGAGCCAAACACATTCTCAGCAGGATATTAACCTCTAAAAAACACTAATTGTAAGCACTGAGTATTGCAGTGCTCAACAGGTGATCAGTCACATACCATTTGGAGGATATTTGCCCTCGGTCACTTTGTTCATCATCAAATCTATTTCAATTCAGTTGCCATAATTCTGTTCATTCATTGCTGGAATTCTTTGGCAGGAAAAATGTCAAGTACTGCACTCAAGGTTTTGCTGAAGAAATCTGTTCAGCCTGTTGGATTAGAACAGTGTCTCCAGAAAGAAGGAAGGCAGTTTTCAGTCGGTATTTGCTGGTTAGGGTGAGTGCGTGTTGCTTTCCTGCAAAGGATGTGTGCCTTTTTGTACCCAAGACAATCTGATTATTCATTTATTGTGTTTTTTTCATTGATTTTATCAGAGCTGTGTGCTCACACCTGTGGCTCGGTGCACACACAAAGACCATGACAGCGTATCCATCAGGGTTTTTTTTTGCCACGTGAAAGAGCAGTGGGGAAAAACACATTGTTCTGAGAACCCTCCTGCATGAGTGGGTTCAGGGGCGGCTTTACCCCTAACGATGATTTCTGTTCTTCCCTGCAGGAGCGTGATGGGATGCGAGCGATCCTGGAGTCGTATGACAGCGAGCTGACCCCTGCAGAGCACTCCCCACAGCTGAACCGGCGCATGCGGGAGGCCGAGGAGATGGTGCAGAAGCTGCACGCTCATAACGCCGAGCTGGAGGTAATAAAGCAGCATCCTCCTCTAACCCCAGTGGTGGCACAGCTGAGGCCGTTTAAGACCGAGCTGCCCAGCAACGTGCTCTGCAGAAGGCAGGTCTGCAAAATGCAGACTTCAGAATGCCAACATCAGTAAGACCCACCGCGTGGTGTCGGTGATTCCCTGCAGTGCGTGTAGCAAGGCTCTCCTGCAGGCTGTGTCAGTAAGGGTGTGCTCGTTAGGCCCTCACTTGGAGCATCTGGAGGAGTAAAGTACCTGTCTGCTGTTATTCTTCTCTTTGTGGCACTGGGCCTGAAAGCCCCAGAGTACCAGTAGCTACATTAACTGCTTTTTTATACTGGGGTTTTCTCTAAGAAAAACATTTTCTTTTTTTCTGAAGATAGTGTTTCTCAAAGGGATTCTTATATTATTATTCTCTTTATGTAAATTTGCAGGCTGAAACAGGGCTATAATGAGGTAAATTATAACATCTATTTGCCAAATTATTCCCTACCTCCCTGCTGTATTTGGTGGTAGTGGAACGGTCCTGAGCAGAAATATTTGGAAATATCTCTGTGATCTTAAATCTTGGCAGTTTTATTCCATAGATTTTACAAGAACTGTAAGTATGTGAGTTTTCCTTTCTTCATGTCTAATTCCACCAGCATACAGATTTATAGACACTGTAATTCAAATGGAGTAAAGCTTGTAGTAATTGCTGCTCCTGGGACTCCTACCGAAGTCACAGAGTGAACTGCCCCGCTGTGCATCGGGAGATCCCTGTCACTGCTGTCATCTTTAGGACATGCTCTTTTCTTCTTTGGTAGGTGGGGGCTTAGGGCAGGGAGTACTGGCTCCAGTGACCTCTAGAGCCTTAGCAGGCAGAGCAGCGTGGTGTGAGCTCTGTATTGCATTGTAGGTCCTCTTCCTTTCTCCCCAAAAGTTTCTCACTTTTGGGCAAGTTGAGCCAGAAATTGGTGGCAGCTGAAAAGGAAACTTGCCTGAATGTTTTCATCTCCACGTGGTTATTTGATAACCGCATTGTTTAACAGCAGGATCGGATGGCGCTGGCATAACATGATAGGTGGCTGATTCATCCTGTGCTCTGAGTTGCTGCCAGTGGTGGCTCTGTGTTGATGGGGGGAGATGTCCCGAGTTGTTTTGCCGAATAGGTCGAATCTGCATTTGGGAGGTAGCAGATCACCTTTTCCTTTTCAGGTGGAAGTATGGAGGAGTGTAGGAACCAGTTCCTGCATCCCTTTAATTATTTATAGGGAACAAATGATAGGTTTATCTTCATGGGAATGGATTAAGGGCTACGTGGAAAGTTTCAAATAGGAGCTGTGTTCTCTGGAGGTTTGTTTTGTGTGATGTCAACCTTCAAGTCTTTCAAAGACTTTGCTAGAAGCGGGATTCAAAGTCCTTATATTCCCCTTGTAAAGTAAAATTTTATGCTTCACTTGCTTGTGTTTGCCTTTCTGACTGCAACGTTGGCTGCCAAATCCAATCTATTTTGAAATTTTGGAGTTTGTTGTTCTAGTAAAAGCCTAAAAACTGGGAAGGGAAATGGAGGTCCGTGAGGGCCTGCGGCGTCTCGTCATCAGGAGCAGCAGCTGTAAGTCACTGCTTGTAGATCAAAGATCTGGTTGATAGCAGCTATTAATAACTTCTCACATAATGCTCTGCACCTCCCAGCTCTGCACATTTTAGAACTGTTGACACCTGTGTGACTCATCTCGCAAACAAACAGAGGAGACAGCAGGAATGAGGCACCTTGGAGCTTCGGCTGATTGCTGAAATATGGGTTAAACTATCTCTGATGCTGGGGGGGGAGCGGAAGGGAACTTGGGCACATCTAAATCCTGGGGGCAGAAGGGCTGGGACCTGCCAGGAGCACCTGCTGTAGGTGGGCTGGGAGGGCAGCAGGCAGCTGGCTTGAGGGTTGTTTTCATGGTTTGGTTTGTTTTTTTTGCAGCTGAACACTTCATTTACCCAAATCTCTCCCCATGTACCCTAGCAGAGAAACCTTTGATACTCGTAGAGCTGTCATGTCTGTGTGTGTGTGTTCCTGCCGGCTGCCCCAGTCTGTTAGCAGCAGCCCCACCTCTGAACAGCCCACACAGGGAGTAAGTAAAGTTTCTAACCAGAATTTTTTGTACTCAGAAAATGGAGATTTTTCCCATTCCAACAGCAGCCCCATGTGAGTGAGCAGGCTCTCTGCTGAAGATGGAGTGTAGGAAGAGTTTGTGCTGAGGCAGCAGCTTCTCACTCATTAGGGAGATGAGGCATCTGATAAGTCTTCTGCTTGATGTGTAAGTGGAGGTGGAAAGCTGTTTAAAAGAACACAGGGAACAAGAGAGAGGTGTGTAGGCCCCCAGGGCTGTGTGTGAGCAGTTTGTTAGCGCATGCTGCAGGGATGGATGGCGTGGTATGGAGCTGTGTTGGGCTCCCTCTGTGACTGGCAGGACAGCTGCTGGGAACGTTGCTGGGTCTGCGGCATCGACCTCATCGGGAAGAAAGGCACCTTGCCACGAGTTCAAATGCAGAACCATGCTTCCATCCCAGCTCACTTTGGAAGCACCGTGTTGCTGCCAAAGAACAGGTCCTGTCTGTGCCTGGTGGGGCAGAGAACCATAGGATAAAGACAGGCTGATGGGGAGCTTTTAAAATCCCCTTCACTGACGACTGATGATAAAAGCTGGATCTCTAATGCATGAGCATGCAAACACCTAGTCCGTTCTGGGGCTGAAAGTGATTGCCATCTCCTGCCCAGCACTGTCTGCCCCCAGCACAAGCCCTGTTCCACGGTGCCGAGCTGGCTGTCGAGGTTCAAGAAAGCCCTTTATGGAGCAGTGCATGTAAAGCAGGGAGGAGACCAAGAAAAATGCCACCTGAAATGGAGGCTGGAGAAAGCAAGCAGGCTGTGCCAGCCTATTTCGGGTGGTTAATGAAGTGTCACTCAGCATCTTTTTAAAAGCGTGTTTTGGAACTGAAAAGGGAACGAGTTTCTCTGTGGCCAGCATGTAATCAATGCGTAAAGTGAACAGAATGGCGGCTGTATTCTGATCGCGACATAAATTTCCAGCTTGACACCAGCAATATTCACAGCTTTTGTGCCAATCTTGATTAATTTTTACTACCGTTGCTCCTGTTAGCTCGAATCTCAAGATAAATGTGACAAAGCAAGAAGCCTCTGTGCATGTGGCAGCCTGTGACAGAGCTCTGTTGTGAGTTTAGTGTTTGAAAAGTTAAATCCGGCTGCACAAAAGAGAAATCATCATAAATATAACTCCATTAATAGCTATTTTATTACAACACACTTGGCTCCATATGAAGCTTTAATGAAGAGAGATTTGCAAGGAAGACTCACGCTGACACCTTCAATGGTCTCTAGCATTTTTTACATTGAGAGATTTACGCTGTCTGTGAACACCATATGTATTCTAATCAGATAATTATGAGTCTGACAGTTCCAGCACGAGAAATGCCATATGCTCGGTGTTTTTTGTGGTGGTGTTTTTGTTGTGGTTCATTTTTTGCTGTGGGTATTACTGGTGACCTCAAAACTTGTTGACCAAAAATTGTCACCTTATCTGGGCGTGACAACTGCAGCTCATCTGCTGGCAGTGCCTGTGGTGTCAGGCACAAGTCTGTTCCTTGCTAAGTGAGTTGCTTAGCAGTCACTCCGGTGCTTAAAGTGCTTAGAATTTATGTGGATGCAATAGAATGTTTATTTGAGCAGTTAACAGTTCCTCCTCGTCTCTCACCTGGCTTCCCCCTCAGTGCTTTTCCACTTTGTTTTACCTCCTTTTTTTCCTCCCTTTGATCCGCACTTTATGCTTGTCGTGCTTTATCCCTCTGCTGAGTTTTCTCTCCCCCTCAAAGGTAAATTGCTTCTTTACATGGCAGAAGGGGTTTCTGTGATGATGGGAGCTTTACAGAGAAATTTCCTTCCATCTGTGCAAAGCACAGAGGAGTTTGTTTCCATGCTCAGGTTTCTCCTGCCTGCTTTCACTGCCTCTCTGCTGCCTTCCAGACTTTCTGCACCGCTTATCTCAGTGACAGCTATAAGAAGCAGTGAGAAGATTGCCCTGCTCCCTTTGGGTGTCCACAAGGAGCAAATCCGAGTCACTTGAGCTTTCCTGCCGCTCCAGCATGGTGTGTTTTGCTTGCCCAGACTTCTGCTGTCACTGTAGCATCTTATCTGTAACTCAAGAGGGAGAAAAGAGACTCTCTGGAGATGATGCTCACGTGCTGCACGCACCAGCTAGCACTGATTGCTGAAGCACTCACAGTGCAGGCCATCATATTCTGACAAAGCAAACTCCCTGTCGGAATAGCATTTGGAACCTGGGCGCTTTGGCACCTCTCAGCAGTTCTGAGCCTTCCCGGCCTCCGCTGCATCCTTCACCTTCCTTTTCTTGTCTGGAGGAGAGGTGGCTCAGGCTCTGCGTCCTCTGGCACTGCTGCGAATCAGATGGTCGTGGGTTCTCTCTTCTCTCACACATTTCATCTTCCTCCAGACCTGAGTGCCCTTGTCAAGTCAGGGAGCCCTGAGTTCCCTCCGCTCCCTTTTACACCTGCTGGCGGCTGTGTTTGGGGAGAGCACCTTGCAAAGAGCCTTCACATCAATGAGGAAGCCGCGTGATGAGGGGTGCAGTGAGTTGTTAAAGGTGACAGTCCCTGCTCTGTGGGAGCGCCCTTAAAACTGGCTGGTGCCACAGCAGAGCCTGTTTCCTTGGACCCAACGCTTTTTTAATTGCTTGAACTAGATGTTAAAGCCCAATTGTTATTAATTATTTTTATTTTTATGTCTTGGAGATGCTTCTTCATTTTGGATCTGTACTGAAAATCAGGTGGTGTGTGGCAATGCCTGTGCTATGGGTATCCTGCGCAGAGCAGCGTCGTAGAGGTGAATTTTTACAGCTTGTTTTAGTGTGGATGCTCTGACAGTTTAAGAACAGCTTTAACTCAACAGTTCCTCGGGACCACAGCTAAAGAGGAGCAGGCTGCCATCATTCTTAAGAAATGAGAATTCTTGGCACCAACTTGTAGGGAGTAAATTGAATCATTAATGAAGTTGTCTGTCCTTTTAGCCTGTGGTACACCTCAGGGGCTTCAGGAAGCAGCCTGGCTGAGGTGAGACCGCAGTGCTGTGCGGGATGCTTGGAGCACAGCGGTCTGCTTTTGTTCTGTGCGTCCAAAGCCTTTGTCACCGGCTGGGGACATCACAGTGGCACCTCTGGAGGCTGTTGTAATAGATGCTAGCAGCCTCTGCTCCCCTAAAAATGCTCTTGGTCTGTGCAGATCCTCTTCTGGTGATGTTTTGAATAACAAAGCACAAACAAGGCTTGACCTGAGGAATTTGTATCACCTTCAAGTGCACCTGGCTGTAGGAAATGAGAGAAGCAGGTGAACTGGGTCTAAATTCTCACAGTAGATTTAAAATTACCCAATTTTCTAGTGATGTTTTGGAAAGCGAAGATAACTGATGTGAAGTTATGAGTCATATTCACCACAATAGAACAGGGCAGAGTGTTTCTTATGGCACTGAGAGCTTTAGAACGCTTTAAATCGGAGAGCCTGCTTGCCTGTGCCCAGAGATACAGGCTTTGCAATCAGATATCTTCAGGTGGAGGAGGAAGCAAGAACACAGTTGGGGTGGGAATGGTGGTGCTGGCAGCAGGCATAGGTGGCACACAGGGGAGCTGTTTTAATGCAGCGTGCTTCATCTTGCCTTCTGCTGCCAGCGTGCTGCTGGGCTGAAGCCTGGGTGCAATGCCTCTTCCCCACCAGGCAGAAGGAAGGAGTCAGATTAAGTATCTTTAGGGAATGGGTTCAGGAACAGGTAGCTGCTGGCTTCTTGAAGTTAAGGAAGGCTTTGACAGTGTGCTTGCACCACTTCCCTGGGTCACATTCTACAATTACAGATTTTTTTTTTTACTTTTTTTCAGTTTTATAGAAATTACATGAATTGCATTCTGTGTTTAATCCAGGTATCTAACTTCTGTGGGTCTTTTCCAGGCTGGAAAGCATGGTGAATTCATGTAGTGTTGGTGTCATCTCTGTGGTCCACACAGCTGCAGCCCACATTGCTGCAGTGACAGACCCTGGTGGCAGGGTTTGTGTTCAGGTGTGCTTGAGTGACCCTTGGAATGGTCAAATCTTCCTCAACAGCTTCTGAGGTATGTGAGGACACAGCCTGGCCTCCCTGCAGCAGAGTGATGGCATCCTGCTGGAGGCACTGCTCCATCCCATCTCTGAACTGCCTCCAAAATGCATCCAGCCCATCGATGCCTTAAGTGTGTGGTTCATGTATGTATAGCTCAGCCCCAGGAGTATTTCAGTGCCTGGCTCATTAGGGGCAGGATAACTGTCCAGGCCAGGATTGTCTCTTTTGGGTGTCCCAGAGGTGCTCTGCCCAGTGCATCACACCTCATTGGAACTGTGTTGGTGAATTAATTTCCTTGTCAGAAAGTGCAGAAGTAAAGTTAATGTTTAATGTTCTCTAGTTGTTAGAACTACTACTGAGTTACGTTCTGGCAGTGATGAAAGCTGTAGCAGCTCGTGGAAACTAAGCAGTTCTGAGAGAAGCAAGGAAGCAGCATCTGGGGAAAAGATTAGAATTGAAAATTGCACGTCCACAAAACACCACACAAATTTGATCTGTTCCTTGCCTTTGCCTTGCATTAACGACATGAAACAGCGCTTGTCGGGGCATCTGGAGAGATGTTTTGAACTTGTTGAGATAGGTTGATTTTTATAATGATTGGATTTGAATTCTGTGATTTCTAGTGCTTCATTTCAGGATAACTGCACGATCTCTGCATAATTCAGAATTTAAAGTATGTATTTATAAGTGTTCTCACGTCATCTTTTAATTCACAGCAATGGCCTCCTGTGACAAACAGGGATTAATGTTTTTAACAATGATTTCCTATTGGAAAACATTCAGCTTTCATCTATAGCCAAGTTCTTGCAATGGCATCTCTGCAGGGCCTGTCTGGGTGCCTTGCTCTTCCAGTCCCAGAGCTGGCAGTGCCCCCACCTTGCTGCACTGGAGCAGCTTGCAGGGCTCTGCAGTGGATCTGTGCCTTCGAGCTCCTGGGCTCGGAGCTCTGCTGAGCTCCTGTTGCCTAATAATCATAACGTGTACTAAGAGAAGTGCCTTGAGAAGACAGCAACAGCACAAACCCGTTCCCATGCATTCCCCTGCTCCTGCTCTTTGCAATTTGCCAGAATCTCAAGATCCTTCTTAATGCTCTTAACTTTGTTTATTGCAGCAATTAAAACAACAGTAGTTGCTGTCTTAATTTTCTTTTTGAAGCCCATTGATTATTTCCAGTTATGATCTCAATCAGCAGGAGCGGAAGGGTTGTTTCTTCGGGGAACTAATTAGTCTCAGCGCCTGGTTCAGCACGGTTAGCTGAATGGTGCCTAAATGCAAAGGACGATTGCAGTTGTTTTCTTCCAGAAGATACGTAATTATTCACCTTTCATTCTTTCTTCTCCAAGTTACACCTTGCAGTTGCTCCCACATCTTCTCCCCGACTTTCCCTGCAGGCTGCTTTGTCTGCGCGCTGCAGCTTTTCTTTTTCTCCAGTTTGGTTCCATGCTGAGGCCATGAATTAGAGTACGGCACCATTGCAGCGTTTGGAAGAAGGCTGGAGTGCCTGTCTTCACTTCTCTCCCTTCCACTTTACGTAACTGTGACTGCCAGCTAAGTCTTGGAAAAGACTGGGAACAGAAGTGAAAAAAACACTGCTGCTAGTGATGTTCACCAGGCTGTGAACAAAAATGGAGCTGCTGATACAGATTCCTTCTGTATAGAGGTGGTCCAAGCAAACTGTAATGAGCAATTCTCTATTTTCAGAGGCTTTGCAATTTGCCTGTTTGTTTTAATCAGTGCTAACGTCCAGCATGCTTTGGTTCTGCTAAAAGCTTTGCAGCAGGACAAACTGAAAGTTCTGGGGAAAGCAGCACTGCATTCTTCGTGCCCTGTGGTGCCAGCGATAGCGGTGTGAAACGCACGGCATGCTGACTGGGCACCCTGTGCTGATTTATATTTTCATTTGGTTAAATGGCAGTAATGGCTGTAGTGATGCCTTCATATTTCAGTTCTATTCAAAACCACATTGAAAGCCGAATCAGTGTGTGTTTTAAAGCACTGATTTTTATCTACTCTGTTTTCTTGCATTCCAAATGTCAGACTTACAAACGTGAGTCTTTGCAGCACCACTTCCTTTTGGGTGGTTGTGCAAACAGCTCGTTTTTTTCCCTTGGAAACCCAATTTTCTTGGACAAGTTGGTAATCCTAAATATTTTTAAGTTTTAAAGGATGGCAACAAGAAGCTTGAAAGATGTGTTACACTGTATTATTGGTGTATGAAAGAACAGTGATGGATTCAGTAGCTATGAATGGGGAAAAGATTAATGTTTTTGTAGAGGTTACTTTTAAGTGGAATATGGTAAGGAGAGATTTTTGTTGAGGTTGATTTGTGTAAAGGCTGTCACCGTATGTTATTTATCTATGCAAAGAAGTGATCGATGTCTGTATCAGTTTTAACTCATGGGAGCATCTCTTGAGAGCCCACTAGCTCTGACCGTTTCCCAAAGCCCGTGCTGTGCCATGCAGAGCTGGGACCAGGCGCACTGACAGATGCTCCAAAACCCAAAGGCCTTCACCAGGCACGCCTGGAGGTTCCAGGGCTCTGCCGCTGCCATTTCCACTAATTGCTGCTTGGTTTGTTTCTTCTGTTTACTCAGAGATCATCTGAGTGTGCTTAATTGTTCCTCAGCTGCTACGTGGCAGCACGCAGAACTCTTCCAAAGAGGGAGGCTGTTGTTGTTGTATGTGGGATTTCCTTGAAGGAGCATTGCTCGTCCAGCTTGGCATGGGCTGCTGGGGTCTGTCTTGACCTCAGATGCAGGTGTATGTAATTCCTGTGGATATTTATTGCATATAAAATACCATTGGTCTTCAGTTCTTCCAGTATACTTGATAGAAGCTTGCTTGAAAGCACCAGGCTTTGGTTTATTTTGTGACCAACAAAGCGCAGTGTAGCCATAGTGTATGTACGTAGGTGTTCCTAGTGCTTGTTCAGGTAAGCATGTCTAAGGAAATGCAGATGACTTGCTTTATACTCTTAAAATAACACAGCATCCCAGGCTAATTCTGAAGGCATTTTGTTGCGTTGTTGTTTATGTATGTTTCTGAATGCAGTAGATGAGGCTCACAGCTATACAGAGAACTGACATTTATCTGCACGGTGCAGCGTGACCTTATCGTTCATAAGTGGCATTTCCTCTCAAGATAATGAGCACCTTTTTATTTGGGCCAGACAAAAGCCAAATTCGCTGTGGCTGATTTCTACAGCCCGTTAACACTTTACAGATGATGTTATTGTCATTGTTGCTGATACTGGTTTCTATTGCATTCCACTTGCTCTTTGGATAAAGATCTTGTTTCTGAACAGCAGAAGGGAAGTGAGAGTGGAGAGGTTGCACTCACGTCTTCATGAGCATGTGGAGCTGCTGCGTGGCACAAATTTGGCTGCTCCTACTGCAGATGGGCGTTCGGTATAACCTCTGTAGGCTTCTACAGGGCCTGTTCCACAAAGAGCAAGCTGAAAACAGCTGGGGTGCATATTGTCCTGTAGTGGACAAACAAGCTGGTGACCCCCTGAGGCCAGCCCTCCTCACATTTAGGCAGAGGGGAGACTTCAGAGCTGTTTATCTGCTTAGGTAAGAAGAAAGAATATTTAAGCATGGGAAAAAGAGTGTTCATGTTTACAGATCTGTTGCCTTACCCTGGTGCCACTGCGTGATTTAATTTTGCCTGCAGCATTAGCTGTGCACTCACACTCCCTGCGTAATGCCCAGCCACCATTGAACATGTGCTCTGTGGTGGGAGCTCATCCCTGAGATGATGTTGGCATCAGTTCTGACTGCTTGCCTTGCCAAATGGAGGTCTTCATTGCTTCTGTAGCATGGCTTTGCTGGACAGAGATTCAGGTGTGAGGAAACTCGAGGGTTTCTAATGGGACCGTCACCTTTTGCCTTGTTTGTCTGCATCTGCTGGAGTGAGAAGTGATTGTGTGTTGCTGGATTGCTTTCCTGAGATGAGTTGCTGTTTGCTTCGCTCGGAGAAGATAAACAATTGCATCTCAACAATGTCCCGTCTGGCATCTTTGTTGGCAGGCTCAGCAGCAGGGCTGATGACTGAATGGACCGTGTTTAGGATGAAATTGCAGGGCTCCCTGTGGGGCTAATGCTTTCAGATCAAAACTGAGAAACATTGATGAGGCAACACAAGGAAATAGGCATTTCTGTTCCTTTTGCTCTGTCTGTTTTACAGATAAACAAGGGACTTCAGTCTCAGACTGGTTAATCCTGCAAGACAGTTATTGTGAAGGGAAAGTGCAAGTTTCTGCAACGTAAATTAAACTGATGCTTGGCAAGCACAGAATATACATCACACCTGTGCTGTGCAAGGATGGTTTATTTGCTCATTCTGTTCTTGTTATTGCCATTATTTTTTGCCCTCTAAGTACCCTTTTCAAACCCTTTTTTTTAAGGAATGGGAGATATTAAAGATCCCTGCAGGACAGGCTGTGCAGGAGGCACAAAGCACCGCGCGCCCACCAGGCTGCCTGGAAAAGAACCCTTGGGTTCCGTGAGAGTCCCCTTCAGGCTCTGCAAGAAGGAGCAGAGGATTAAGAGCAGCATTTAAAAAGGATAATTGAATTGGCTGCTTTGTTGGATGCTGGAAAGCTGCAGACTGGGAATGTGGGCAGTCAGACGAGGTGGGGGAGGGAAGGGGGGGTAGGAGACAGGTGGCAACGAGAGCCAGGGAATAGAAGTTCCAGTTATTTTGAGGAACAGTCATCAGTTTATGAGAAATCTTCCTGCAAAGGCTTTCCAGAAACCAGATTCTCTCTGGGAATGGCTTGCATTGCTCTGACTTTGCTGTTCACTGCCGTGAGTAGTGTCACTTAGGATGTGATTGGTAACTTAGCCTTGGTGGCCTTGAGTCCACTCCTGTTTTGGATGGCCCTCACCAAGACCAGCTGCACGAGCACTATCAGTGTTGTTCTTTAATGAGTGCACTTAACAGCACATCGGTTCCATTATACAGAAAAGACTCGAAGTTGGTCCGAGATGGCCCACAGGAGCTTGAGTTTTCAGATAAGAATGTAATGATAACACGAAAGCCCTCTTAGGATTGAGGGCACGTAGGGAAAACTGCAGTCACAAACTTGTTTGTGCACTTCATGCACTTGAACATCGTTTCTTTTCATCCCTCCTTCCTGCACCACGTTTGTTCTGTGTTGTTGGCCTCCGCCTTACTAACAAATGATTAAGCAATAACAAGAAAACAACCCCAAAACTTGCTGTAGCCTTCAAATGTTTGCTTTGAATTTGCTGCCTATTTATAAGTCATTCATTCAAGCTGCGGTGGCAGTTAATTAGAAATGTGGTGAATCCTTTTTTCAGTAGTGTGCCAAGAGAGGATCCTTTTAGTTCATTTGCTTCTTTTTAACGTTTTTTGCTGCAGCTTTTACACTGTGCTTAAGTTCCTTTGGGATTTGTTTACTTAGAATATATTCTCAAATGAAAGTGGAAAGGTTTTGCTCCTCTTTAAGGAAGTCAGAGGAGCATGACCGCGTTCTGCAGGGATGCTTGATGTTATCTGAGGGTGGTAAGAATGGATTGTACACATTTTTTTGGCTTCCAGTTTTTTATCTTGGAAGTTTTTTTTTAACCTTTTTAATGGGAGGACTGTCTGTTACTGGTACCCCTGTTTTTTCTCCCCGGCGGTCACACGACTTTAGGCACATTCTGCTTCTCAGCCCCGTTCAGCTCGTAGTACAAAAATGATGAGGTATAATATTATAATTGCAAATTGTGACTGCCTCTGTGGCCTTGCAGAGGACACGGGGTCCTTGGGCTTTGCTTTCTCCTTTTGTTGAGCAGTGTTTGCACGGATTGTCTTCAGCACCTCACGGAGAGGCGAAGGAAGTTTGCACCGGCGCATCCCAAGCCGCGAGGCGGGGCGGTGGGTGAGACACAAATACATGGCAGGGGAGATGGTGCATGAAACCTACACTAATAAACGCAGCTGGGCTTCTGCTGGCTCCACGAGACGTGCTGAGGTGTGGAGTGTTGCCAGGGATTTTGAAGTGAAGCCTGTCTGCAAGGAGCCTGGCGGCCATTGGTGTGCGCAGTGCCTGGGAATGTAAGCAGCGATGTTCTTCTGCAGGGGTAGAAGCAGCCTGTTGTGGGGAGGTGTGTGTTGGGAATGGAGACTTGGGTTTCAGTATTTTGTTTTAGCAGGCAGTACCAGTGCTAGCTTTTTCCTTCCTTTTTTACGTGGATTTATTATTTAACTCCCACCCTCTTTATTTTTGTGCTGTGGGATCCTGGCAGGACAAGCAGGAAGAGCCAGCTTCTTCTGGGGTCTGACCAGAGAGCGGGTATGAAATCCCAAGGGAAATTCCTGCTTGGCCTCCAAGTGCAGCAAACCTTCTGCTTTGAAAAGGATAATCTCTACAGTAAACTCACCTTTCTCCCCATCATACAGGCAGTGCATGAAAACCAAGGTGCAGAACAAAAGCAGAGAATTATCCCATTCATTTCCTCGTCTCCCCCTCACTGGTGCCTCCCTGAGGTGCACCTTGTCAGTTGCATCCAGAGCAGCCGTCAGAGCCCATCAAGCCGTGTGGAGCTCACCATGACATTTGGAAAACCCTGTCTGGAAGGGGAATCAAGCAGCAAGCTTCTGCTAATTATAATAGCTGTGTTTAAATTGTAACGTCTGCTTTATTAAGCAAAATCCAGCCATGCACTCAGACTAGAAGCTGCAAATATGTATCAGAGGAGACAGGTCCTAAACAAACATTCTGATGGGGAAGCAAGGGCAACGCAAGCATTGCTCTGTCAGAGCAAACATTGCACAATTCTGTCTGGAGGGTGAATGTTGTTTCCTAGCAACTTCCAGGAGTGTTTCAAATTTGTTGGAGACCCTCTGAGATTTAGGCACTTTACCCACAGTTCTGCTGGATGCCAAAAATACGCCGGTTGTAATTTCACAAGCCTTTCTTTCAAGGGCAGTGCTTGCTTAAACCCTTCCCCGACCTTCATTTGAGCTTGCACAACCTGTGCGGCAGTACAGAGAGCCAGGACAAGACATCAAGCTAAATTAAAACTAACCCAGGAGAAGGAAGTTCTATGGGTGGATCTTCGCTTCCCTGGTGGTGGTTGCCAGCTGGCTCATGGAAGTCACACTGGGGTGGGTGCTCTGTGTGTGAGGGAACCATGGGCAGCACATGGGGTGGGTCAGTAGGGAGAAGTTGTTGGGAATATGGCACACGTGTCATAAAAGGCATCTTTTGGGAAGGGACACCACAGATCACCAGCTGCTAAAAAGCCTTGAGTAGCTTAGGGGAAGGTGCTGTGCTGCTCCTCGGTCCTTGGGGGTGCTGGGGTCAGGGGCAGCTGTTCATTTGCCTTGTTTTAATGGTTGAAAGATTTGTTGCGACTAGAGAGGCTGTGGTGTAGGAGAAGTGTGAGAACAACTGTGCTCTGTTTCACCCAGTTACAGACCTTCAGGCTGGGGTTTAACCCGTGCTCAAAGCCCTTTTCTTCCAATCCATTGCTTCCACTCTTGGCAGAGGCTTTTTGCCCATACCACTCATATCTGAATTTTTGCTCAGATTCAAATTCCTCTGAAAACCTGATTTCAGCTCCTCTGCAGGTATTGATGCTTCTCTCAACCTATATTGGCCATTCCAGGTGCCTTCAGAAGCACTGGCACCCCGAGGCTCTCAGAGTGTACACACCTCTCCTTGGCAAGCAGGAGGATCATCCAGGTGTTCAGTTGTCAGCACGCTGGGAAGAGAACGCTGCGTTACGTTGAAAGTCTGACAATCTCTCTTTATACATTTAAATTAAAAGTGATACAATCGCATAAATCATTGTCACAGTACTGTACAGAAACAGAGTGCTATGATACAGAGCAGTTAGGAGATGACAGAGCGAATGCTCTTATTCTTGACTTTGAGAAGTGCACTGACAATGAATCATTCTTAGTGATGAGATACAGCAGTGCTGACTCATCGGCTGAAATTAGAAGGGCTTATTTAGGTAGAGATGTAATTCCACCATTTTTTTCTGATGAATGGATAAGAGTGAACACTTTTGTTGGCTAATTCACACACTTCATCAACTGAATGTTGTTTCTTTTCTCCTGACAATCAAACCTAGCTGGAGGCGACTGACGGAGGGAAGGAGAACCTGGATCCGGGGAGGTGGCACTGGGAAAAGTGTACCGTGCAGGATGGGTGGTAGAAGAGTTCATGTTTTGATAGAGATGTTGGCTGTTGTACGGACAACACTTTCTGGTTTCTGAGGTTCTCTTTTGGTTTAGTGTGTGATCATGTTTGCTCATTCTCCTGTCAGTTGTAAGAAAGACAAATAAATAAAAGTTGCTGAAGTCAGAATTTTGCCAGGAAGTGACAAGCAAACACACAAACAACTGTTATCCCCTTCTTGAACCACCTTGTCATTGCATCCAGCAACAAGGGATTCTGTTCCTAAAAGCATTGTTGGGGAGCGGCAAAAGAGAAGGGCCTCCCTGCTGGGGTTGCACACTCAGCTGTTTTTCTTGGGTAAGAATAGTTCTGAGCCCACAGAGAGAATCTTAGTGGCAGCAGCTTCTCTAATGGCTGTTCTAGTGGTGTGGTGAGCTCTTGGAGCGGGTCCAGAGGAGGGCCACTAAGATGATGGAGCACCTCTCCTATGAGGAGAGGTTGAAGGAACTGGGCTTGTTTAGCTTGGAGAAGAGAAGGCTCCGGGGAGACCTCATTGTGACCTTCCAGTACTTGAAGGGAGCGTATAAACAGGAGGGGGAATGGCTGTTTGTGAGGGTGGATAGAGACAGGACAAGGGGGAATGGTTTTAAATTGAGACAGGGGAGGTTTAGGTTGGATCTTAGGAGGAAGTTTTTCACCCAGAGGGTGGTGACGCACTGGAACAGGTTGCCCAAGGAGGCTGTGGATGCCCCATCCCTGCATTCAAGGCCAGGCTGGATGTGGCTCTGGGCAGCCTGGTCTGCTGGTTGGCATCCCTGCACATAGCAGGGGGTTGGAACTAGATGATCATTGTGGTCCTTTTCAACCCAGGCCATTCTATGGAATAACTCCTTTGGAGAGTCCACCAGGGTCTGGGAGTCTCCTGCTGGGAGCAGTTGGCGTGGCAGAGCTCCATCGGTCGGACTGCCCTGCGCTGCTGAGGAAGCAGCTGCAAACTCCTGTTTTTGTTTGGCAGTGTGTTCTCTCCCCGAGGGCTGCAGCACCATTTGATTAGTATGGAGGGAGGCAGACCTACAGCAAGAATGTATTATTCCCAGCAGAGCTGTGCTGATCTTTTGGTCTCTGTGCTCAGCCTTAGAAAGGCGTTCGGTGAAAACATCGAGGAAAGCCAGGAGGAGAGGAGCTGCTCAGCTGTTCATGCTGGTTTTGCCTCAACCTCTGCTGCAGTTCACAGTGAAACCAGCAAACAGTCGCTCATGTTTTGAGATGTTTGCAGATCTGATACTTCTTGTCACATGAAAGATCTGGAAACACCTGAGCCCCTTATTTTCCCACAACCTGCACCTACCTGCTTTCTTACAAATGTTTCTGTCTGGATTGGGATGCTCTGGTCTCCACGGACTCATCCTTTCCTGAACAGAAGGCTCTATATTTTGCCACTTCCCCAGCTTGCCTTGGTACTGAGTCCTTAGCCAATGGGACACAGCACGAGCAGTGCTGATGGAGTAGATACTAAGAAGTTTAGAATGTTTCCCCAAGCTGTGTGTTTTATTGCAGTTGTGAAGGTCACCTTTGCGTTGAGGATCAGGGAGATGAGGATATGGCCACCTCTGGATGTGGAGGTGCTCGTGTTCTGTTCTTAGCCTGCAGCTCAGTCCTTGTGCTGCCGGAGCGGTGTGGACCATCCTGTGTGTTGTGTGTCACTAAGGGCACTTTGAGCTCAGAGCTGACCTCCTGGGCAAAGGCGTTGGATGGCTTTGCAGAGTGAGTTTATCTTTGTCGTCAGGGGGAGGAAAGGAGTTTCATAGAGTTCAGTACTTTGCTTGGGGCCTCCCAGGAATTGTTAGGCAGAGGGAGAACGAAAGCTGGATCTTTGCTGCAGAACTATGCAGCTCGTTTGGAGCTGGGTCAAATGACTTGCCAGGAATAAAAATGCGGGTATGTTTTTTTGCTTGGAGTTGTATCTTCCTTGTATGAGTTGTTCCGCAGTAGCTTTGCTTTCAGCCCTTTCTTACAGCATAACCAGTGAAAATTTGGTGTCATTTCATTCCAATAAAGCTCCTGTCAAGAATTCTTGTCGTTACTAAGTGACTGACTCTGCTAAAACAGAACATGGGAAGAGGGATTGGTCTGTCCTTGAGACTTAAGAGCAAGAGAAAGATTTGGTTATTATCTCTTTGCCCAGTAAATCTTGATAGCCTGTTTGACAGGAGCTCGTGTCTCGCAGACGTTTTCCCTGCATTTCAGTAATTATAACCATGACTTCAGCAATTTTTCAATTTGCAGTGTCGCTTTTTGTTTCGCACCCAAGAGCCTTTGCTTTATTCACACTTCATTTTGTTCACCAGCTGCTTTTTGTCTCTCACTGGGGGGCGGCATTTCACTGCTGCACATCCCAGTCCATCCCTAGGAACCCGCTTCTCACGCAGGTAGCAGCTCCTGCTGTTTGCTGCTTCCTCGCCGTGCACGGAGCAGCAACCTTCAGTCCCTGGCTGCTGCAGTTCACTACCGGGCGCCCAGGAGTATGAATCCCTGGGGGTGTGGGGGATCTTGAATGTGTAAAGCATAGGAAGTTGCTTAGCAGTGTGCGATACCCCTCTGTCTCACTGACTGTGATCTCAAGTGATGCGATTTTGTGAAAGATCACAACACTTCTACTACAAAGTGCCAGAACACCATTTTAAATAGGTGACCCATGTAATTTTGGAGTGCACAGAGACGCAAAGACAACGCTGCGCTGCTCCCGGTCTGCAGTAGTGCTGCGCCGATGGCTTGAAGGCTGGCCTCACCTAAATGGGCGGATGGCTTGGAAGGAAAAACAGGCACACAGCTGAAAGTTGGATCCCGTGGGTAAGATTTCAGTATGAACACTAATGAAAATTTCATTTCAGCTCTCGCAGTATTTTAATATGCAGGATCGCGGTATGGAAATAAACCCAAGTCTGACTGCGAGTGGCTGAGTTACGTCTGTCACAGTCTGCCGCCCCCACGAGTAAGCTGGCTGTGGCATTTATTGTCGAATTAAAGCCTTCTCCCTGTTTTCACCACAAATCAGAATCTCATCTCTGTGTGAGAGAGAACTGGTGATTCCAGCCATCTCTTCTGAGCGTTCTCATGACGTTCCTCCATTGTTCCGGGTAATTCCGAAGTGTGGTGCGTAGAGCCCCATGTTTCTAACTTAATGATTGAATTCTGAGCATTACGATCAGTGCTTTCCTTATCAAAATTGCCCTGGGAGTGCAGCCATGATCTGTGCTTTCCTTCTGCACTTCAGCCACAGCTTTGATGCACGGTGTGTTACCTGCATCCCCTGAACCTAAAGGAAAGAGATGAGGATGCACTTTTTTCCCCCAGCTGAGGCCACCAGATAAGGTTTGCTGGCTTGGATGGCGTGGTTTGGTCGCATCACTCTTTAGTTGCACGCTAAGGCCATCTGCATCGTGCATCTTCTTTTGTAAGTGGTTAGATACAAAAGTTACTGGGGAATTACCCAGCTGACGAATGGAGGACAGGCAGCACAAGGTGATGGGGCATGTTGGGATGCCCAGGATTCCATGTTTCTGTGACTGGAAGCAAATATGTCCTTGTAAATTTGTCTGCTAACTTTGTTGAGGAGGAGAGGCAAGAATTTATCTTTGAAGTCAATTAATTTGAAATAGCTATTAATTAACGCTATACTTAAATTTGCCAGTCATCACACTTGACTTGAATTTGCAGACAACTGTTGCATATAAAATACCACTGAGGGCACCGTGGGCTGTGGAACACTGCAAAGATGCCCTGCAGCTGTGGAGCAGCTCTGCCAGGCTGAGCCCCCCCCCCGTGCCCATCCCCCTGAGCTTCGGGTTGCTGGCTGTGAGCACACAACCCAGGCACAGGCAGCTCTGTATTTCGCAGGCGTTTCATGGAAAAGAATAAAAATGACGGGGTTTAATTTGAGTTAGTGAAAGTGCTGCTTGTTTTTCTCCCTTGCAAAGCACCCGCGTTGTATTAGTGAGACTGTAAAAGCAATCATGTTTTCCGATGAAAGCATAAGGCTAAAATGACGTCTCCCAATGAAGATTGTTTTGATTTATTCCCTGTATGCAGCACAATTTTGCTTCCATAGCTTTTGGAAGCAAACTTTAATTTTGCGTCTCTGGCTGTTGCTGCCGTGCCGAGCCCACCAGCTATTTAAGGCGCAGCACAGAGGAGTGCAGTAATGCAGGTCCACAAAGCGAGCGCTTCGATTTGCTAATTGCTCGCGGAGTGGAGGCTATTGTTGTGGAGAGAGCGGCTGCTCGTTAGAGATTGAGCAGCTCATTTTTCCGACCGGCGAGGCTCACCTTGAGCTGCTCACCCATCACGCAGGGCGCACGGCTCAGCCCGGATCGAAGCGGGGGGCCAACAGCTGCGCTATCATGGCCAGATTGCTTGGGTTTCCTTCCCAACCCCCCCCCCCCGCCCTGCACTGGGGGGAAGCCTGGGCTTCTCTGCACTGCTGGAGCTGAGAGAGCGCTGGGCCCGACCCTGCGCCTCCCTCCTGCACGCCTACTGTTGCACTGCCTTCCCGTTCGCATTTGAACTATGAAATACAGTGGAAATAATTACAGCGGGAAGGTATAGGAGATTAATTATTGATGAAGGGAAGCAAGCTAAGCAATTCAGAAGTGTCTCCTTGGGAGCCAGATCAGTTCCTCGCCTTGGAAACTGCTCCTGCCCCTTGCAGCCCAGCGCTGTATCGCAGCAAGGCGGGAGCACGGGTTATCTGTCCTTCCCCACTGCTCTCCTATGAGGATGACAGTAGTGCTGACAGTAGATTAGACGGTGTTGTCATGTAAGATGAATGTTTGGAGTTGACAAACCCTTTTTTCCGTGGGCTTAAAGTAATTGACTGAATACTTGAGAGGATTTTTTTTTTCTGCTTGTGCTACTTATTAGATTTTCTTTACCTGTTTATGCCGCCTTCAGTGGGCAAATTGGACTTTACATGTATTTGTATATCTGATTCTTAAACTCAGCATCTGTTTGCTTATCAGATTTCTTAATGCTTGAGCTCAGCGATCCGTGGGAATTTAACATGGGTATTAGGTAATAAGAATTTCCTCGGAGCTTTCGGATAACTTCTGTGCATATTGTGAAAATGCATCACAAGTCTTTCCTACCGAGAGACTCCCAGGGCACCGAGGTGGATGTGTTCAAGCCGAAAGCTCTGAGATGGGGCTGGCAAAGTGCTCCAGCACTGCTGCGGGTACCAGCTCCGTACCTGCTGGGGAGGGGATGCTCCTGGAGCGGAGGCTCTCCTCACCTCCCTTCCCACCCGCCTGCAGCTCGCCACTCACACCTATCCTGGCTGCAAGCAGACAGAGAGGATGGAAGGGAAGCGAGAAATCCAACCCTTCCTTCCTGAAAATATTAATGATCAGACGCAGTATAGCAGTATTTCTTTCAGGTCCTTCCAAGGCTGCCCAGCAAACACCCGAAGTGATGACGCTATGCGCCGTGCCAGAGCCCTCTGCAGCTCCTGCCTCCCAGTGCTGCACTGCTGGCAGCTCCACCAAAGCACTCTGATTAAGTGAGATGTGGGGAGAAGTTCAGAGTCTAATTTCTTCTTCATAATTAAAAATGTGTGCATCTGTCATGCTGCTGGTGATTAGGTTGTATTTTCTTGTGGCCTAGTAGGAATATGGCAGTGAATCACTTTGCAAGCAGCTGTCCTCTAACAGCTGAGCTAGGTTCAATATTTGATTTAAGCTAATAAAAAGTCTGGGGTAGGGCTAATGTTTACAAACTGGATGTGATAAAGCATTCAGATCATCTGTTGCACAGCCAGGAGGGAGCAGCACAGGGGCCACAGCGACGTGGGGCTGCACCCTGTGCTGCCAGGAGCAGCTCTGCTGGAGGAGCCTCCTCGTTTCCATCACATTGTAATGGCTCACAATGCATTAAATATGTCCCTTTTGCTCTTCTGTAAGAGCTGTAGCCAAACCATACAGTTAAGAATCTTTTAATCTTCATAAATAATTTCTTCTGGCAATCTAGTGAGCTTGGTTGCTGTTCTCTGAATTCCCACTAGTTCAGCTGCTTGCTCCGTTTGAGACGAGCTGCCTAGAAATGAATGCAATGAAGAGAACCTACTCTGATTTAATTCCTATCTGATTGCTTCTCCAAATTGTATTGATCTGCGGTTATCAGGCTGCAGCTTTGGACTTGCTGTCCAGGTTTGCCTGTAGGTCTCTACTGGCATAACAACGTGACAGGTTTGTATTTGGTTATTTTCTCCAAGACGTATACCAAATAAATTATGGAATATTTCCTTCTTAAACTCTCATCTGTTTGTATTATCTCTTTCCTGTCCAAAAGTTTTTGCAGCCTCCTCCCAAAGTGACTGACCTGCCCTCTTCCACCCTAAATCACCCCACAGTATTACAGAACCCTGTGCTGTCCAGCAGGAGAGTGAATGGAGAAATGACCCTCAAACTGAAGACTGATAGCCACGGGAAGCACATATGTAATTCTTCATGTTTCTCTGCATCTCGTTTAGAGCTGTAGTTTCCATTTAAAGGTCATATACAACTTAGATAAAGCTAATGAAAATACAGAAAAGTTCCTTTTATTTTTTTCTAAATCAGAAATACTGTCAGCCCTGGGGTGCTGGACAAAGTCTGTGCTAACCCCTCTCATAAATAACATCTCTGGGTGGAGGTTTTCCAATTCTTTGCCACGTGACTCTCCTGGCTACAACCTGCTGGTGTAATTCTGCCTGATTAAATATTAGTGAGGAAAAAAACTCTTTCCCAGGTGTCTGCCAATGTTCAGTTTCCTGATGTTTCAGCATCCAACTTGGTGATAATTTCATTTTCCCTTCTTGCTTGCTCGTACACGAGCTCCGTGTTCGGTTGGGACTGGCATCTCCTGCAGTGTTTAATGAGTGTGTTTCATTTCCCTGTGCCAGGTCCCAGGCTTCTATTAAAACCCCTTTCATCCTATTTGAGTGTCTGTTCCTTAAGTAATGTCACATCATCCCATGCCCCGCACAGCAAGAAAATGTTTTCTTTCCATTTCCACTGAGCTCTGCGGCCAGAGCAGTCTTGAGCTGCTTGGTTGTTTGTTTGCAGAATTAACCTTATGCTGTGCTGAACCCTAAGAATGTAACGTTTTGTTTGCCTGCATTTCGGCACCGTTAGCCTGCAAAGCTCAGTGTTCTCCTTTTCTTGTAATAAACTGCGTGCTGTTTGCTTCTGGTTTGGATGTAGTACTCAAAAGACCCATTTTGTGTGTGGAGAGAGATTGTTAGAGGGGCTCTGGAGGGTTTTAATGAATATCTGCCTGAAATTACATGAATTAGTTTGCAGGAAAGTGGTTTTTTTTCCCGCTCTTGTTGTGTTTGTTCCTGTTGTTTAAATTAGCTTCTCTGTCATTGGTTGTGTCTATTTTTTGGGCTTCTGCTAAGCAGAGGAATGCAGATTGCAGCGCCGTGAAGGAGAAGACATGGGAAGAATTTGCACTGAAGGAGGAGACGCAGCTCCTTGCAGCCATCTCCGAAATACCTCCTTTCTAAATCCTTCCACATAAACAAAATCTTGGAAAGCTCCTCCTATGAGTCATGTTCCCATTTCTCTAGAAACTATACAGAGATTATGTGAGACGTTTTCACTCTGGTTTGACATCCTTTGAATTTCATCTTCCTTTTAAAAAGGGGAAAAACCAACCCTTGCACCTGGACGTGTTCTCATGGCTGTTTGGTTGGGTTATGTTGCTGAGAGGCTTTTTCTGGTGTTCTACCACAATTTTAGAGTCTGCTAAAGTCAACCGCTTGACCCAAAAGTCTTCAACAAGGTATTTGGTGTGACGTTATCTGTACACTCATCGCTCCTGTCAGTCGTGCAGCGAGCATCTTCTTTCTCTAAAGTTTCTTTGGAAGGAGCAGAGAGGAAGCTCAGTTCTCAGACCGGGCTGTGGTGTGGAAATCTGGGATGGAGAGCCCAGTGGGTTTCCTCTCCACATTGAACCCGTGCTTCCTGGTGTACTGTAGGCTCTTTGGGACAATCTCGCCTCTTGTAAGGGGATGCTGAGATGGTATATAAAGACCCACCACTTAGAATTCCTTTTTCAATGCAGTGAAAATCACGTTGCCTTTGGCTTTTTTAGTTGGGAGTGGGAAGGAGGATGGTCAATTCAAAATCCCCTTGTATGTCCTAAACTTCGTTTTCTTTTTCTTTTTTGTCTTGAAGGTTCAGATGTCTCAAGTTCTGGAAGAAGTGGGAAATCAGAAGCAGAGAGCAGAGATGGTAAGTGGTGTTCTTATTTTTTTCGTTTATTATTATTATTTTCTTGATGTTTTGCAGTAATGAGTTATGTATGAGAAGTTCAGTGCCTTTGAACACTTGATCACTTCCAAACATTTGGATCTGGACAGCAAATGAACTGTTAAAAAGTCTGTATTATTGTTGGTAGGTTTGGCCCTGCTTGTCCCTTCATTTACCTGGAACAAGTGTTGGATGAGATCTGCTGATTTGCCACCCTTCTTTTGGCAGTTTTTCTTTGTTTACTATTCAAGATCAGAAGGAAGCATTTCATTTCATTACTAAATTAACTCCTTTCTTGGGGACCTTTGATTCAGTCTCAAGCGTGCAAAGGACGAGCAGATGAGATGCAACAATTACCAGACTGGTTTGTTATAATGCATGTTAATTTTCTGCTGGTTTTGTCTGTTTTATTGGTAGCCCCCTCAAGGACCAAAAGCAGTAGAAGCCACCAGTGGTGTGCCCTTCCCATACTCGTAGTAGGTTGTCAGACATCTTATAGTTTCTTCTTTTATTATTTGGCTGTGCTCGTCCTCGCTGTTTCAACATCACATTTTCTACAATGGGAGCAGTAATCGATTCAGATCCTGAGTTGGTCTTTTGTTGTGGTCAAACATTTGTACGTTTTTCCATGCTCCATCACTCTCTGTGGTGACGTAGCTCAGAACTGATACTTCCAAAGGAAACTGAATTAATCCTATTTACCATCTGATCTCCTTACACGCTGCCTTGTTGCAGTTCTAAATTCTATGCAGTCAACTTTGTATTGTCCCCACTGGACATACCAGAAGATAAACGTGCTGTTATATTTGATGTGCATTTAAAAAACAACCACAACATTTCAGAGATTTCCTTTCTGACTTGCAAAACCTGGATTTTGAGTTACTTGCTTGCCTTCAAAAGCTCGTAGCATTAAACAAGCTGGTAGAGTTGGAGGAACTGGAACTCGCAGTGTTAAGGTGTTAATTGGCTTTGTGCATCATCCATCAGCAGGGAAGAAAGAGGCAGTCAGTGTTCAGCACCTACTCGGTTACTCGGTGGAAAACTTCAGGACCTGTGATCTTCCTTGGAAAGCTGACATCAATCTCCCATGAATAGGCTGTATTCTGTAGTGCTTTGAACTGTGGATTGCAGGTTTTGGGGTGTGGACTTTGTTCTGCATTTTGATTTTTGTTCAGTAATTGTAAGAAAATTGCTTCAAGCAGAGGGAGAGAGGTCGTGTTTCCTCTTTTTCCCTATAGAGCTAAAACCTGACAGTCTTGCTCCTCCTTTTCGCTGATGGTAGATGGTTCTCCTCCATCCCCCAGTGAAACCTCCCTGGTAGAGGAAGATGTCACTTCTTATCTCCTGCAGCGTGAGGTGGCAGAGGTCTGTCCCCTTTGGATGGGGCTGTTCTGCTCTCCACCTGCCCACAGGCTCCAGTAATTATCCCGTCAGCTCCACTCTCCTCCCTGCCACTGAACAAGAAGTTCTTCCCTTGTTTTATTTTGGTTTTTTTTCCTCCCTCCAGATCAGCCCCTCACCTGGACAGCCTTATTTTCAGGCTCAGTTAAAGCTGGTCCTTCAGCAATCATTTGCCTCATTTGGTTTCTTCTCCTTTCTTTCCACCCCTCTCCCAGTTTTTCACCTGTGATCCATTTCTCGTTAGGTTGATGCTAAGCCTCCGTGGCTGCGAGGATGCAGAGAAGTCTGCCTGCTCCGGGTGCTGACAGATGTGGATATTGCTTTTCACGAGCCATTCTGCAAACAGGCCTATGGCTGTAAGGCAAAGAGAAAAAAAGCCTGTCAGGTGCTATCATACGGTCTTTGGGATGCTTTGGGGATAAACCTCTGAAGAGCTGACATCCCTGCTGCCACGCTGAAGAGTGCTGATGACTTTCCCACCTCCCCCAAAGTACTGTAAAGGAAGCAGTTTGTTCTAGGACTGGCTGGATCTCATTGATGAGCGTGTTGGGGTTTCTCCTGTGCAGTGGGGAGTGTCTTCGATGCCCTGGTAGATCTTTTTTCACATAGCAATATTTAGATGTAAAATACGTCGTAATCTGTTAGGATCGCGGCCTAAATAAGATGGGATCTGGATGCTCTGCGCCCATGGGACAAGAGGTCCCAATTTCGGGGCATTGTGCCCATGGGGACAATACAAGGCAACGGTGTGTGCTGTAGGGGACTCTGTGCTAGGCCAGGGTGTGAGTGAGGCTGTGCCTCAGGAGGGTGGGATGGCCTTGCTGTGCTCAGTGCCATGGAGTACTCCAGCACACGATTCCATTGCTTAGCTGCTAAAACTGAGTTGACTACTAGTAGGAAAAAAAAAAAAGGAAGAAAAGAAATTTAAATGTCTTCAGCTAATTGCAGTTGACAAGACAAAGGCAGTTTGACTTTCCAGTATTAATTAGCAAACCCATACTAATTAGCTTGTATAAGCACAATTCATGCTTCTTTCCCTAAATGCAATTAATATTGCAACTGAAGCCGTCTCTGGGCTGTGCTGCTCTATCATTAACATACCTTACCCTAATTAGACACGGCCAGTAGTGGCTGGAGAAATGAGTTTGTGATTACAACCATAAAAAATCCTCTAATATTTTATATCCTTCAGGGAACCTGAACCTCAAATTTATTTTCTGATTTAAGAAAAATTGCCCTTATCATTGTGCTGTGTAATTGTAAGAATGTAACTTTGATTTTTCTCTCCTTCCAACCCTTCACTTATTTGTTTTTCTTTATGCTCAGTTTGAGTGCCTTCCTGTTACGAGGGAGCAGTACCTGTGTGTTCTTCTGGGAGCTGGTACATATCAGGGTCATTGCTCACGTGACGTAGCTGTCTCTCAGATCTGAGGACATTCTCCTTTTCTTATTGGCTAAAATAATGTTTATTCCTTTTTATTGCCATTGTGAGTCCGTTTTGGTCCCTAAGCTCACTTGTTTATTTGGTGTAAATATGTGCACTTTCTGACAATGTTAGCGGCACTGGAAGTTTTCTCTCCCAAGGGTAGTGCTCAGATAACTTTCTCTGCAGGACACACCAGGAGGTTCCATGTGGCGTTTGCACCTATGGCTGCCTATTTGTGCTCACAGGATCTTAGTACTTAGAGTATGCTGGTTCAGTGATCTATGGGCACGGAGCTGGGGGCTAGCTTCACTGGTACTCAATTATTATTATGGAAAACGCTTTCTCTTTTATATTGGTTTTCTTTCTTGCCCTGAAGGAGGGAAGCAGAAGATTGTTGCTTTTTCAAATTTTCGTTTGCCTTTTTCATCTCCCTGTATGGCCAGGAGGAAACTGTTTGGCTCAAGCTTACCATCCAAGCTGCCGCTGTGATCCCTGATCCCACGCTTTCTTTCAGGCTGGTTCTGTAGCACAGGACATTAATGTCAAGATTTTTTTTCCCTGTCATTAATCCCTGAGGGAAGCGAGCCTGGTATTACAGAAGTATCACATGTATTTTCATTGCCCAGAGGTGCTCTGGCTATCGTTGGCTTTCATCTTCAAAAGGCGGCTTGGCCCAGGTGGGCTCTGAAATCTATAGACTGCTCATTGGACCAAATGGTATTTCATCCTCCAGCAGATTAAAAAGGATGGCTGTAAGAATGAGAATTGCTTTGCGGGGTTGGAGGGAAAGGAGATCTGAAGTCCAAAGACGTAGTCATCACAAAATGAATGGCATAAATTGAGTGTCCTTACAGAAAAAATAAAGACCCCTCAAAATGTAAACAAGTTCCCCTTGCCTTAAGTGGATGTGTTTGCTAACCCTCTGTGAGGAACAGGAGACCTTTATTTAAGGGCAGCAGGTCAGGAATAGTTGAAGAGCCAAATCGTGTGCTCAGTCTGAAACCGTAGTGCTTGGGATTAACTTAAATGTCAGTGACTAGCTACACTGATGCTTATCAGGAGAAATAATGAAGACTGTAAGGAGGATACGTGGAATAAATCTGCTCAGAGGACACAGCGTGACGTGGCTGGGAACAGGCTGCTAACTGGAGAGCAGCATGGAGAAATGGCTGAAGGAGTTTGGGAACATCACAACTGGCATCGATGCATAATGCACGAGGAATGCACGCAGATCACAGACCATTTGTATTGCTGTTGAGAGACTTCACTTCTAGTGGTTGCATCAGACCTCCAGAGCATAAGGGCTGTGACTTTTGATACTTAGGAGAAATACTAAATGAGGTTCAATTTTTTTTATTTTTATTTTTGATTTACAGACCTGTACTTTTCAGATGGTAACAGGAAAGAAGTGAACTTCAGTATAGGAGATCTGCCCTAGATAATTAGGTAATACAGCTAATATCATTCTTGTTTAGGAGCCATTAAACAGAAAGCGAGAAATGGAACAGGCAAGACACGAGAATGGCAAGACTGGTGCTCATTGACGGAGATGTTAATTCTCTATTATCTACAGTAGGTGGAATTAAATGTGGGATTAGACCTCCCAGCCACATTGGTTACGAACAGAAATGAGGCTTTGCCAGAACGTGTGCAGACCCAGCAGGCTGGGAGGGGAAGGCAGTGACCGATCGGTGCAGAAATTCTCCATCTATCAAAAATCTCTTTCATCGTTTCCAAATTGATTTAGCAAGATGACAGCAAACCTCCCCAGCACTTGACAGATGTTATACTGGCGCCTTACACGAGAGCAGCAGGCCTGGGTTGGGTGGACAGTGTGTCATTCAGCTGAGCAGCAGCGTGAACACAGCAGCAGTTTTTTAGTGAGGCATTTTTAAGGAAATACCCAGTTCTCAAATCAGATTGGAAAACATGAATCTGGTTATAAAGAAGCAGCAAAACATTGATCCAGAATGAAATGATGTAGCAACAGAAGACTGGGAGAGAACTCTTTAGGTGACGAAGTCTGACCCTTTGGCAACTGAGGCAATTGCAGCATACGGTTTAGTTCATAAATGTATCAAGCTTGTCTTGAAAATGCTTAGTGTGTCCCATTACTATCACTGAAAGCCTGACAGCTAGAAGTTTTCTCAGTTCTAGCTGGGAATATATGTGCAGCTAATGTCCTTTTTTGTATGTGTTAATATTCTTCTTAAACTACAGTCACTGTTCTTCCTCCCTCATATTTATACGGTGATGTATTTATAGAGAACAGTTGTTCTCTCCCAGCATTTCACTTGCCCAGGTTAAACAAATCAAGCTCTTCCATGTTCCCTTAAAATGGGCTCCTCAGCCTGCTTTGGAATCTTGCAGCTGTCTTTAAACCTCTTCCCACTTTACTCTGCCTCCTTCAAAGATCAGTGGCCAGTGCAGTCACATCATTCCAGGTGATGTTTCAGCAGTGGGTGCTGCAGAAGCACCAGAGCATCCGATGCACCACGAGCCTGCCTGTGCTGAACAGAGAGCTCAGAATAGCTCTTTTCCTACATGAGAGCTCTCAAGTGCTTGTTGTAAACAAGTACATTAACATTAGTCCTCCTTGTTCCCCACGATGCAGGAATACAGTGAGCTTCGAGGAGCAGAGGCAGAATTTCTCCTCCTCTCTTAGTATAGGAGGTGATGAATGGCCGTGGTTGGCTGCGTGCTGCGTGTTCCACCCTGCAAAATTCGTGTCCAACACACAAAGCTGTGGCAGTGTCAGAAACATCTCAAAGCAGAGCTGTGGGCGCAGTGGGATGGCAGTAGATGAGTGCTACCCAACTGCCTACAGGCCAGAGAGATGATCGGTACGTCAGACCTTCGCATGTAGGTATCTAATTGTGATTATAATTAGGTTGGAAGAAGAGAGACAGTCAATTCTTGAGGTTTATCTCTAGCCTGGCGCATGGGATCAAGCAGTCCATTCACTTCAAATTAAAAAGAAATAAACGGTCTGTTTAAAAGTCCCATTACACAAATGAACCTGCTGTTGGATCCATTAGTGTTAAAGTTTTATGGGACTCGGCAGCACCCGTTGGTTCCAACAGGCCTGCTTTTGTTTTCTCCTGGAAGATGGTAACAGCTGACTTAGGGTTAGAAGTCTTCCACACAGCAGTGGGAGAAGCACAGGAACCCGAGGTGTAGAAGTATGTGCCCCTCACCCTGAGCTGCACCAGCACATGCTTTTGGTAAGGAGGGTGATGGTGAGTGAGCACTGCTTGGCTCAGAGCTGAGTTAATGCTCTCATCTTTGTATTGCGGGGCTGTAACTGGAACAAGGACTAAGGGTGAAAATAAAGCACTAGGGAATATTTTTTTTTATCTTCAGTTGTTGGAGCAGAGGAGAAAAATGGATCATTTTCCTGAGCAGGGGGCAGTGCTGTGCTGTGATTAGAGCAGTCCCGTTGCTGGTGTCACTGCAGAGTGGGTTACACTGAGATGTACTGGGTGAAATAAAACCAGTGGGACAGGGATGTTGTCAGAGGCCTTATTATAGCAGGCGCAGCCTTAAGACACAAAAGGCATAATTAACGGGCATGTAAATTCTGTGCTTTTCCAGGCTTCATTCACTATCACATGAAACTGATGGGCAGCCTCAGACTCGTGTTGAGTTGGGGGAAGATCAGGTGAGAGCTGCTGGCTGCTCTGAGATTCAGCAGTTTCTGCCCCTTTCTTCTGCCTCACCTCAAAGGCAGCTTGGAGAAGCTGTAGGAGGAGCGTGTGCTGTTAGTGCAGTCCAGGGAAAGAAAGGAGGACTTGGAACAGTCACGTTTGGATGAGACAAAGTAGTCCTTGTTCTCCATCTTGCTTGTGGCAAGGAAGGAAACTGCTTTCCTCCTGCTTCCACAGCCCTGGGGTTGTAACTGCACCAGAATAAGCCAGGCGGAGAGGTCTGAGTGGGGAGAGGCAATTCTGCAGGCACAGCTCATCTAGAGCAGTGCCAGCTGCTGGATTTAGGGGGCACTGAGGGCGTGCTCAGTGGATGAACCCACAGATCAGAAATAGCTGCATGCTTTCCTTCTTGCCCAAGGCTGGGTTTATGTGTACCAGGAGTGAGGTAAAAGCTTACAGACTTTGTTTCAAGACTGCCTTAGTCCTTGCACTGACAGCCTAATGAGCTCACTGCACGTTTGTTTTGCTTTCGATCTCTGTGTGTCCGCGTGCCCTTAGAAGAGTTCGTTCCTGGTGGTTTTTGCCGTTGGCTGTTGGAGGTGGGTGGGACTGGTGGTGGGTTCTGTCAGGGCAGCCGAGTCCTCCAGCAGGAGCTGTGAAGCCTAATTTATCCACAGAGACACGGAGATCATAGAGCAGAATTCTTCCTGTGACCTCTTGGTAAATAATGAATGGCACAGCCCTGCCTTTTTGGAATCGCTTAATTGAGGCTGACAACTCTTTGTTGTACTACAGGATCTAGCTTGTCAGGAGAATTTTAACTTATTTATGAATATTTCATTAACCTCTAAAGACTGGCTGTATAAAATCAAGCTCCTGCCAGGCCCTGTCCTGTTGATGGTGTATTCGGTGCTAATGTCATCCCCGGCACATCTATTACACCTTCCCTTCCCTCAGAGCGAAGCGTCAGAGCTTATTGTTGGTGGCAGCAGGAACATGTTCACCAAAGGTTAAAATGCCAGGTTTCTTTTCTGGCACCAGAACTGAACATACGGTGTTTGAGAGGGAATTGATTTTTGCTTTTTGTTCTTTGATTGCTTGCTGGCAACTGAAGGAGAACACAGGCATAATCCCAAGAGGCTGAAATGGGCAGAGCGATCTTGGCAGGCACTGTAACCTTTGCTATTTTGCCCAGGGAGAGAGATTTCCCACTTCCTACACATTAAAAGCCCGCTGCGTGTTGTGGCAGGAGGTCCACATCATGGGTCATTTAGCTGGAAACATTTGACTGCTCTTAAATCTGCTCTTCTTAGTCTGTGCTTCAGGAAGAGTTTGGGAGCAAGGCTCCTCCAAGCGTCTGCTGCTTTCTGGAAGGCAGCTGAAGGCTCTGTCACAAGAGCTGCCCATTTCCCTCGGTGCTGGCTGTGCCCTGTCCTCGTGCTGCCCATCCCTGCGCACTCATCGCATTGTGAAGCCCCGGGGGTCCCCTTGCCCACCCTCTCTCTGCAGAGATGTGCCGGCAAACTGCAACACAGGGCTGGAGCTGTTCATTAAAGCACTGAAGTACAGGCTGTGGGTTGTTCCATGGGAGCTGGAACAAGAGGATTACGTTCAGTTTTGCACTCAGTGAAGGCTCCTTTGCTCTCAGTGTTCAGCAGAGATTGATTCCGCTGTATTTAGGTTAGGAGACAAAGAAACAAAAGTGGATGTTCGATTCCTCTTTCCTTTCCTCTTTGATCTTCTTCCTAGGTGGTTGGTTGAAATGCGTAGGTTCTTCTCTGACTGTTCATTATGTGATGATTTTTCAACAAGGAAACTGATGGGGAGGAGGGAGAGGTGGGATTACAGCTACCATTTCATGAGCATTTCTTGACTGAATGCTCCAGAAACAGCTCAAAGGTGTATTTTCAGGAAACAAGCAGTATTCAGACTTCGTGTGGAGGAAGTACAATGTCTTTGCAGGCTTATTTGTTGCTTTGCCTGCAAGTTACAGCTGCTAGAAGATTTGCTTCTGGCGAAAGTTCCGACTTCTTGTTTGCCCTGAGAACAGCCGTCTCCATTGCAGCAGTGCCACTGGGTGAGGTTGCAGTGCTGAAGCCTTGGAAGTTCCTAAAATGTTTTTTACCCTGTGCTTGGTGCTCTAACAGGTAGGAGGTGTCAGGCAGTTCAGGCTAGTTACTCTGGAGTTTCCTGCTCTCAGTGGACACCATCTGTTTTGCTCTCCCTGCTGGGAGGAACTTCTGGTAGTAATTAAAGGAGACAGTCATCTGCCACTCCCCACAGGGTAGTGGAGGTGGTGGAGCGAGGCTGATAGTAGCAGAGAGGATCTGAGCTGGACAGACATGGAAATGAATGAGTGGAGGGGTCTGAGCGCAGAGCTGCCACGGATTTTTGGCTGTTGTGTGGCAGTGCCTGGTTTGTGGGCCTGGGAGCTGCAGCAGGGAGGAGGGGACCTGTGTTCGTTCATTCTTTTGGAGCAGAGAGTTGAAATCTGTAATTACATCACCACGAGTAAACCCGCGGGTTTAAACCACTGTCTCCACTTCTTTTGCACTGTGGGTCTTTGCTCAGGGCATTTGCTCCCCTTCCCCTGGACTGTGGAGCTTTGTTAATCCTGAGCCAGCTCACATCCTCATGAGATGTCCAGTGATGCCTGTTTCCAGCCTTCTCAGATGTGTGGTTTAACTTTTAGGTAGCTCTCCGTGAGCCAGGACTTGCACTTGATGATCCTTGTGGGTCCCCTCCAGGCCAGGTTATCCCATGATTCTATTTCACACCCATCCCAGAGCGCAGAAAAGAAAGAAATACAGCGTGAATTGAGGAGGAAAGCTCAAGAAGAGAAAAACATCCAAGCAGTTGTATGTTGGCGCTCACATGATGAGCGGTGACATGGGTGATGTGCTGCTGATGTGCTGTGCTGCTGGCCATGGCAGCTGCCTGCGGACTGAGCCCCAGGCAGGGCTCTCCTTCTGCATGCCATGCAGGCTCCATCCCGACCCGCTACAGTTGTGTCTGTGCCATCTGTGGGCACAAAGGGCCCCCAGGGTTGTGCCACGTGGGATATTCAGAAGCTTTGTGTTCACTCTGCTGTGCCCGAGATCCCATGTCTCAAGTCTTGGGGTGCTGCAGCAGGAGAAGAAAAAGGAAGAGAGAAAATAAATATTTTCCTGATTCTTCTCTGAAGTATTCCAGACAGGAGTCTTTGAAACAGATCATCTGAGCAATGGCTTAAGCACCTCCAATTAGACAATATTGCTCATCAAGAATAATGTGCTGCTGTGCGGAGCACCTGCGGGTGTGGAGCTGTGCTGGGGCACAGAGGGTGAGGTGCCAGCTGGGCTGGGAGGTGGTAGAGACAGAGAGCTGGGAGGTGGCAGGACATGGAGGGGCTGGCAGCTTGCAGCTTGGGGTGCAGCAGGAATCACACACGGGCAGTTTTAGGGCAAAGTCTGGGGAGGGATGTGGGGTGTGAGTGCCTCAGCTCCCTGCACAGGCTGTGGGTAGGGGATGCCAAGGTTTGGAGGACACAATGTGGGGATGCTTCCTTAATGCATACAGCTCAGGCTGATGATTGATGCTGGTCTTATGTGGTCGTGGGAAGTTTGGGACCTCTGTGTGCTTGGCCTTATTCTGCATGGCACAAACCATTCCCTGTAGCGCCCTATACCTTTGTGACTACATATGGGATCCTTACAGTAAGCAGCTATGAGCAGAGTGCCTGTGTATCCAGCTGCTGCCGGCAGGGCTGTGCTCCTTTGCAGCAGGGCTCAGTTTGGCTCGCTGGGCCCATTTGGAGTTGCACCAAGTCACGCTGGTGCAGCACAATGTAGAGGGAGGTGTGTGAGGAAAAGCTGCAGGCTGCCTGCAGATTGGGAATCGGAGGGGAGAGAGGTGAAAGCTCGTTAGGGCTCCCTTGGGGTAGATGAATTAGTTAATGACTATGCTGTGCTTTGAAAATGCAAATGCTGTGTCAGAGCTGAGTCTGATTATAATAATCAATCTTCCTTTTGAGAGGGTGCTGGAGTCGGGGAGGGGGGAGAGGGATGAGGCTGGGGCTGAATTTTTAGATGGCAGCTCTGAGTTCCTCTGCTGTCATGAAGGAAACCTGCTGCTGCTGGGGAGGTCGGGGAGAGGCAGAGCTGCACTGGGAGGAGTGATCCCTGCCAGCCTGGTGGCTGCACGGCGGCCTGGCCTTAATTCTGTAATTTTGTTCCCTGTGATTGTCCTGGCTGGCGAGGGAGGGGCTGGCGCAGCTCCTGCGTGTGAGCTACCCCTGCTAATGGGAAAGATAGAAACTGCCTCCTAGGCAGGATCCTTGGGGGATGGAAGGAGGGGAGGGCGGCTGCTGCCGGCGTCCAGCAGTGACAGCTCCTTCTCCCCTGGCACTTTATTCGTTTGTAGCAAGCGTTCCTAGTAA
Source organism: Pavo muticus (assembly GCA_016647715.1). Lineage (NCBI taxonomy): Eukaryota > Metazoa > Chordata > Aves > Galliformes > Phasianidae > Pavo > Pavo muticus. The sequence goes on along the minus strand of JACDJE010000022.1, from coordinate 2,728,690 downwards.
TTACGCCTCTTAATTTAGGAGAGCGAGTGGGAGAAAGGAATATAAATTTGTGAATTAACTTTAGAGATTGGAAATAGGGCAAGTGAACCTTCTCTCTGGGAGATTATATTTGGAAATGAAATAGAATGACATTCAGTATAAACTTGAAAAATTGCTCTCTTTTTACTGCAACAGGAGGAGAAAAAACACAATCCAGACTGTATTGGAGGGAAGCAGAAGTCAGCATATGTCCATTTCCCAGTTTGTGTGTATCTACAATAATGTATATGCATGAGTACGTTTTCGGTACTGTTTACTGCAGGGTTGCTTCTAGCCCTGTCTTCTCAGTGATAAAAGCATGCCAAGTTTGTTACAGACTGGCTAACCCATAGAGAGCAGCAACTCTCATCTAGCTCGCCTTTGTCTTCAAAGAGGAAAAAAAGAGAAGATATATTATTTTGCTTTAACCAGAAGGGAAATAGGTAGTTCTGAAACACTTTTTATTGAATATCTGATTTTCTTTGGTTTTATTGCTTTTGTTCTACAGTAGCATCGAGGATTAATTTCCCCCAGAAATGCACCTGGTCTGCTTGGCCTGTTTCTGAAAGACAAGTGATATTTTGTCTTGCAAATATTGTCCCAGTTCTTTGAAGAAGTTAGGTTAAAGACTACAAGTGTGCGTTCCATTAAGAAACCCGGTGAGGCTCCGTTCTCCTCTGCAGGCGTTGAAAGGGAGCAGCCCTTCCGCCCTGGGTGCTTGGAGGAGCTGATGCTGCTTGTGCTGAGCAGAATGATCGATGGAAGCACTCAGCATGGTGTTTTACTGCCTCATAGTATTGCTGGACACCCAAATTAAGCTCACCAGTGTTTACGTACGTTGGATTTCTGTCCTGACACCATGTTTGTGAGTCTGTAGACATCAGGAGGTCACCAAGCTTGTCGTGTTCGTCTGGGAAGAGAGGTAAACAACATCCTTAGTGCTTGTGCATCCTTTGGAGAGAAGGAAAGTCACATTGCTGTAGTGACAGGTTATGGGCTCCTGGGAAACCGGAGTGTGCCTGCGCTCCAACCGCAGCATATGGGTCACGCTCAGGGCCCTATTTCTCTGCTCTAGTCTGTTCTAGCACCCGCTTCCAAATCTGCTTGGTTTTCATACACTTAAATATTTATGTATTTAAATAGCTTGCTAAATTGTGTTGAGACTTGTAGTCAAACAGAACCTCTCAATTCACCTTTCCATGCTGGCTCTGTGCAATTCAGTGCCTATTTATCTCTGCCTTTTAAAATCAGCTCTTTTGCTGAGGAAGGCCTTTCAAAGGATGTTGCATCAGCCCATTGTTAACTAAACCTTTAGACATTTATAATGGATTCAGCATTTCCTGCTTTTTACAGCTCCAAGAATGCTGAATGACGTGCAGACACACTTCATCAGGATAAGATTGCTGTATCAGCCCCTCACTAAAATGCACTCATTATTCAAATAATGGCTATATGTTTCCAGCATGTGTTCTATGAAATACGTGTACACGATGTGAGAAAATGAACTGGCCCTTTTTCAGCGGGCAAAGCCTGACTTTAGCAGTGAGCTGAAGTACTTTAGACTGAGTCCTTTATGAATTTCACTGCTTAAAACATGGCACCTGAACAGGGATTTGGTCGTTATTTTGGACAGCATGTTCCAATATTCAGAAGTCCATAAACACAGTTTATGAGGGTGACTGTTTTAATTTAGAAGCTTAAAGCTGTAATAAATCCCATTGGAAGAAGAGTGTGGGCAGTGGGTGAGTGGGATGCTTTGGAAATACTCATCTTTACCAGCACTGAGGCCTGCTGGAGTCAAGTGGGAGGAACAGTGGGTCCGTGGTGTTGCGGAGACTCAGAGTACATGCTGGGGAGGGGACAAATATGGGTCAGCAATGACAAATGCCATAAATATACCGAGTAAATTTGATCTCTAAAATAAAACACTGTTTCTTCTAGCTGTCAGGGGATGAATTTGTAGTTTTATATTTCTCCCGTCATCTCGAAGATCTTGAAATAATTTGTACAGAAAACTGGAGAGGAGCACATTTTTCGCAGTGCTGTGGGTGTTTGCTATGTCATTAACACTTGGAGGAGAGCCGCCATCTTGAAGTCCTGCCCAGGCAGGTTGGGAAGTAAGGCTGAAAGAAGAAAGAGACTCCATTTAATTAAGCACTAGATGGAAATCCGTGTTCTTCTTTCCTCTCCTTCTCAGATGGTGAACAGCCATGGCAGTGTTTATTTTGGGAAAAATATTTGCATTTGACCTTTTGGGCTATTTACGTCTGTGGTCATTCTGAAATGATTCTATATACTGGATGTGCCCGGATCGTTCTCAATTGACAGTAGTGAAGCTAGGCTGAAATTCACACTTGTGAAGTAAGAGAGGAGAAAAGGTTCTGGATAAATGCTATCAATTTAGGTTGAGAGCAAGAGGCTCCAGTGTGTTCTGAAAAGAGAACATTGCATAGTCAAAATGTTAAGTACCTGTTTACGTGTTTTATTCACGAGTCATGGACTCTGACACCACTCGTTATTCTGCCCTTTCTAGTGTCATAAAAACCTTGGATAACTCAGATTTTTTTATTTTTTTAAGAAAAAAAAAACCAAGCTTGGCTTCTTTTCAGGTTGCTGATAGATTCTGTGTAGTGGGGCAGTGACTGGGGCTGATCGTGGGTGTTGTTAACCCTGAGACTCTGAAGGGCTGCAGGTCCCTCTTGTGCAGTTTTCAGCCTAAGAGATGTAATGCAGTGTTATGGGACAGAGTGTTCTCCCTTTGCTCTCAGTGCTGCTTAAAGGAGCTAAAGGGTTGGAGCTGACCTGGGTTGTTTGGTAATAAATGGGGAGATACAGCAATGAGCAGGAATTTAAGCAGCCTTTCCCCTTCTCTACTGGGAAATGTTTCTACTAACTTAATGAATTCGTTGTAATAAATTTGGCTCAGCCAGTTACAAAAAATTGTTGATAAAAACTGGAGGAGTTTAGACAGGAAGACTCAGTCCATAAAGTGGGAAAAGCCTGCAGAAGGCATGGCTGGGAAACAAGAGAGCAGGACTAGAAACTGATAGAGCACAAGTGGTGTGCTGGGAAATAGGCAGTAAAAAACAAGAGGCTGTTCCATTCCAGGTCTTTTCTTGGGACTGTTCTTTACTACTTCAGCATATGTGCTTTCACTCTCCCATCTCCCTTTCCCATTTGCACTCCATTTTTCCTCTCTGTGCAGCAAACACAGGTGACCCCCTCTCACAGCAGCAGCATCTCGCTGGCCCTTCCCCTCCGCCCCCCATCTGCCCGCAAGGCAGCAGTGATTTATCTGCTCGTGTTGGTGAGCAGGTGGCACTTGGACTCAAGGCTGAGCCCGCTTAGCATGTGATAAATAACATATTTACCAGCCCCTCCATCTTCAAATGCTGTCCACATGCAGTCCGAAAGCTGCAGAAAACTCAAATAGCAGACACATCCAGCCTTCAGCAGATGTGTGAACCAAGAGATATGATGAGTGTTTTCCTGCTAGAAGCAGGGTGGAATTGAAGGCTGCTCCTCGTCCTGGTACCTTTTATTCACATTCCTGAACTATCTGGAGCACTTGCTTTATCCTTAGCCATCTGTGATGGGCTGAGCTGGGAGAGATAAGCTCAGTAATCAGAAAATTGAAGGAAGCATTTCTGGCTGTGATAATCTTATCAGGCAGCTAATATACATTAACATTTGTACAGCCTGATGATGCAGGTGGGCCTTGCTTTATTTTCTCTTTTCCTGGATGCCTTTTGACAGGGAAGGGAGAATGCAGGGCTTTGGGGTGCCGGAGAGAAATTTGGCCAAAAGCTCACCTCCACCTGCTCCAATGCTCCAATGCTATGCCCTCGGAAAGGGGAGGGAGAGTAATGCAGCCATCCCCTTCATGCCCTTTCTTGCTAATAGTGCTGCCATGTTCTGTCTGCCTTTCCTGGCGAATGTGGAAAGGCAAAGAGGCAATATGTCAAGATTTCAGTTCTGGCTGACCAGTAGGACTACACATATCAGCGTGCTCTTCTTCCTTGTGAAACTGGGGAATTTCTGTTCACTTGCTTCTGTTGCACAAAGTTCACCTTTCCAATGTGATTTTTCTCTACCAATCCAATCAGTGCCGTTCGAGGGAATTATTTCTCTGATCATGAGCTGTCTGTGGTCATAAGTTCTGCATCACTAATTAGGGCTGAATTGCTTATTGTTTTCCTTCTGCGTGGCAAGAATATAGCGTTTGTTCATAGATTTATGAGGGGAATTAGTTATCAGCTGCAAAAGACAGAGGACAAGGAGGACCAAACTCTGAATGAGAAGGAGATCTAAGCTGGGAGAGGGTGCTGGGATAGAAGTTGCGTGTCCTCTGAGTACTTTTTCTGTTTACACTTTGTGATAAGTTGCTTTCTGAGAGGTCTAGAAACAAGTAGCGTGGTTTAATCATCTGTGCCTTGTCTTGATAGCTGGATGAGGGGTACAATCAGAGAACCTGGGAATGGTTGAGTCTGGGTAAGAAGTTTTCGTGTTCGTGAATTTTGAAGTATTTTCTTGTGAGTCCTTCCCAAACAAGTCCAAAGGCAGAAAGTACTCTTAATTGCTTCTTTGTTCCACCAGACCTACCTGAGCAGCTTGAGCTAGAAATGTATATTGGAAAGTGCTGGAAATATTCCCCTGTGTTTTCCATTCAGTGTGTGTGTGTCAGCCTTGTCCTGGATGAGACAGCATAATCCTGTGGTTTGTTTCTTTATGGGAGGAACTGATGCTAAATGAGGTTGAACTGTCAATACTTAATCTTGGGTACCAGATAGCTCCTAATACCGCACTAATAATTTTCTGCATCCAATTATGCATTAGGGATGGGTTGGGGAAATCTCTAAAAAAGAAACAGGAGCTCTGCTTAGAAAACAGTCAACTTTTTGTGCCTCATCTGCCTCAGAGAAAATGTTGGGGAAGGCAAAAGGGAGCGTGGAGCGGAGAAGGATTAACTGAGGTTGTGGCATTCAACGCATGAGGAGTTGTCAGTATCCTGAGAGGGGTCTGACCTGTGCAAGGTGTCACGGTTCCTTCCTCCTTCCTTCCTTTGCTCTTCTCACATCTCTATTCCCCCATTAGAACTGAGGAACTCATACCTTTTCTCTTCTGCAGCTGGAGGTGGAGATGAAGGTCCTGAAGTCTCGAGAGTGCACCGCAGAGCAGAGTACCTTCATCACCAAGGAGGAGGTTGACACACTCAGGTGAGCAAAGCAAGGGGAAAGCTGGGAAGGTTCAGCAGCTTTCAGTGGAACTAAGGAGAAGGGAAAGCCCAGGTTAGTTTTACTGTCTGCTAATGTTAACTGCTGTCCTATGGTGGAGCACCAGATAAGAGACCTCATCATGCTACATTGCCATGCTTTGTACGTAGGCACTCTTGTTCAGGGAGCAGCAAAGTAACGTTGATTAGAACATGTTTTCCTTGTATTTCTGAAGTAGCATTTCTTTTCCCAAGCACACTTTTTGCTTTCCTATCTGTTCTTATGGACACAAGAAAGCTGTGAAGCATTAGCAGAAAGCCTCAGCCCCTGATTTTCCCTTCATTTACATACTTTACAAGCTTTATTTTTTTAATCTTTTGAGAGTCTACAGGCTCTTCTCTTTTAATCTATTTGGGATCTCTTGTACTCATAAGACTGGCTTCATAAGACTGGCTCCTGCATTGCTCTTCCCTTTATTGACTTCCTTCCCTGTGGAAAAAGCACTGCTGTTTTTTTCTTATTTTGACCAAATCTGGACTGTAAACATAGGATCTGTTGGCATGTATGTAAAGAGGTTTAGAATTGAGCTTTTGTAATACTGATGTGCATGTAGCTCTGGAGATAAAAGAGGGATGTTTCCCCTGGTGCATTGCTGCAGATGGCAGAGGGGTACCTGTTGTTATTCACTGAAAGAGAAGTTACAAAACAGCATTTCAGCAGAGGATACACGGGCATTAACAAAAGCTACAGGGAAGCTAGACAACCTTTCCATGTATTTATTAAAGCATTTACAGCTTCCATTCCAAGCCAGGTGACACAATAAACACTGAGCATAGAAAAGTTCATCTGTTTCTGAATGTTTAATAAAGTTCCTTTTATTTAAGCTGAGCAAATCAGATCTTGACAGGCGGAGTTTTTTATTCTCAGCTGATGTAAGACTTTGGCTGGAGTTCCACTTCTTAATTCTTTTATATTTTCAGCTCCATCACTATAAAGTGTTACTGCCTCTTAGGACTGAAAGTGGGTTTTTGCAGCAAGCAGAATCTTGCAGAAAGCAGAAATTACTGGCCTGCGTGTTATGACTTTGCTCTTGTGCCTTGCCTCTGGAGCTTGTTTTACGGCTTTGAAAGCCCAGTTCCATAGCAGAGGGAAGGTATTGGAAAATAACACATGTTCAGCTAAGCTCTTCCAATACGTTTTAAGGCTATAAACCTAATCACAGGGACTCACTCCTGGAGTATAGTTCCCTGAAGGTGGTGTAATAGTTTTGAAGACCCAAGGCATACTTCTCCCTTTTTTAATTCTATCGTGCATGTGAGTTCTGGTGGAAGATAATATGTTGTAACGTTCCTTTTTCAACAGAGTAAACCTGTCTCCATCTACTTTTGCTTATTGTGGATGTTTATTTGACCTGAGCTCATTCAAGTTTTCCCTTTGAGGTGCAGCAGACCCTCTGAAACCTGATGTTTATACTGTTGCAGAAGTATTCAGCACCTCTGCAGCAATGTTAAACGCATCGTTCCTGGTTAATTTTATGCCTCTCTATCAGTAAAGCCAGCATCCTGTTCGCTTTCTTCTGGGAGCTGAAGGTTTTCAGAATGTTTCTAAAGCAACTCCTCAGTCTCTCCCTCCCTGGGCTGGTATGGGCTGCAGCACCCTTTCATGGAGGAGACATTCAGTCTCTTTGTTTCCCCCTCCAAGACTCATTACTCAGTGTTTATCTTCACTGAACAGCATTTTTTGCCATCTATTAATGGAGCAGCTTCAGGGACAGCGTGTGTAGGGAGGAGCAGCCGGATTGCCACGTGGTCCGGACCGCATCGTATCGCTGGAGGCTCTTGGCAGAGAGAATGGAGATGTCTGGCTTTGTTCTGAATTAAAATCTATTTCCTGAGCAGGCACAAGTGGAACTCACAATTACCCACTCATTATGGTGTCGTGGTGGTAGAGTTTGCTCATGAGTAGCCCTCAAGCCCTCTAGGTCATGTTTTTCGCTCTCTCCTTTTGTTTTAAAAGAATTGCTTTGATACTAATCTCATCTCTCTCCTCCTTTCATGAAATTGTGTCAAAGCCTCCTCACAAAGTATGACAGAAAGACAAGCCTATTCCCAGTAAAGCCATTAATGATGTGGAGCTATTTTCCAGTCCTGAGCCATACACTGAAGGGTGTTTAATCAAAGCAGCTGAGCTTCTGGAGTGGTTTTGCAGTGATATTTTGTCTTGCCTTTCCCATTTCAGTGCCGTGTGCTCCTGGGGCTATGGGTGCACAGAGACCACAGTCCCTGGATCTAATTCCGTGCTGTTTTTTGCTGTTGCTTTTTACTGAATTGCATTTAGCTGTTACAGTAGACAAGCTGATTTAAATACTTGTCCCCAGCCCTGATGCTAGTCATTTAGCTACAAAGCTGTTCTAAAAGGCATGCATTTGTTTGTTTTTAATCACTCTTTTCACTGCTCAGCTCTTGGTTTCTAACAGTAAATGACTGAAAAAATGTTCTCTTTTAGCTGGAGCAGTCTTTTCTCACAAGCTGGTAAGCCAATGCTTGCTCTTTTTTCCATGTTTTGCCTACCATTAAGCTTCACTCTCTTCAGACTCTCATACACTCCATCCAGCAGCTCACATGTTTCTCTGCATTGTAGGACCAACTCTGAATAAAACCTTTTTTCTTATGGTCCTAGACTTGAGCAGTCAAAGGGTGTGAAACAGCCTTATTTTGTGTTTTCTGGCATTTTCTGTGCATTGGACATGAACCTGGGCCAAGCTTGCTCTTCATAGAAGAGGCTCCTTGTCAAAGCATCACATGATAACTCACTGTCTTCCCCCCATGCTTGGGGTTCAGGATTAATTCTCCATGATCCATAGCAGAGCCCTTCATGTGACATGGCTGGATGAGTCCCCTCTGTGCAGTGGAGACCAACTGGGTAGCTGTGGTGGAAGAACAGAGACACTTTAGAGGAGAAGAGAGATCAGTATGCATAGGGATTGGGTCTGCTGTGCGTGCCCACCTGCTGTGTCATCAGGCCACATGTGTTTACTCAGTTTTATGTAGCTGCTAAGTTGGAGCTGGCAACATGAGCTCCACTGCTCCTCCTTTCATCTACAGGCTGTTGCCAGAAATTAGTTCTGGCAAAAAAACAGGGAAGGAGAGTACAAACTTTGCAAATTGGTTAGTGGGGAAAGAAATCCCATAGCTTATGACAGAGCTATTTCCACTTCTGTAGTTTACTGTGGTCTTTGAAAGCTCATTAACCTCCAGTACAACGTGTCTGCTCTTCTGGACTGGGCCCAGGCACTCCAGTTAGGTGTTGTCATGAAGGAAAGATAGAGGAAAACCAGGAGAAGCAAACAAGAGGAGTCTGCAGAGCAGGGCTGTGAGCTTCAGACATTTCTATATACACCCTGTGGTTAGGAGATAACTTCTGAAAACAAAAGGAGAGGCATAAAGGGGAAAAAAAAAAAATCCATATCAATCCTTTGAATCTGTATTCACCTCTTGTGAGCGAATGAGAGCTTTTAAAAATATACTTTTGTCTCATTTTTTCTTTAGTATGGAAAGTAAATTTTCAGCAAGAAGCTTGAAAGACTTCATCAGTTTTTCCTCCTCCTCTGGAGAACAAAGTGCTCTTTCGTCAGACCTTTTATAACTTTAAATGTGAAACTTTCTCCCAGCATCATTGTTTCTGAAGAGACCATAAAACCGGTGTTAATGCTGTCATTCCTCACACTTCTTGCTGCTCCCTCTGAAATTCCATTTGTTTATATTCTGCAGATCTTACGAAAGGAAAAAGTGGTCAAATTGTTGAGTTCATGTACTGTGGGGCATAGCAAAGCACGGAGCATTTAGGCATTAACACCTTTTAGAGGGAAGATGATAGCTGTGCGGGAACTAATATTTCAGAACCTATAAGTAAAAGAAATCTATGCAAAAAAAAAACTTCACCGAAGACTTAAGCAGCAACAGCTGAAGGACCTTTTCAGCTGGAACAAATCTGAACTTTTTCTCTCTGCTGTCAAACTACAGCCCCAGTAAATCCTAAATGTTTTCTGTGGATATAGTGACTGGGTAGAGTTACAGTAATTCAAAAGAAATTCATGTTCTTGCCAATGCCTATTAGTCACACTTGCTGGAATTCTGTCTGCTGTGCTCCTAACACCATCTCAATGCCATCTGGATCCCTTAATAGCGCCTTCCCAACACATATATTTTCTGCTCCATTCAGTAGTTTCTTGTTCAGCAATAGCATTTCCACATAGCCATGTCCTCTTCACAGATGGGGCCTCTGTGAGACATGTCCTCATTGGTGATACCCAGGCTACTCTACAGGCAATCATGTACCACATCTACGAACATTAAAAACAAATAAAGACGGTGGAGGAGTGACAGGTGGTGAGTTGTCAGTGGTCAGCACCTGGGCTGAATGGGATGTTTGGAAGTGCACGGATGCTGTTGAGAAATCATACAGCTTACCTTCTTCTTTCTATTTTTTTTTTGGCTTCTTCCTAAAATGAACAGCCTGGCCTTTCTCTCCAGCAGCTCTTTCTCACCACCTGAGCACACTGTAGGCAGACTGAACACGCATAATGTGATATCTCCTGATTCTCTCACAAGTGTCATTTCAGTAGACCTGAAGCTACAGCGTGTTTTTTGTGTTCAATCTTCTAATTTGGGGTAGTGAAACGTGCAGTGGAGGCAATATAAAGCACAATTTTCGGGAAGGGAGAAAATCTACAAGTCTGAGCAAATGCCAGTTTATCTGTATTCTTGCACTAAATTTAATCTTGCAAAAGGCTGAGGAGATGGCTGCCTTTGGAACCTTTGCTTCTGGGTTATCTGCATTTCATGCAGGAAAAGTCTTCCAGAAATATGATGAGATCTTCTTCACAGTTTAGATATTTTCAAGAGAATAAGTTGGTAAATTTTACAAATGTTGATCAGGATGATTTTCCCTGTATCCCTAAGATTGAGAACGGTGTCAGTATTTTGGAAAGTAACTGATGTTTCTTCCTCCCTTATGCCACAAGGCTACTTTTAAAATGGGCACCAACACTCATTCTTGGACAGACATTAAGTTGATAGATGGTTATGCTGTACCCCAGGGTTTCTGTACTCCGCATTGTGTTCTTCTCACATGAATGTATCTTGGATTGTTCTGCCCACCTGAAAGTAACTCCCAGGTGTAACAAGAGGAGGCATGCAAATTGGTGATAAAATAGCATCACCGATCTTCTTGCAGACAGCCCTGGACAGAGAGCATGCAAGGTGCATGCAGACTAAGGCTGCCTGTGCGGATGCTGGAGCATCCACAAGCAGTGTGTGGTTGGCCCTGTACCTGAATTCACTTAAAAGAAAAACTCTGGTGCCAAGCATGTAAATATTTTTCAATATTTAACTGCTGTATCTTAACCACCAGCTGCAAATGATTCGCTGTGTTTATATATAGATAGGATTTCCCTTGCTTCTCTCTCTTTGCCATTGGGGAGTGTTCCCCAGGGCTTGTAAAGCAAAGCTAGAACAGCACAAACTGTTTCCTAACAGCTCTTAATGCTCTCCCGCTGCAGATCCAGGACACTTAACACTGTTAAAAATAGGTTAGAAGAGGGCTAGGTTGTGAAAGCACTAGTGAGTCCTGAAAACCTCCCCGGCACAAAGAGGTTCCAGCAGCGTTCCTGGCCTTCCCTGAGCCTTGGCTCTGCAGGTGAGCGGGGCTGAGCTGCGGCCTGCTGCGCTTTGAGTCAGCCTGCTGCCTGCCTGGGCAGATACAAAGGGCAGGAAGGAATGAATGCATCTTAAAATTGCAGGGAAAATATTTAGAAATGTAACCACTTAAGCCTCCCCTTGTCACACCTTGCTTGTCCCTCAGGTCCTTCACAAATGTTTTCTGGTGATGGCTGTGAATGGTTTTTAGATAAGGGCCTGAGCTCTGTGTGGAGTGATGTGCAGGCAGACAGCAGCAGCACCACAGCTTGTTTGGGGGCTGGAAGGGGAAAATTTGTTCTAAATAAAAAGTCAGCCTGTGCAGTATGGAGAAGGCACTGATGGGAGTCCTGTGTCTGCCTCTGACCTTTCAGGAGCTGCTTTGCTGTTCTTCCTCACAGAAGAGCGTTGCTGTTCTCGTGCTCTGCTCAGCAATCTATTTAGATACACACCATTAACAGCATTAATTCCATTTTGAATTTCCACTTTTTCCGACCTTTTCAGTCTCCCTCTTCTTCAGCATCCTCCATCCCTGCGAGCTTAGCATCTCTTCTGGAAATTATTGATGATCTTTTTGAATGGCCTCGACAATGCTAAAAGCTGCTCGTCTGTGCCTTAGAAGCGTCCAAGAGAGAAAACGATGATCCTTTATAGTATCTGAAAATTACCAGCAGGGGTCAGGCTTACAAATAATTTAAGCAACTGAAGCTGCATATTTATAACGAAGACATTTCTGTGCTGAACATGTAGATCAGCTGGCTTCTGAGGAAGGGTTTGTGGCGTTTCCCTCTCCTGCCCTGTTTCTAGGGGAGATGGCTCCTCGCTTGTACCTGAAATTTCTGTTGCATAACTTCTGGGTGATGGCAGATGGACGTATTGTTTATTGTCACAGTACAAAGATTTTCAGCTTAATTTAGATCATTTAAAAGTTCATGTTATCAAGCAAGATAATTAATTTAAAAAAATAATTCTGGAAAAACATCGTCTGAAAATTGGACGCAGGGATCAATGTTAATATGTATTAAATGCACGTTTAATCACAAGTTGAAATGAGGAAGCTGGATTCTTAAAGTGTTGAAGTTCATGTACTCTGTACTGAAATGCAAACAAAAATGTTATATTGAACATTTTATAATAATTTCTCCTGCGTAACAAGTTTAATAGAGCTTTCTGAAGAACTGAACAACCATTTGGATGAAGCTGATATTGTTGATACAACATATTTGACCTTTCAAAAAGCTTTGAGCCAAAGTTCTTGAAGAAACTTGAATGGAATAAGAAAGGTTTTTTGTTGGATTAATAAGAATTAAGCCCCGCAGAGGGCTGGCTGTCCCACCGTGCTGTCTGCACTGGTGGCCATTTCTGGATGCCCCTGCACGTATGGCAAAGCTACTGGGATGCTTTGCCAGAAGGCTCTCCTAACCTATAATGTAATGTCTTTAGGATTTCCTCAGTCAGAGATAATATCTTTATGGTTTGTAAAGCTTGATACATTTTTCTTCCATCAATTCGTGTCATGCAAAGTTATAAGATGGAAAATCAAAGAATAAGTGTTCATTTTTCACAGTATGGAGGGTTTTCCATGAGTTCCTAGAATGCTTTGTGTTGTGAATTTTCCAGCACAAAGTAGAAGTTTGTGAGTAGTGAGGAGACAGTTTGAGGTGATATGGAATGATGCCACTTATCAGGCTGCTGGTAGTTCAGAAGGATCTTATACTACTCGATAAAATGGGACATGAAGTTGAACGTCAATAAATGTAAAAGCTATGTGCATAAGAAAAAACACCTTTACTTTTACGTGTAGAATAGAGGGCCCTAAACGAGCTGTTATTGCTCAAGAAAGAGATCCTACATTATTGTGAACAGCTTTCTGAAAATATGAAGTTAAGAATACAAATAGGATGCTAGGAATTAGAAGTTGGGAAGAAAGCAGCCTCACACTACTGAATACATCTGAGTGCTGTTTGTAGATCTAGCTCTTCTCATAGCAAGAAGTCTGTGTAAAACTGAGGAACAACAAGGATGGGCAATAACAATGGGCAGAAATATGGAAAGCCTTTAATGTGGGGAAAGGGTAAAGTGAGATTCTTCAGGAAGCGATAGGGGAGATCTGTAAAGTAGTTCAGAGAGGGGAGGATGGGACAATTATTCACAACTTCTCATAGCAGAACTAACAGACACTCAGTGAAATAATCACATGTGAAGTATAAAACAAAATGAACTAATTTTTCATACAGCACATAATTAAATTTTGGAACTCACTGCCAAGGAGCGTTGCAAAGGCCAAAAGTATAAATCAGATCAAAAAGAGATCTGACACGTGCATGGAGATTTCAGCTGTTGGTGGTTATTGAACATGATCATCTTGACTCATTCTCTGGTTCAGGAAGTAGCTAGGTTGAATTTGCTTTATGTTCAGGTCGTGTATTTTGACAAAATACTTCTGGAATTTTATTTTAATCATGCAAACTTGGATCTTTTAGTTGTAAGTTTGAACTATCTCAGTAGTGTAGCTTTGTGATACTGAATACAGGAATCATCCGCCACTGTGTGTGATTTCATTTTTTAACTCGGCTATTTGTGGAGGGACTGGGCAAGGACGCACTGTTTACTGTCTTTCCTTTCCCCTCCAGGCTGAAGATTGAGGAGCTGGAAGCTGAGCGCAGCAAGCTGGAAGAGCAGAACAGATCTCTGGAAATGAAACTGGAGAAGCTAACTATGCAGGTAGGAAATCTGGAAGTTCAGCGTGGCTGGAGAGCATGCTACTGTCCATTCACTGTAGCTGTTACAACAAACGTGCCAGATTGAACCGTACAGCATGCAAGTTCGTTCCCCTCAGCTTGTGCGATGTGTTCTTAGGAAGACTGCAAACTGCACCGACGTACCTTTATCTGTGTGTCTTGGAATCCTGTTGGTGTTGGATCCAGTCACACAAGTGCAGTTGTCTTTTTCATTATGTTTGTCTAGAACCTCTTCTTTTTCTTCACGAAAGCCTTAAAAAGCTGTTCCATGTTAAATACCACCATTACCTTAAGTCATCAGTTCACAACTTCATTTGGTGCCAAGCAGCAGCTTACTCACAGGGCTAAACAATATGGAGTTGTGCAAATTGGAGATCCATCTGTACTGGAGACTCCATTGCTGTTCCCAGGGATGGAGATGGAGATCACCAGTTTGTGGCCTCATTAGGCATCAGTTTTTCAAACCCATAAGCATCAGTGCTGTTGGAAGGATGAGATAACAATATCACCAGAGCACAAACAGTGAAAGGCAGGAGGTATGGAGTCTGAAGGATGAAAATATGTGTTTTGCTGTGCTACTGTGGACGTTTTACCTTTTGATGAAGTAGGTGCTGTTCTGTATGGCAGAAGGTGTTCAGTTTTTCATTCTGGCTAGGTCAGTGAAGTCTCACCTTCCCCGAAGGGAGGGCAAGGGAGCCTGCAGCAGTCGAGTGACTGTCTGTCTAGACTGCTCTCATTCTGGTAACAGCTTTCCTGTGCAGGGAAAGGGGCATGGGAGTTGCTTCCAGCTTTTATAGCATTTTCTGTCAAAAGGTGCTGCAAAGAACAAGAACCTCAGCATGTTTGTTTAATCAAAGACCATCCTGCTATGAACTGTGTTATCTCTCCCTGCTGTTCTCTCTGATATGCTGAACAACTCAGCATTGTAGCATTTCATTCTCTTAATTTTTCTTTCTTTCTCTCTTTTTTCCCCTATTTTTGTGTAAATTGGTTCATGGTAAAAAACTTGTAGTTTTGAAATTACTCACATTTCAGACAGATCATTGATTTTATCCTGACACCCATTAGAGGCAAATCAAATTTTTTTTATTACCAATTCTTAGAGACAGGGGAAGTGACAGCTTTGATAAAGCAGGGAGCTAAGAGCTGCTGAGCATCTCTGCTGAGCCATGTTTAGTGTGAAACCTGTCACTTGGTTCTCCTTTAATTGGGTTTCAGTCATCAGGAGATGAAAGCTTTGGGCTGGTGTTTGGATGCTCAGGTCTCCAAAATACATAGCAGCAGCTTTGGTTTCGGTGTAGGTTACAACGCACTCAAGTCACATTTAATCTACCATTGTTGTCTTACAATGGCTGTTGGCTTGCCAGGGAGGCCTGACCAGTGGAATTCCCCCTTTTCTTCTTGATGTCAGGAGATGTTCTGCTTTATTTGCCGAAGCTGCTTTTAAGATACTGTAGGGGAACTGTTAGCAAACAGCTTGAACTGGTGATTGAGCACCTGGTGAAGGGGTGTTGCTGGTCAAGGGATCATGGGTCAGTTGCTTGCAGCTGTGCTCCCCAGGTGGCCAGAAGGGGTGGAGCCAGGGTATAGCCCCCCTGGGCTCATAAAAGGGCCAGCCACAGAAGTGGGATCATCTCTTGGATGTGGGCTGTTTCTTTGGAGGGGGTGCTGTGTAATTGGAGAGCCCCTTTCCCAGTTGGGTGAGTTTGATTCTTCTTTCTGCATATGGCTATTATTCTTTCTACTAATGCTTTGTTTGGTGTCACCAAGAATCTGCTAGAAGCACTTCTTCTTTGTGAGTAGAATGGATGCTAAAACATCAAGTTCTTAAGGCTTGCTTTCAAAGTGGAAAGATCTGAAGCCTTCAGTGTAGCTCTGCTAGTTGTCTGCTTTCTGGTCATTAGTGGAGATCAGCATCAGCTACTGTTTTAATAGCCGAGCTTTTATGGTATAAAAATGAAGTGATTGTGGTTATAGACTGAGAACAAGATGCTCTTCTCTTCCTTGGCTTCCCACTTGTATCTGAGTGGTGGTTGCCAAAAGCAGCAGCTTCAGAGGAGTAGAGAGGAGAACAGGAGTATGTAAACCAAATGCTCAAGTGTCAGCGTTGATCAGTATGTGCCTACCTGAACGGTGAAGATCTTGGAACTCCTCAGAGGAGAAAGCATCCATGTTCCCATTTTTTTTTAGTTACTTGGAGTATAAAGTATCTTAGTAGGCCAGGCTTTGAGTGACCCCTAGGTCTTTTTTGGGAGGCTGTGCTCAATCCTTTCTTCTATTAGTGCTGAGAAAATATGTTGAAAGCATTATCGTACACTCAGATATGGTCACTGAGATTTTCTAAGTTTGATATGTTATTTGTTCCTATCTCTGTAAGAAATCACTGGGAAACGATGGGGTTAAAATAACTTCCCTTTATCACAAAGGGGGGGTGGGGGGGGAGAAGAAAAGGAGACAAACTTCAGATACAGAGGTCACAAGGAAACTGTTCTGAAAAGAAAAATGGTTGTAATTATGAACATGTGGAAAGCAACGTACTTGTGGAAATGCTGAGTCAAGGCCTGAACCACTGATTGAACACCTGGTGGGAAGGCAGGGCCAGCCCAGGGGGGCTCAGGTGCATGCAATGCAATGCAGCTGAGTGACCAGAAGGGTGGAGCCAGGATCCAGCCCTCATGTAAGGGCTGGCAGTGGAGGCGAGGGGATCTTGCTGGAGATCCCTGTGTATGTGAGGCCTTCTGAAGGTAAGCAGCTTCTTTCCTTTATTTCTGTGCCCATGGCTGTTGCATTTGAGCAAGCCCTCACTTGCTGTGGCCTAGGACCTTGCTGCTCTGCTGTCGTTGCTGTGCTTTCCATTGCATTAAGCTGCCAAACTAAATAAAGGTGTAAGAGTTGGGGGTGACATTAAGCAAAGTAGAAAGAAAATGATTCCTGACGTATCTTTTTCTGTAGTTCCTTTTATTAAAAATAAAACCTCCAACTCCCTAGAACTACGTCTACTGAATGAAAGATGCATGAGGGGGATGTATTGAGGTTGTGAATTTGGAAGAGATGGGATTTAGAACCAGGGCTTTGACTGCTTTACACTGGACTGAAGTCTGTCTGAGCTGACAAAGCCACGTGTGGTGAATGAAATCTGATGATACACCTAATATTTTTCTAGACAGAAACATCAGGGCTTGACTGTATTGATGTGTGGGGATGAAAGACAGTTTCAGGAATATTTGCTGCCTCGTTACATCCCCCTGCGTCTCAGGACAAAAGCACGTGGCTTTTGCTCATCTCCACTATGGCTGCTGGTAGCTGTAGGCCGTTCTGCGAGCTGCAGGGCTGGTCACACCACCCAGAGGGCACGTGGAAAGGCAATTCTGCATTAGATAGGTGTATGATTCATACTTCTGGTGCTCAGTATTAGCAAATAAAGAAACAGAGCTGCTGATAGCTGTCTGCAGCTGTGTGTATAACAGCTGACGTCTCTTTGTATTCTTTGCTTGTGTGGGGACAACTTGAACTGTGGCTGAAGGCGCTCTCCACCTCTGCACACCCCCTCTTCTGAAACCCCTTGGCTCTTGACACCGAGCTGCGGGCTGCATTGATTTTCCTTCACTGGTATAAAGACTTCAGCATGGATATTACTCACTGCTTAGGTCTTTATTGCTAATAAAAACCTCAGATTACAGAAGCACATGGAAGGTTGGGGCTATAGGGAAATGATACCCTGCTGAGTTGCCTCCCCTGTCACCCAGGGCGTTATCTGAGCACAAACATCTGAACAGTTGCTCAGCAGAAGGATTCAAACAACACATGAAAAGAGCAGGTTTAACTCAACAACTTTATCTCCTCTCCCCCACTGTCTTGCTTTTGATGAAGCAAAATTGGCTGTCTTTAATCCGAGAGAACAAACCTGCTTTTACTGCTTGGCCTATGGTGGGAGGGATTTGCCGAGATCTCAAGTGAGAGGTTTGGTTTGTTAGTTGTAGGAAATGATCTGGATGGTCTTCCCAAGTTGCTGGTGGAAACGTGCAACTTGGCCAGGAACAAAAGGGACTGATCAAATCAGTGCTTTTTGGATGAAGTGGGAGGAAAGACTTGTGAAGAGTGTTCAATTAGCATTTCTGACTGCTCGGAGCCTTATGTTTACGGGCAACCCAGTGGATGTGAAGTGTTCCTTATGCAAATGCTACTTTCCTGCTTTTTCTGCTCTCCTCTACTCTTTCAGCTGAAGGAGAAGAGATTCTTCAACTTTGACTGCTTTAAGGAAGATTGATTAAAATCAGCTGCAGTTTGACTTAATTGGAACCATATGCTTGGTATGGGAGCAGGACTAGTTAGAAGTCCTTCTAATTAGTTCACAGCTGGTTGGTGGAAAAATGAAGCTCCAGTTAGAGTCTGATAAGTGGATCTGTATAGATTAAAGCGAAAAACAAACAAGGAGGTTTTTTACACTGGGATGTATTTGGGCCTGAAAATTTTCTTTAGTCTGATAACTAAGCTAGCAGCTTCTTCCCTATCTGTGTATGGAGTCTCTTTTATTGCTGATTTCTGAGTAAAAGGCATTACCTATGGATGCTGGAAGTGAAAGAAATCTGATCCATCACTGGAAGAGGATGCTGGAGACTTCATGAGACTCTAGGAGGGTGTTCTGGTTGTGTGAAAGGCTCATGGTTTGGCATGGGCTCTGAACTGATTAACTTTGAGAGCAATGCCTGTAGTCATGGTAATTCGTGTTCAATTGGTAATTGGCCAGCCTTTCTGCTGGTCAATAATGTAATATCAGGGGTTATAAAAATGCAATGTTATTAATACATATTGAAATAACTTATTTTTCCTGTTATCTCAAAGTGCTTTGAAAAGAGTTGACTAGCTAGTTATGAGTAGGAGTTTCTGTCTGAAAACCACCCTACACAGCAGGATGGGAACATGTTTTTTACACGGTGTTTTTTAATATAGAAGAGGAACAAAAGAGAAATGCTTTTGTATGACACAGCAGTGTAATTTTAGGCTGCTTTATTTAACCTGAGCACTGCAGCAGTGTATAAGCTAACCAGACTGCTGTGCTGGCTCTGCTAGCTGGGCTTGCCACAACCCCTGTGTGCTGGGGGTTTGGCACACAGGGTGCAGTGTCAGGATGGGTTAGGGTGGTCTGCTCTGTGACCTAAAGCTCTCCATAGCCTGTCTCAGCTAAAGCTGCTTAAGGAAATGAGGTCTCTGGGGCTGAGCCTACTTTAGGTCTATATTGTATGGGAACACACATCAGAAAAGTTTTCCCCTGTCAGAAGCTGCTGTTTAGACTAAATTTTGCTGTTGGAGTAGAAGAGACTAAATTATCCATTACAGTGTCCACAAAGGAGTTGCCAAGACAAATATATTTCACAAGAGGTGCTTTGGGGGTATTTTTTTCATGCTAATGTGACTTTATTAATTCCTTTGCTATTGTTATTGACCATTTTACAATTTAAGATCTTAATCTGGTTAAATTAAATCTTAGTTTCTTCCAGGCTTTAAATGATTATTTTTGCACAAATTCAAGAATAAACCACTTGTCTGCTTCAGTGCTATTTGTGTTGTAGCTATAATGGCTTAAAGATAAGAAATAAGCAAGTTTTGCAAGCAGTCTTTCTTTTTAGTAAGAGTATCTGATATAGTTGTTAAAATTACAGAGAGCAGGTTAAAATTGTTTGAAGGAAATAGAGGTGAGTGCCTGCAGAATCTGTTCTATTGGTCTGCTTAAGGTCAATTAGATGGGCTTGCCTAAGCTAGCATGGACCTGCTGTGTTGGTTCCTCCCAGGCCAGTGGCTGTGAGCAGGGGGGGCTCTGCAGGCAGAGCAAGTAGCTGCTCTCTGCTGTATTAAACTCTCCTCCAGGAGTCAAATGTCCATGGATAATGAAGGTGCTGGGGACTCCAGAGTGATCTCGTGGTCCTGTTCTGAGGGAACAGCAAAACAGTGCTGGGAGCTGTGCTGAGCAGGTTCCTCAGGGTGATCTCCTATGAACAGAGAGCTTTTCTCCTCTTTAAGCATTAATGGCTAATTTAATAGTTAGGAATTTGGTGGTCTGGCAGTAACTAGCTTGGAGTTAAGAGCCCAAGGCAAAGTTGAGGTCATTTAGCAGTCTAACTGTTCATTATGTGTCCAGTGAAGAATGATGAATGAATCATTTACACTGTTATAAAACTTCAAGGCACGCAGTCTCTCAAGGTTTCCTAATTGACCTCTCAAATGCTTGTGGAACTTCTTTGGTTATCTTGGTGCTTTCTGTATTAGCCTCTGAGGCAGAGCTTGCCTGCGTTGAAAACCTCAGATGGTCAAGCTCAGCACCACTGCTGCAGCTCTTCAGTTGGATACTGCTTTTTGGCAAGGCACAGGAACAGATGTGTGTGCTTCAGCAGGATTTAATGATAGAATACCTGAGAACATATAGCAGGAGGTACAGTGGAAGGAAGGCCAGCTAAGCTAAGCAGGAGGTGCAAGTTCAGGTCTGCGTTCCATCGTGGTGTGAATGTACTGTCCTACTCAGCCAGAACACTGAGTTTCTTGGATGTGGCTGGGGGTGCTGAGCAGACTGTGATCTTATCCACGAATTCCTGCTGGATTTTTATCAGCACTAACCTCATCTTTTACAGGCAAAGTTTATCCTCTGAACTTGACAGTCTGCACCAAGGCTTCACTGATGTAAGAAGGTGTGTACCTGCCTGGAGTGCATTGACAGGCTACTCTGGGGTCAGTGCAGTTTTGCTAAAAATACTTGTAGTAAACATTTGTTGCCTTGGTTGGTGCTACTTTTTGACCCAACAGCACAGGGATTTACGTTCCTAATTCTTAGCCTCATAGCAAATAGATTTTTCAGGTATTTGCAGCTATCTTTACACTTTCAGGAGTCTCCCTGTGACTTAAATGTCCCATTGCCCACTGTAAGCTTATAGCTTGGACATCATGAGCATCCATTTGTGTCAAATCAGAGGTCTGGGATGCCTGCATGGAACACTTGAGGCATTTGAGAGTATGCATAGCCAGGTGGCTGAATGCAGCCCAGACTGAGTGCATCTGGTACCATGGGTAGCAAGAGAAACAACATGGTGAGGCAGTGATGTGCCAGTTGTTAGAGCAGCACTGCAGTGCCACTGAGTATGTACTCTGCTGGTTGGTGGGTGCACAACTCTCTTTGCTTTACCATCACTTCATTTGTTGCTTGACCTTGTTAAGCTAAGCTATGGTTGATCCGCTTTACTGTGCGGACTGCTAGAGGTCTGTGCTAAAGTGCTGCCCAAATGAATCCTAGGAAAAGAGCAACCCCTACAGTGTGCCTGCAGTTTGTGCTGCTGTTCAGGAGGAAACATCTTGGATCTTGTGCATGTGGATAGGCTATGGGAGGTCATCATAGAAGCAGTGCGAAACAGTAGGAGTGCAACACCAGATATGCTCCAAGCCTTGAGGACTACATGGCACTGAATTAGCTGAGGCTATGCAAATATTTGTGAGTGCTAATTCTGAATTCATTGTAGTTATTAGAATTAATAGGAATTAGGAGTGTTCCTTGGGATCAGAGAAGCATAAACATGTCAGCAAGTTGCTGTAGTTCAAGGAGGAGCTGTTTGTTGGCCTCAGTGGCCCTGATAAATGTGATGCACAAAGTGGATGTTGAATCAAACAAGGACGTGCACTGTACAGACTTGCTAATGTCTGTTAGCATCAGGGACCAGGGGCACACAGGTTCATAGCTGTGCAGGGAACCAACATACCCTTTAAAATGTTTTTCAGTGGTTCTCACATTGAATATTAAACAACTGGAACTCTGAGTTTTCCTGCTGGAGCTAACACCATATTGTTTATTTCATGCAGCACCTTTCTTGAAGTTCTGCAGAAACTGATTAACATTTGCATAATACATTTCACACAAAAATCTATCATAAATTAATTAATGTACTTCTACACTGTCCCTGAAAATATCAGCAGTTGTGTGGCATTGCATGGCTCATTAGGTGGGCACAGAGGAGGAAGAGTGAGCGCTGGACTTCTTGAACAGCTCTGAAATGGGAAAAGGTCCCTGCACTGAGCGTTGCTACCTGAGCAGCAGCATGAGGAGAGAGCTGGGGAAGGGGAAATGGCCTTCTGGAAAGGGCTGCTGCGCCAGAGTTTGTGCAGCACAAGCTCTGCAAGAGGGCATCTGTGTTAGAGTGGAAGAACTGGTGATGAGTGCAGATGAGGATGCTACCATACCAAGGAGGAGGTTGCTGTTGGATTGCATGGGTTGTGCAGGAGGCAAATGCCTGGGAGCGCGTTCTGCTGCAGGAGGAGAAAGCCGGTTTGAAACAAGCCTTGTTTTCTGAGCAGTTACTGCAGGACAAGCTGAGGCTTTCAAACTTGTGCAAGGGTTGGTTGTGTGGTAGGGGGTCAGTAAAACAGTAATTCTGGGGTGGTTCTGTGTGTGTACAGCTGTCATGGGCAGAAAGCGTGATGATGGAGACACTGCTCCGTTAGTGTTGTATAGTAAGAAGAATAGGACTGATTTCAGCTACAAATAAATGTGCAGGTATATTTTTATTTATAAGATGCTCCCTCAAGAACACACAATGATAGGTGATAAAATGTTGGTAAGCAGCAATTACAGATGACTCTTCAGCAAGAACAGCATTGCACTGGTTCCCCAGAACCGGGATGTGAGGGGAAAGCCCAGACTGGATAGGCAGGCACAACTGTTTTAAACAGAGACTTCACATTCTTAGCTCCTCCAGTCTTACCATGCAGCAAAGAAAAAGCAAAGTTTCTGGAAATAAGGCTGGCTGTCCCTTTATAAGTTTCTGCTTTCACTGTGTAGTCATTTGATGGCACAAATTAGATTTCAGTTGTTCTTTCTTCATTTTCTATGGCTCTGCTGCTGCTTTGAATTCTGCTGTGATGTCACAGAAACAAAACAGTGTCGTTTTGAACCAGATAGGGGAAATAATGCATGGGAAGGTTTGTTTACTGAAGCTTTGTGCTTGTCCTTGGATTTCTGTGACTAAACACCGTATTCTTAAGTTAAAGCTCTCTCCGTATTTGGTTTTTAGCTTTTCATTACTTATCATTTCAGCCTTTGTTTGATGACCCAATTACTTCCGAATTTGTGATGGAAACAAAACAATAGGTTACAGTTTCATGCTGTCCTTGCTTTTGCCACTTCTGTTATAGTCTGGCATTTTGCCACTGGTCTGTGCAAAGTCCAAGTTTTCAATGATATTGTTCAACAGTTTCCTTTATCTGATAAGGAGACCCTGGTTACAGCCTGGGATTTTTCCTCTGCTACTTGGTATGCAGAAAACTCAGTGCTGTCTCCAAGAGACAGAAGGCCAGGATGTCTTACCTAGATTACGGAAAAGAAATGAAGTCAGAGTTCAGCCAATCTTTATTTTCTTCTTTGCAGTGGGGAGAAGAAAACCTGCCTGTTTCCTGCCACTGTTGAAGAGTGGGAAGCAGTAGTAATGATAAGAAAAACAAGGGAAAATGGGGAGATGCTTTGTGATGGAAAGGGCAGTGTGATTTGGAGAGATGCGTTCTCCTTATGTGGTCTCTGCCAGGGGGTTTCAGGGATGTGAGGTGTTGATATCTTAGATATCCCACAACCCTTTCCTTTGAGCAGGCTGTCTGGATCCTGGAGGCAGAGAACTGCATGAAGAAAAGGAGTTTCCCCTGAAGAATTTTATCAGATAGTAAAAGGGAAACTTGACAACGGTCCATAAAGGAGCGGTGCTGTCCATAGAGCCCTGCTGTGCTAGATGCCAATGGGAGGATTCCCAGGTGATCTGTCACATTTCTGTGCCTACCCAAGCATGGAGGTTGGCACATCAGGAGGGCTGCCGCTTCTCCTGATCAATGTTTAAGCCTCAGATACTTTAAATAACACAGGAGCTGTGCCTGTTCTTTGCGTTTTTGGCAGGGCATTTAAAATGAAATAAAAATTCCCCGAAATGTAGTGTGCATGTTGAACACAACAGAAGATGTTTGGTCAGGATTGTGACCTTTTGGAACAAAGGCACTGCTTTTGAAAAAGGACTTCATTGTGATTCTGGCTCTGGTAAGATGAAAAACTTGAAAAATCTTCAACATGAAGGCTGCTCAGCAAGGGTAGTCTCCACAGAGATCCTCTCGTATATTTTTGGTCGTCTTCCAGTGGATATATTCTTTCTTTCTGTGTGATGCTACCAGGCTTGCAATCAGTAGTAATTACAGGAATTTTCTCATTTTTATGAGGAAGGGGATGTGAAGAGCTTTTGGCAGGGCGGTCTCAGTGAGGGAGCTCAGCTGTGGAACTGCTTTTCCTTTAGATCCATCACAGCTAGAGCTTCTGGCCTCGTGGTGATTTCCTTAGGAGTCAATGATCGCTTATAGGCTGGTGTGATCAGCGTGCAAGAAGTATGATTAGACATCTGTGAGTTATGATTAATAGGACTGTGGTGAGTGGATCAGTGGATTTAATTATATAGGTGTATGTGTTTGCATACAAGTATTAGAGTGCAGTCAGAGAGGATAAAGATGGTTAAACAGATAGGAAGGGAATTGCTCAGGATGAGGAGAGTTGTAGGGTGTAGGCTGGGGTGGTTCCCTGGGCCTGCTGCAGCCGTAGCAGTTGTTGGACTCTTCCCATGAGGCTCACAGGAGTTCAGGTGAGGGGTTGACAATATCCCTTTCATTATGGTCCTTTTCAGATGGATGGTGGGAAGGATCAGGGGTTGTATAACATGGAGAACAGTTTTCCCTGCTATGTAGTGGCCATGCTGAGGTGGCACATAGAGACTGATTTTTTAGGGCCAAGTAATTTGAGGATTGAAAGTGCAATGTCTTCTGGTCTGTCTGCTTCTTCAGAATCTTATCTTCTGAGTACAACACTCCTGCTGGCACTCAGAAAACAGGCCTGTGTGTGCACCTGGAGATTTTGCACTGACCATTCTCTCAAGTACACTGAATGTCCAGCAAAGCAGAGCTGTTGGCCAATTCACCAGTGCCTTCCTCGTGAGCCTCCCCTTTCATCCCCTGCTCCCTCAGCTCATTGGCTATTCTGTTCATCTTAATGCTCCTTGCACGCTTCCAGGGGATCAGAAAGAGACTGAGCCCTTTAGATGTGTGTGAATGTTGGGAGGTGATGCCCTTCTGCTGATTTATGCGCTGATAGCTTGAAAACTTGTTACTGGGCAAGGCTGCTTCTGGAGTATTTATTTCTTGATGCAGTCAGATGAAGATAACGTTGAATTTGCTGCTTGGAGCAGTTAACTCAAAGCCCTCAGAATCCAGTAGATTGACCTATGGCCTTTCCTCATATTGTTTCAGTTTATCCATGAACCTCTCTTGCTCGTGTAAATTCTACATAAGGACGTGACTCCCCATTTCAGTTCAGTGCTGCATGAAGACTCCTTGTGCTGGCAGAAAAAAACAATTGAGCTTTGAGCTTGAACTGAGAGGCAGATAAGATCACCAGAAGATTTCCACAGCAAATGCGGAATATATTCTTCTCTAATGGATTTTTAGTGCTGTCTGGCAAGTAATTGAATTGCCTGGGTAAAAAGGAAGAGAGGACTGGGTTCCTACTCCTTTTTTTCCTCCATTCTTTTCTTTGCTCCCAAATTTTGTGAGGGTAGGAAGTAAACAGTGGTTTCTCTGTGTGACCCAGGGTGCCTGTCAGAGATAGGGGAAGCTAATTAAAATGTTGCTGTATGTACATGTTGTCGATGAGGCAGAAAGAACTGATTGCTTCCTTGGTTTAAGGAACTTGTCTGTGTCTTGGTTTCTCTCTCCTCACTGTGAAACGTGCTGCAGTAAGTGCATCACACTTTGGGGTAGGAATGAAGCTACTGGGTAAATCTTGCCTCTGTTTCTCTCCGGTGTGAAGAAGAAAATAAATATGTTCTTGCTCTACTGCAGTTACTAGGGCAGTGTTGCTCCAGCTGGGCTACAGTGAGGATGCTGTTCCCTGCTGTCGCACTGTGGTCAATGCTGCTATGCTCTGTGTTGCCTGACCGGTGTAGGAGGGGTTAGCACTGACAGCTGGGAGGGTTCCACAGCCTCTCTTTTTCAGTGCACAGCCACGGGAGGTGACTGAAGCAGAGCAGTGTCCTCCTCTTTGCATCCTTTTGTTTAAAAGTACTGAGAACATTTTGGTGAGCCAAGGGAATGATGGAGAGAGATAATAACCCAGCCTTTGGTGTGTTCTTTGGAAACACTCAGATGGTGAAGAGGTGGTCCAAGCCATGCAGCCTGCATCATTGAAAAACACTGAACAACAGCAAAAGGGGGGAAAAAAGATGATCATCAGGAAAATTGCTATAATGGTAAGATAATTAGAACACAGAATGATTAACATCAGTGTTCTGCATTGGCAAGGACTATGCAAGTTGACATAATAGGCCTATTCCATATCAAATGTGTGGTTTTTCAGCTTTCAGTTTAACACTTTCTTGTGACTTCTGTAGAGTTCACAGCTGACACAGACATGCTGTTCTCTGGGGCTGCTGTTTGGTACTTCTGCTCTCCTGTTACTGGGCATTTGAAGGGCCATCTTGCTTCCCTCGTGTGCTGATTACTGAAGGACAAAAGCCACTCGCTGTGGAGTCCTTCCAGATGTGAACTACTAAGATGTTCTTTCTGTTGTGCCTGTTGAAAATGGATTTCCCTAAAAAATACAACTTAAGTAGTCCTCTGTCTGTCAGAAGATTTGTCATCTTCTCAAAGAGGAAATGTAAGTGTTTGAAAGACCTGATACTGACATTCTCGTTTCAAAAGGACTATCGTGAGTGTCTGAAGCAGAAGGCCCCCAATTGTGTGCCAACTTTAGTGCTTGGAGAGTCTCCCAGGCAGCCCTCCTGTGGGGACCTTTAGGAAGTTCCTGTGGTCTGTCTGGACTAAAGCAATGCAAGGAGTTAGATTTAGTACCACTTTTAATCACTGTTATTGTAGTTTGAGTTTAGAGGAAAATTTGAAATGGGGAAGGATTATTTCAGTGGAACTCTGTGGTCTGCCATCTGTGCCAGCTGTTGCAGACTGGTGTACATTTGTTCTTGATGAGTAACAGCCCCATTTTCTCATGGACCAGGTCATTTTGACATTGCCTTCATTTTCACTGGCTGCTTCTCACTTGACCTATGTGTTTTTCCAGGATCAGCAGCAGCTTTCCACTCACTGTGCTTAGTGGCTCTTGTCTGCTGGCTGTGCTGGGGCATCCTCTGCCTGGCACATCCTTCCTTAAGGCCAGCAGAACCCGGCAGTGCTCTGTGGCTGAAACCTCCCTGGCCTCAGTAGTGCTTTCTTTCCCTCTCATTCTTTTTCTGAGTAAATAACAAAAGTTTTTTTCACCAAAGAATGTGAGAGAGTACGCTGCCAATTCCCCCTTTTGCCCTGGGTGTTCTTTTCCCTGCAAGAAAGGGACATTGGAAGAGAATTGCAGTCGTGCAGCTGTGCAGTGAATAAGCAAAAAGTCTTTTGCATGGTTTGTATTTTGTGGATTATTTTCTCTCTCCTTCTGACCCCACCTCAGATGAAATTCCTTCACTTCATCTCTTCCTTTGGGTTGGGCAATCAGCAGATTCAACTGAGGGCTGTTAGGATACAGTGGTCTGGCATACTAAGCAGTTGTGTTGGGATCGAGGAGCTGGGACTGACGGGGAACTGAGCTGGTAACAGAAGACACAAATATGGGAGAATAACACTAATTAGGGATCAGATTCAATAACTGTAAAATGATGAGAAGTTTATGATCAAAGCCTTACTTCAAGCGTTTTAATGACACAGTCATTTAATCCATTTAAAGCAGATAGATAAGGAGTTAAGTGAAATCTACAGCAGTCGTCTTTTGGAGCTGTTTTATGAACCTGTTACAGACTACACGTTGCTGTGCAAAAGGCACAGGATGGATGTAATAAATGAATAATGTATAATGGACTACCAGGCTGTGCATGTTGATTTACATGTGAGGTTGGTAAAACTTAATACAGAGTGGCTTGACTTAAAGATGTTTGTGGTTCCTCAGGTTTTTTAATACATGTGTTACTAGCAAGATCACAGATGAGGAAGAGGGCAGAACTATTTAATAACTGTTCTGTGCCAGGAGACTTAATTCCAGTGGGTGGATCTACTCTAGAAGCAGCAGCAGTATGGGATCTTGTAGTGACAAAATTCAAGTGGGCTTTGGCACTTCAGCCTCTTTGTCATCTTCTATAGGAACTGCACATCTAGAAAAACTCACAGGGTCAAGAGAGCACAGGAGCTGCTCCTCATCTTTCCTTTCCATGGTTGGACTTAGCTGCCTTCCATCCCTCACTTTGACTCTCCATGGTGAGTTAACTTCCTTCCTGGCTTTCCTTGCCGAACACTGGCACTGTCTGGAGAGATGGATAGCACTCTGTGAGCTCCTGGAGCCTGGCTCTCTCTTTCAGCTCTTATCTTTTGGCCACCTGATGATTGTGTTACATGATGCTGATCACTGCTGGAGCTCTGTGTGCATCTGGAGACTGTACCTTCCTGTCTTTCTAAAGTAGGCACTCTCCTCTTTAATAATACTTTGTTAACAAACATACTCCTGAGTTTACGATGTTCCTAACAGATCCCCGCATACTCCTTTGGCAAAGGAGTGCTTTCCTTTCATTAAGCACTCGGGCTCTGTACAAGTGCTTTTCCTGACTGTGGAGATGCAAGCAGAGGGGGCTCTTTCTCTACTCACAGCTCAATGCTCATGGAGCTGCTGGAAGCAAAGGAGCTGCTGCACTGTTCAGGGCAGTGCTACAGCACTGCTGTGCGTGATTCACACAGTGACAGAGTTGGTGTCAAGCTGGTAGGGAACAGGGAGAATTTCCAAGGGCCCCAGGCCATCTTGTTTTCTTCTTGCACAGAGAGTTGCCGTCCTGCAGCGATATTGATTCGTTTTAAAGCAGGGAGGTGATAAATGGATATTTCAAGTGGTTTTGGTAGATGTGACTGCAATGGATGGAGCTGTTTAAATGGAGCCTGGAATATCTTCCTTTACCTCACACTGTTTCTCTTGCTCACCTTGGGAGGAGATCTGCTGATGTCTTGCAGCAGAGCAGTCCCACAGAGAAGCTTTCTCAGTCCTCTTCACTTGTGCTTTGAACTGAAACAACCTCTGTCCTTTTCCTCTGCTTTCTCTCTCTCCTGCTCACTTCCTGCTGCAGTTCTTGGGGTGTCTGTCACAGCTCTTGAAGGGCTGTGATGTTTGGGAGAGATCTGCTTGGGCTGTATCTTGCAGATCCTCTGCAGCAGCCAGACCAACAGTTTTCAAGCAGCCTTGGTCCACTGTCACACTGTCACTTTTTCCCCTGGGTACTGTTCTTTCCTAGGAGTTTAGGGGCTCAGCAGTTGAGATCTTGCTTGTAGGGAGTAATGTTCAAAACACTGGTTTTAAAAAATCAGTGTTCACAAGTTCAGCGTGGTCACGCTTGTTACCAATGCAGAGTAAGCAGGGATGTTCTGTGGTAGTACACAAGTTAGGGTTTTTCTTTTTCACAGAGAGAGGCAGCCATGTTATGGTCTCCTGTAAGTCATTTTTAATGTCAGTTGGAGTTTCTGGCACTGGTTAGGAAGCAGCTGGGGGAGGAGTAGAGATCAGTGGACTTGGTTTATCTATTACAAGAGATCACTTTGTAGCTGGCTGCCAAAGTTGGCTTTCTCAGTGTGTCAACTCGTGCTGTTCAGAGTGCTTCTTGAGGGCAGAAACATTATTTATCCGTTTAATCTCTGCTTGATGGACATGAAGAGCCACGATCGTATTATTGTTACCGTGACATGTGCATGCAACAGAAATAACAGGAGTAAACAGAAAAAACAGGAGTGAATTAAGTTTGTTCAAGCTGTCTGCTTGCCAGTTCTGCTCTCGCTCTGGAATCCTTCAGGTGCCTGTCTCCAAAGATGCACAGTGCAACAAAACTAGATGATGGATGATGCCTTCAGAGAACAGCTGTGGAAGACAGATAGGTGACTGGCAGCAGGATGTGAGATGGAAGCATGAGAAGTAGTATATTGAAGGTCTGTCAGAAGAGGACCATGTACACGTTCCTTGTAAAATAAACATTTTGTGCACGTGGTTGAGAGACATATGTGGTTAAAAGATGTACATGGAGATGTTTGTGCTTAATTCTTGAGCCTTTGCATCTCAGTCCATCTATGTTTCTCTCTTCTCTATCTTCCAAAGAAAGCAGAAGTGCTTAAACTAACTTTACTCCTGGTTTCAGAACCGTACCTAACAGTGCTTGTGTAAATTTGGGCACAGGGATAGTCCTTGACAGGCCAAGTCACAGACAGTTGTTGGGCAGAAGTAAGACTTTGTCATAGCAAAATTGAGCCCCTTCTCATTGCTGACATTGCCTTTTGCTAAGAACAGCAAGACAGACCATGAGGCTGCCTGCTAGAAGAGTTGGGAGGGCAGAAGTGCGTTTCCTGTAACCAATGGACAATTCAAGACTGTGTCAAGAGGAGATAAATAGAGGTGCTGATTTAAGGCTAAGGTGTAGTGTGACAAACCTGTTTCTATTCCCAGATTATTTTGTACTCTAATGACCAAGTTACCCTTTTCTGAAACTACTGCTTCAGTAAGCTGGGTTACACCTTTATGGATCAGTATGCATCTGTTCAAGTTGTCTTCTTCATAGTCATAATGACGTTTCCTTTAGGGGAAAGAAGCACAATTTCCTTGGCTGAATCTTAAGTGTCGTTCTTCTCAGGTGATGGAAAAGAACTGAGCGGCTCTGCTATGCTGAAATATTAAAATGAACATAGATTTGGAAGTATTTTTCTATTTAGAGGCACCGATTCTAATATAATTTCTCTACAAATTAAAACTCTCCTTGAAAAAAGATTAAACTGTCAGTGATAACATCTAGGTTCTTGTTATGTCTAAGAGGAATAAATGCTGAAGTTACAGAATTGTCTGGAGGCTGAGAAAGTAAGAGGGGGAATTAATATGAGAGAATGGATGGAAGCGATGGATAATGTTGGTTATTTTTTTGAACTGGAGGAAGTGGAATGAGTTGAATTAAGAGGTTTATGGCTAGAAAGTACTCATTTATTCTGATTTGCTATATAATGCGAAAAATACTTGCAGAAATTTACCCGGTAACTTGTGGTTGTTCAACAGTCTGTTTTCAATAAGGTATCAAATATTGGCTTAAAGATGCTAAGCAACAGACAGTGTATTGGTTTACCTGATTAGCCACCTCTATTAAAAATTACATTATTTCTCCTTCACTGACTTCAGTATGAGCTGTTGGGTTCTTGCTTTGCCTTTTGTTTGCTAGATTGAAGAACCATCTAGTGTTAGATATCCAATAGAGACCTGATCAAGTTGCTTCCTCCTTCTCTGTGGTAAATAGTTTGATTTCCATTCATTTCCCATGGTAAGGCATTTTTCAGATCATGTCTCATTCGTGGGAATATTGTCACAACTTTCCATAGTTTTCAACAAACCTCTTAAGCATGCACACCTCTGCTGTGCACACAGTCACTCTAGTGGGCTCATCAGTGCTGTATTCATAGGCAATGTTGTGTCTCTGGTCCTTATTGGTTTTCTACATAGCTACCTAAAGATTCTTGTTAGCCCTACAGCGTCAAGTTGGATGTAGCCATTGGTTATTGAGCATGGCCAAGAACCCTTCTCACAGCACTGCCTTCCAGAAAGTGCCCTCTGTGTTGTTGTACCTGAGGCCGTATCCTGTGCCTTGGGATGTCTCGTGATGCAGAGAAGGCTGTGCTGGGAACAGTCAAGTTTCTAAGCTGTGTTTGTGGTTTTGTTGTTTCCTGTGATTCTGCCTCTCTGTTATCTACTTATTTTGCCAAGAATTTATTTTCTTATATATCCTAGGGAATGTGCACTGCATACTACTGGTGGAAAAGCAATTCTTATTGGAAATAACTTGGAAATGTCATTGTTAGTTCGTCAGCTCACAGTCCATTTGGAAACTGCTGTAGTCGTATTTTGCCTTGTACTAGTTTTAAAAGAAAATGTGATTTTGATACTGAGGCAAATATTTTATAGAATTCCCATTCTGTTATGTCAACACAGTTATCTTAATTACTTAGACTTGAAATCTCTTCAAGTGTATTTGACAAGACCTGTTTTCCATGAAATTGTGTTGCCTGCTTTTTCTGATCTTTTAATGGAGTTAC
Source organism: Pavo muticus (assembly GCA_016647715.1). Lineage (NCBI taxonomy): Eukaryota > Metazoa > Chordata > Aves > Galliformes > Phasianidae > Pavo > Pavo muticus. The sequence continues at coordinate 2,696,884 of JACDJE010000022.1, read as the reverse complement.
GTATCAGTCCTGTCTTAGGAGTTAAGGGGATTCAGTTTGTTGCATTCTGGAAGCTTCACAAAAAGTGAATGAGGCAGCAGATAACTTGATCTCTACGAGGCAAGCTGTTTAATGGCATTTTTCAGTCTTCGCAGTCTATACATCAGCCAGTGCTGTCTCATTCTGCCTGCAGTAAGTGTGAAATGCGTGGATCGATGCTGCCGATGGGTGATCAGTGATTTGCAAACATCAGTAAGACAATTCATCTGATGCAGGGTTCTGAGTTGGAGAACAAAGTAGTGAAGAAGTGATTGAGCGGACTAAAATAATGGAAACAGATATTTCCTCTCAAGTGAAATGTAAACATTTTTGAGCTCTGTTAAGCAAGGAGATGGCAGAGATTTGTACTCCTTTCACAGCTATTAGAGAAGACAATAATTTTTTCTTCTGAAATCACCAACATCAAATATGCTTTTCCTTTATCTCTCAATCTTTTCTTGTTGGCTGTTGACCTGCTGGAGGATAGAAATGTATAAATTCATGCAATTTGTATTTATGACTTTTCTTGAGGCTGCTTATTAATGGCTTGGGTAGATAAATTCTGAGGTGCTCGTTCACAGTTCAGCATCTATTTTGGGAAGGAGCTCCTTGGTTTCCGTTGATAAATCCCATACACATCAAAGACCATCTGGGGGTATGTACAGCTTAATGGAATAGAAATAACTTGTTGTGCCAGAGCATGTTGTGGTGGCTGTCGTGTGGGGCTGAACTGCCCTCTCTGCCTTGGTGGCTTCTTACCCAAAGGCTGAACCGGTTTCCCAGTGGGAAGCACCAGGAAGCTGTAATTTCCTCAAGTCACAACTTTCTTTCATAAAAATGTTATGATTCATATTGATGGTGGGGAAAGTAACGATAAAATCCAAGCCTGAATTCTGTATGGCAGAACGTACTGTGTTTTGAATGAGGTTTTTGTAGGGCCTTAACAGTTTATAGGTTGAGCTAGCAGTCATAACTCTGAGAAGACTTGGCAGTATAACTTGAAATCATTGCCCCTCCACGTCTCAGTGCAAAATGTGCCTGCTATTTGTCAGTCCGTTAGCGTGGCGAAGTAAAACAGGTGGAATAAAACCAAATGAGGGGCAGCACAGATGTATTTCAGACCCTTAAGTCATGCACTGATGTCTTGGATGGTTTCGTGTTTACCCAGATTTTGTTTTGGCTCAACTTTATAGCAGTCTGAGTTTGAATAAGGAAGATGTGTTGGAGATGAATTGATGCAAGTCAGGTTTAGCAAGTTGACAGTCATTTTGCTAGCGGACCAGTGATTCCAGTGTTACATTCTGTAAGGTTAACAGGTTGTAAGGTTAACAGGCTGTAAAGTTAACAGGTATATAGAGAAGTCAGGCTAGTAAGAATAGTCAAACAAAGGAAAGGTGCTCACCGGTGTTGTAGGCTCGCAAGACTCCAGAAGGAGTGATCTCCAGGAAGAGATCCTTCCTTCGTGGAAGTCAGCCCTTAAATGGGGCCTAGGAGAGGTGGAGCCTGGCTCCACCCCTTCCAGGCACACAGGTGAATTGCTTTCACCTGTGCTCCCATGGCTGACTCAGTGCTTGCCTCAGGTGGTCAATCAGAGGTTCAGGCCATGATTCAACAGTTCCCATACACATTCCTAAATCTTTTCTCATATTTTTGGTTCAAACTACATTTAAGAAGAAATGGATGAATAGCAGTTGAAGCCTTGCTGGCAGCTAGGAATCTTTTTTCCCCCAGTGGAAGCCAAGGCAGTGTATTGAAGCATATGGTTGTACTGATGTATGTCCCCCACGTGGACAGTTGCACACTGCATGTGCAATGTTTGGGATGTAGTGCTAGGGGATGTAGCTAATAGTGCTTATAGAAGTGCAGCATAAATCAAAACACCTTCCCTTGTGTCAGGAAAGGCTCCTTCTCTGTTGTGGGAGCAGAAGGTGGCAAACTGGCTTCACTCTCAGGCATTGCTCTAAGCTGGGTCCCTTGTGTTGTCTGCACCATGTGGGCACTACCTCTCCTCTTTGCTCCTCCTCACCCTCTGCATTGAAGTTCCTTCCTGCAATGAAGCCTAGTGTGAAATTCCTGTCCTAGGCCTATGAATTTATTCACCTTTGGCGATTTTCCAGGCCTCATCAGTACAGTGGGTAAAACAAAAACAAGTTACCAGCTCTTCCTTTCTCAGGCCATATGTAACTAGTGTGGAGTATTGATTTAGTTTTGATGTGATGTAGTCTATAAATATGCATGAGGATTTAGGGTTATTTAACTGTGCTTTTTAATTCTCCTTGCATTGCTGACTCTTCCAGTCGAGGCTTTCTTTGTATGCACAGCAAGCTGTTCTGCAACCGCACTGTTCTCACTGGCTGGGACCTCTCTAATGTTTGTTAATCCCAATCCTGTAGAAACTTCTAACCTTCAAGGAACAGAAGGACGTGAACAGGGAACCGCTTATGTGAGGACCAAGATCCTCCAGGGACTGGATATGGACCACAAGGCAGTTGCTATTACAGAGTTAGGAGGAAGGAGATGGAGACATGTCCCATGCTCTTGGAGAAGAGGGAAAGAGCACTGCTCATCGGTGTTCCTACAGCTTGCTTAAATAAAGAAGGTAACCTGACCACATGGTGAGAAGGGAAGAATAAGCTAACATTTGTCCTGAGGAGCTGGCAGTGAATGTACCCTCTGAATCGACATCTGGGGTTTTTAGAAACTCTGGTCTCTTTCTTGAGAGAGAGCAAAGCAAACAAATGAGGGTTCTGCATATTCAACACATTTAACTGAAACTGTAGCGATTCTTTCTGGTGAATAATGTAGGTAGTGGCATGGATAATTAAGAGGTGTACTTACATGTATATACTTTTTTTTTTTTTTTTTAGATGATGGAAGTTCCCTACTTGCTCTCTCACTTCTCCCTCTACAGAATTCTCTATTACTGCAGAGATGTTCTCATGGTGTCTGGTCAGATGTCACGTTGGTGCAGGGGAAGGTCAGCTTTCTCCATGCAGAAGCTGTGTCAAGACGAACAGAAGAGACTGTGGCTATAAGGGAAAGGGGGGGGAGAAAAGAAATAGAACAAGTGCCAATTCTTCTCTAGCTTTTCTTCCCCTTGATGTGTTGCAGGGACACATTTTATTTGTTTTCCTCATTTTTATCTTCTACTTGGCTGAGGCAGAAGGAGGCTGGGAGGCAATAGCATCTCATAGTGAGAGGCTGCAGCGGAGCTTGTTTAACCTGGAGCACGTTTGCTGTGAAACCCACTCAGGCACTGACCGGCTGCTCAGAGACTGTCAGAAATGAATCCTCCAACCCGCTCGCGTCTGTCAGAGCTGCTATATGATGTGAAAGGGAACTTGGCTCGCTCTCGAGGCAGAGCAGCTCCCAGCTCGAGGCAGGGAAGCTGCTAATGAAAGGGCTAGCTGCCCTGCGCCCTCCTCCAAAAGGCGCTGAAGCTGCCTCGTACCCTGTCAGGTCTGAGAATGCATGCAAGGACATACAATAGTACTTGTATATGCACTAAATTACAGGATCAAATGGTGCTGGAGTGCTTGAGGCCTTTGGGAAGTTCTAGTGTTGCTGTTAATGCTATCACTTCAGCAGCCAGCCTGATGGACAAACAAGCAATGTGAGTGGCAGCTCTCCCTGTCACTTATTTCTTAGGCTTGTATATGCTTAGCTGAACTTGGTGTCCCACATCACATTGTGAAGGTGATTGCTTCTTACATAGCTATTATTTTTTCACTTTCTCTTTATGTAAGATACTTTGAGGTTTTGTTTTTTCATAATTAGGTGTATTAACTAGAAGATATTATTTTGCAGTTTTCCTTTCCTTTCAAAAGACCTCAAGTCTTCATAGAGGAGCCTCTGCTACCATACTTTACTTTGACTGTTTACCCTCCTGTTTGAGGAGCAAGGATCCCAGGCTAGTGCAGAGATTTGTGTTGCTTTTCTCCTCTGCAATCTCCCCTTGCAATCCCATCTCAATTCATTCCAAAGTAGAGCTTTACAAAGAAACGCAGAATTACTGAGACATTAAAGGGTGATCTATAGAGCATTGCTGGGAAGGAAAGCTTTGATTGGTTTGATATCTGGATTGGAGTCAATGCTACAAAAACTCCTCAATTCCAGTATCTTCCATCTTCCTGGTCTGTTTGTACAGTATCTGTATGTGCACATTGCATGCACGATAAGAAAATAAAATAAAGTAGTAAACTTCTTCTAAATTGTATGCTTCTCTGGAAAAATGGGTTTTGGTCTAGCGTTTCCTGGCTTATTCTTAACCAGAGGTGACTTCATTTGTATGGGAAAGTTGACAGAATGTTCTTTTGAAAGTCAGATCTATGAGAACCAGTATTTCTCACTGTAAAGTTAATTCTTATCTCTGGAGAAAGGTAATTTAGAATGGAAGCTATAATCTCTTTGGGACTGTTTTCTAAATCAGTGTTGGTTCTTTTTCCTTTGCCTTTATCAGAGGTTTTGAACCATCACAGGTCTCTGCATGCTACCGGAGTGTAAGAAACAGCAACTTCTTATGAACTTTGTTCTCTGGAGAGACAGAAATCCTTGGCCTGAAGGAGTAGAAATCTTGGAATTCAGAGCTCTGGGTGGTAACAAGCTGTCCTTCAGCAGGATGATCTTCTTCCATTTCAATCAAAGGAAGAGCTGCAATGCTGCAATTAGAAGGGACAGTGAATGCTTGAATGTATTTCTTCTCGATTATCCCATCTCTGTGCCATTCCTTGTCTTCTGTCCCAACTCTTAACCTTCCCATTGCATTTATTCGTCCCAGTCCTCATCTGAATGCTCTTACTCGATGCAAATTTATAGGCTTGCATCCTCTAGGGGATATTTGTATTTGGAAGTGGGTATAGAAAAAAATCTGTTCTTAAAACTGTACCTGAGAGGCTTCAGCAGCATGGGTGAGAATTTATTTTACTACTTTTGTTGCAGCAGTGCCCGAGATGTTGCATGATGTAGCAAAAGATATGGTCTGGTGTTAGAGCAGTGTGATTAGGGTGATTAGAGCTTTTTGTCTGCAATGTATCTTAACTCCAACTTCCTCTCGATCTCATTGCTAATTTTCTGTAGATGCTGCAGTAAAAGTGGGCCGCAGGGAGGAATATCAATGAGTACGTGTGTGGCAGATCAGATGTGGAAGGAAAAGAGAATGGTAGAGAAGGATCTCTGGAGAAGGAGCAGCTCACCCAGGTGTTGGAGGTGGTGGTATTGATGGAGTGGGGAAGGGGCTGGAGGAAGAGCAGGGTAATTATCTGTGGCATGGCATGTGAGAGTAGGGATCTGAAAGCCAATGTGTTGGAGGGAACTACAGCAGTTGTTGGGGATAGAGAGACCTAACAGACTGTCTCAGATCATTGTTACCTCTGCTGGTCTGGAAATGGCTGCCGTGGGTGCTCAGGAGGCCACAGCAGAAGGGCTGCCTGACCCACAGTGTGCAGACCAGAGGTCACGTGGTTGTGGCAGAAAATAGATCTTCATGTTTGCAGCTCCGCTCCTGCTCCTTCTTACCCCAGAGGCTGCCCATATTAGTTTCTGCTGCCTGAGTGTCAGGGGTGTGTGTGCTGCTGATATGTACGCAAAGATGATAGGGAAAAATGTGGGAAAGAAGGTGTAGAGTACCAGCATTGATCTGGAGGGAACTGGTGAGTCCTGCCTCAACATCCAGCACCTTCTGCTTGTTTTCAGCTGTTTGATTTCAAATGTTTGCATTCTGGCACAGGAATGAGGAGCAGGTGGCGGTGGTTGCTTATTTGTAAGCTTGCTCTGTCTCATCCTTGCAATCCACTTTTGTTAACACAGCTCCTGTTCCTTGCTCTGTAGAGGTCCCTTGCTGTATTTACCTTCTGTGGCAGAGGGATGTGGGGCTGGGCTGTGTGCTGTGCCTTGTGCTGGGCACACAGGGACTTCCTTGGGATGCGGTTTGCTTTGGGTTTTGCTCTAATCGCTTCAACAAGCCTGAGCAAAGAAACTGGAAGAGCAAAGCCAAGAAACAATTTCCATTAAAATGGCATTTCCTGGGGAAGGATTAAGCTTTCTGAGACTGCCTTGTGCCGTGTGGAGCAGTGCCTCTTGTGTTCAAGGGAGCTGAGCACCAAAATGAACCTTATTTCTTAAGTTTCTTTCTAAAAAGCTGGCTAAAGTAAAGGTAGGCCAGGTGAAGGTGCTCACCTGTGTAGGCAGGCTGACTCTCCTTAATGCTCTACTGTAACAAGAGCTGTGAGTGCTGGGGATTTGCATGTCTGTCAGGTGGTAAATCCCAATTCTGCCTTCCTGCTGGTTTTTTCTGATTTGTTTTGTTTTTATTCTCCGCGTTAGAGTAGGATTTCTGAGGGGTATTGATGCAGGACTAATGGCAAATGATTGCGGATATAAATGACTGATACTCATCAGCTACAAGATAAATATGTTGAACAAAGACTTGTAATGATTTGTGACTCCTCTACTTTGATAATTCAGTGAAAGTAACAGTATTTATTACCTGTTTGCAGAGCCCATGTGTACGTGTGTAGTTGTTTACTCACAAATGCCACGTGTTTTCTGAAGAGCAATACTGCTATACAGAGACCTGAAGCCTTGGGGGAGGCTTTTCCATGCCTCTATGCCGTTATTTGCCTTGGAGAGGCAGCAGATTGAAGCAGGTGCCTTCCTACTTAGCTGCTTTTCAAGCACTCCCCTCCTACCGCCCCTCCGATTCCTTATTTACACATTGTATCTGTATTTAAAAACTTCCTCATCTATCTCCTGCAGATAGATACAGTCATTATTTGGGATGTTCTTCCAAGGTAACTATTGACCCATCATTCCTTTAAAGCTGATACAATCTACTGATCTCCTTAAATAGTTTCTATTTAAGCTCTGTAGTGTAGAATAACACCTCCAGTCCAGCAGTGTTGAAGACTTTTCCTGTAAGGAGATGGTATGGAAAGAAATGCCTGAGCTCAGAAAGCAGCAGTGTGCGTTGCTGGTATTTGGGTGGCACGTGATCTGTGTGAGAGTTGTGCAAAGGAAGAAATGGTCCTTCCCTGGAAGAGCTTCCAGCAGACAGCCTTTTCTCAGCAGGGGCAGCACAATCTGTTGCGTTGCAAGCACGCAGCGATTAAACTCAGCTGTCCATATGCTGCAACAGAATTTATTGTGCTGCTCAGAAAGCCCGATCTTTTAAGGTTGATAGACATCAGAGCTATGAAAAAATAAGGCGCTTAGCTGCACATCAGCCTCATCTATGGGTTTTTGCTTGTTAGTGCAATAAACAGGAGGAGCCTTTGAGAGTGGGAGGGCAGTTGATAATCCTTGATAGTGCTTGCTGTCAGTGACAGTCATTGCCTCCTTGGGATGTATGAACTTTTTTAATCCCATTAGTGATGTTACACGGACGGACTCCCAGCGATTGAGGCTATTCCCTTGGCTAGCAGTTCCTCCTTCCGATGAGGAATATCTGCAGTAGATGAATAGATCCTAAATGAAATTGTTAAGCACTGAATGTTTCATCAAACGAAAAGTAGTCAGTGTGGCTTTGAGTACTTCATTCTTACCTGTGGGCCTGAGAAAGTGTAAGCTTTTATAGCTCCTTGAGAAAGACGTCCCTGAATTGGGACTGTGCAGTTCTCAAGCAGTCACGAGGAGAGATGCCAGACGAAGCTCAGCCTTTTCAAGGTGCTGTCACTGGCAGCTCTCATTGTTCTTCTGAACAACTGCTCTTCTAAGGGAAAAGTTTCTGTTTTTCAGAGATTAAAGCAATCCTGTCTTCATTCATTGTTTTGTCACTTGACTGACTCTTCCCTAATGGGAAGATTACCGGGGAAGTTTTTGTGCTATAGTTCTAACAGGTACACCAACATACTGACTGTTTGCTGATAATAGAAGTTTAAAAAATGACACACAGCATCTGCACAATTATCTCTTCAAGGTATTGTTTTCTGAACCGGGAGAAGGAAGCAGGAGGAAGAGCAGTAGCATCTGACTTGGCTTTGTACATCTGTTTTAGATGGCAAATTGGCCCTGTTGCAAACCCTTTTTTCCGTAGTTTTTTGTCAGGAAGTTTATTGGTAGCCCTGATGTTAGAGAATTCTTGTTCCATGCCCCAGGGTGTGCCTGGAGCATGCTGCATTAAGGCAGTGCTTGTGTGCTGCATCTGCTGTGTCCATCTCACACAATGTATGATCAGAAGTGGTGGGATGGTGCTTCTCAATGTTGGAAGTGGGAATTTCTCTTGTGTGTGTCCCAGGGGCGTGTCTTGGGTGCAAAACATGACTTCACAAAACAAACATTAACACGTGGAGTCAACAAACCTTTGTGAAATGTCCAGTGCATGGAAATGCTTTTGCTGCCTTAAGTGCCAAATCAGCTAGTTAGCATCTTAGTTTCCAGGAATGAATAATTCACTGTACTGCCAAGTGTCAACCAGGCTTGGTTGCAATCAATCAAGATATTTATTGCTTCCTTCTATATGGGAACTCTGTGTACGTTTTTCTGACAAATCTGAATTACTGGCTCAGTGTTATTCCTTGAAAGAAGAATCAATGAATGCCAGCAGTTCTCTCTTGTTGGAGTTATTTACTCTTCAGCATCTCTACAATTGCCAAATTCTAAAGTATTGGGAAAAAGAGGGGTGAAGGGTGGGCTGTGCTGGGAAATTAGCAGTAGTTATTTTTGCTCTCTGAGAACTGGTTTCAGTGAGCAGAACAACCTACCAAGGTATTTCTGAACGAGCCAGGGAAAGGGCAGTGCTTTACTGCTATATCCCATTGAGGAGTTTGCTTATGGGTCATATTTTGGTTCCATCCCTAAAATGTCTCGTGCTTCTATATGCAGCCACCTTGGTCTTAAGTGGATTTGGATGATTGCAACGTTCAGGCCAAGTTTCAACACTTGGAGCATGCATTTCACACCTCTTGGAAAAGCTCAGCATGTATTACAGTGTGTTGTGAGATGCCTTTTTACATCACTCCTTGCCTGCGCTGGTTTAGTGTAGCAGCAACTGGGGCTGCTCTCAGGCAGTTGGTTTGGGATTTCCAGCTCCTGTTCAGAGAGCCTTGTGCTTGGTAGAGTCCCTTCTCCATGACGCCTCTTCAAATGCCACTGTTTGTTCTGCCTCCTAGATTAGAAACTGTATTCTAAGCAGATAAATGTTTTAGTTCTTCTCTCCCAGTGCCTGCACCGCCATTTTCCAGGCTTCCATTGCAGAGCTGAAGAGAAGAAATTCCGATCAGTAAGACTAATGTATTATGGAGGGAAAGGTATTTGATGGAGAAAACCAGCTATCTACATCTTTCCAGAGCTAAAAGGATTCCAGGAGGAGGAGGATGCTTGCTTTCATCAGTCTCGGGTTTCTTACTAGTATTAGGGTTTCATTTCCTTCAAATGCTGGTGTGACTGTAATGCAGCTCTGCTGCCTGCTCTGTTGAGCTGTTTCCAGCTGCGAGTCTTCCCAGAGCAAACCCGAGTCACTCCCAACCTTCAGAAGTTTGGAAGAACACTCTAGAAGTTGTAATGCCACTTTTGTTGTCAGGCATCACATACATGTGCATCCGATCCCTTCCATCTGAAGCTCTACTGCACACCACTCCCATGGAAAGCTTCCTGCATTCATTTGAAACTCTGTGATGTCAGTAATTTTTGCAGAGACTTAAGGAGCGCTGCGCTTGGTGCAGCTGTGTAAGGCAGCGGGATGGTCTGGAGGCTGAGGGTCGTCTGTGAGTTTGTGTTCTCCTTTCATTGCTGCTATGGTGATGCCAAGGGGCCTCGAACAGGAGACTGCTCCTGTGCCACTCCTCCCCTCGTGTACCGCATCTTCATGCTCTGTTGTTGGGCTTTCAGTGGTAATCTCTCCTGGGGTTTGCACGGTACCTGGCTCGCCGGGATCCCTGTCTCACTTGGTTTCTGTAGGCATTACTGTAATATAAACCAGCAGCACTAATATTTTAGCTGTAGGGAGAAATGTGCTAGTTTGATCTGTGCTGTGTGGAATAAAGAGGAAGCTACTGCCCCTAGCCCAAAAGCGTGAGTAGCATAGCAAATATATTAGTGATCTCCCAGAAATGTTAAATGAGATGCGTTGTACCACAGCCCTCAAATACAGCCTTCATATCACAGAGGGTTTTTAAGAGATTTGCTTGTCTCAGTTCTGACGGACACGCTCAGAAGGGCTGGAGAGCCCTGAAAATGAGGGTGAGCTTTAGAGCTGAGTTTCTGAGCATGATTTTCCAAGGGTGCATGTTTTAAAAGGAGAGGATAAACAGACTGAAGAAGCTCAAAGACAAAGCACTGCAGCTTCTTGGCAGCACTTTGTAGAAAGGCCAGAGAGATATTTTAAGAGTAAATAACCAGCAAAACAAATAGGCTGGTGCTGCACACCTTAAAGCATTCTCAGCATGGAAGGGAATAGCAGTCTGAGTTTGTAGGGTTTTCCTTCCCTGCTGGATCCTGCTGCTCTGTGTCTTTTTGTGAGGTGTGAGTTCCTGCAGTGCTGGTGCAGTGTGAGATCACAGGTGCTCCCTGCTCGAGCCAAGGAGAGAGATCTCTGCCTGACATTGTGGTGGTGCAGCCTTGCTCTGCAGCTCTGAGTGTCATTTTGCCAACCAGTGTAAACAGCACCACAAACTTTGGGTTTGAATCCATTCTCTTGAAAGGCAAATGAGGGTAAGGAGTGCCCTGGCCACTCTGGCCTGCTGTGAGAGTGTGAGGGGGGGAGAGCCCTGGAAGGCAAATAGCACCAGGAGTTAGGCTGCCTGCAGTGGGAACTGCTTTGTAAATGCCAGTGTGTTGCTGGGGAGAATAGGTCTGATAGGCTTGGTGTTCCCTCTGTTAAATACCTTGGGGCTGCTATGTGAGTTACCATCTAAATATCTTCAGGCTGAAGCTATTAGTGGGATGATGTTCTCTCTTGGTCCTGCTGGCCCGTTTGTCCCTTCCTCTCCTTGGAGATGAGGTCACAAAGCCCCATTGCAGTGGGCCTGCAGGTCCAGTGCTGCCCCCTCTGATGTCCCTGAGCACCGCAGGGCTTGTGGTGGTGCGAGTAGTCTCACCACCAGGTATGTGATAGGGCATGAAGAGCACTGATGGTGGGAACACCCAGCTGGAAGGAGTGCACTGGCTCTCTGTACCTCGTTTTCCCAGTTCTGTGGTGAGTTAGCCCAAAGTTCCTGAGTCCTCTTGTGTTAGGAGTTCTTCACACCCACTCTCTGCATGAGATGAATAGATACCATCTCCTCATTTTGGTCAGAGCACAAGCTTGGCTGTGCTGCCCTTCTGGTACATAGTTGGAGTGTTTTAAATGGTTGTAAGAGATGTTTGTTAGCAGGGTGGGGTCTGCCGCCAGCAGCGTTTAGAGTGAAGTTGTTCAGTCTCTGCTTTGGTTTGCCCCCCAAAAACCACGAATGTTTCTAGCACATCATTTATGAAAATTAAATGATGGAATTGGGATAATACCTGCCTCATGCTGCTCTTGATGGTTAATTAATGTTTACAAAATCACTTCAGGTCCTGAGATTTAATTGAAGGAAATATATTACCATATAAAATGCCTTTTTATACAGGCAGTGCAATAGGATTTCGGAGTGCTGGGGAAGCCAAGATTAGCATATGCTTTACTACTTTTATGGTTGTGAGGCTTCCCATAGTGTCTGTGAAAAATTGTCTCTCTGAAATCACAAATTTAAAATCAGTGTTTTCCTCTCACTTTGAAGAAATATTAATCTGCTATCTTAGAACTTGACTGTTTAAACTGCTATAAATACAATTAACCTCTGAGAAAAGAGAAGTGTGAAATGAAATATCTTCTGACTTGCTTGGGGTGAGCTGATACAACTTGCTAATGACTCCACCACTGCAGTCATATGGATGTTGCTGGCTCGTACTGGTAATAAATTAGGCTGGCACTGGGTGTCCTGCTGTAGTTTAAGTATGCATTTGCATGTTCATTATAATCTCCTTCTATCAAGAGATTTAAAATGCAGCTATAAAACTTCATTTCTGGAGTTAAATTTAACAATGGAGGTGTCAGCCAAGGATCAAGCTCTGTGCAAGGTTGTGGGTTTTTTCTTCCTAGAGTAGTGAGAGGAAGAGAGGAGATCCTGGTTCAGCTGGTCTGGGCTGTTGGAATAACACATTATTACCGCATAAGCGTCACACTTTATGCTGTAATCTTTTTCACCTTCATACAAAGAACGGTGTAGTTGAGTGGTCTTGGAGTTGGGATCTGTTACTCAGTTTACTTCTGTTGTTTCTGGCACACAGGGTGACTATGACCCCAGCAAAACCAAAGTGCTTCATTTCAGCATGAACCCAGCAAGCCTGGCCAAGCAGCAGCGCAAGGAGGAGCAGCAGCAGCTGCAGGAGGAGTGTGAGAGGCTGAGGGAGCTGGTGAGGGTGCTCGAAGCCGGCGGCTCCATCCACGGGAATCTGGAAGGAGTTGGGAGCTTTCAGTCACCGCAGGAAGTTGCAGGTAGGCTGTTGGCTTCTAGGCATGAAGATCTTCTTGTTCATCCATACTGCCAGAGGAACTGACTGCCAAAGCAGATGGAGACGTTGCAGATTGTGTGCTTGCTGGGGTGGTTATGAGGAAAGTGAAGAGAAATGGGGCTGGTGCAGGAGGTGTGTGGTAGCAATCCAATGGCAGGCTGGTACAGAGGGGAGATGATGATGATGATGATCAGTAATAATTCATATCTTTTGCTGATGAGAGATGAAATACCAGTGTAGCAGCTTTCCCATGCTGGTGCTGCCAATAGAACAAAAGGAATTATTTCCTTCCTTTCAGGGCTGCTCTAGCCCTTGAGGTAGCACAAACAGGAGGAAATAACTTCCATAGCTGCAGGGGAGCAAGTGGTTGAAATCTTTTCAGACCTGGCTTAAAACAAATTAATATTGTTTATCAGTGGATATGTGCCCCATTAATCAAAGTTACGTTCGATACTCCGTGAAAATAGAATACATCTTTCACTGAGCTAAATACATTTCACAGAATCTGTGGCTCTCCTCCAATACAGTCTTTCTTCCCTTCACAAGCATGTGTGAGCCTTTCTAGTACAGTAACCCCAAAGTCAACACCTCCAGACGTGCTCTCAGACTCTGTAAATCAAGGTAAGGATATAAAAATAATGTGACCCATCACCTACAAGACTGCGAGGTGGCTGAGCTGAGTCGAGTTGTGCTGCAGAGCCCAGGAGACCTTACTGCTGCAATTCTCTCACATATGCTCTGCCCTCAAAACATTTTGTTAGATAAGAGAGATGTAAGAGGGAGCTGCGAGGAGCTGACCTGATGTGCTCCAGCAGCACGTATGTGGGATGTGTCTGGAGGTCAGAGTGCTCCCTTGGATGTGGTGAAGAGGGCAGAGCTTTCCTCTTAGGCCACGTGTGTCAGAGACTTGAGACCCACATAGAGGCAGAGCCTTGGCTGAAAAAAAAATCCTCACAGCAAAACATCTTTCACTGCTACGGCACAAAAATGCTCTGAAAGCAGCTTGCTTGTCTTTCCACTGCTGAAACAGAAGTACTTTATTCTTGCTAAGGCTGTTAGTGTCTCGTAGTGGAATATGGTAGCGTATAGCCTTAGAAATATGGCGGTGAGAAGTACAGATGGGGTGGTTTTAAAATGAAGAGCTGATGATGTGCTAGAGGTACGATGATGGTTTGTCCCAGTGGTTTCTGGATGCTCCAACAGATTCCTAAGCATTAAACACTTCCCAAACGTTTAAGGAAGGCCATCTTTGCCTGTAGGAGCTTCCAGTCTGATGTCCCGGTGGGATGTGAGCACTTCTCAGGGATAGTGTTTACATTACAATTTGCATTTGAAATTTCACTGGTGTTTAAACTACAGTGGATGTGGCTGCCCGGTGCCCTTGCCTGTCACTGTGCCTAGCACAGCTGATGCTGCAGAGCTCACAGCTGGCACTGCCCCTAAGCCCTGCATGGAAAGTGACAGTCAGGGGCAGAGACTGCAGAGGTGAGGTCAGCTCTGTGTCTCTGCAGCTGATGAATGAGCCTCTGGGGTATCATCTGCAGTAATTAGACCATTTCTTCTTGGGGAGCGTGTTGCTCACTTATGCCTTCTGTGATTTGTTATTCATAATTATTCTGCTGCCTTTCATGCAGTTGCTTTTAGCTGTTCACGAGGCGTTTCTGTGCTGGGATGTTACCAGGTTTGTCTTCAGCTCATAAGGGATTCATTTTTAAAGCTGCTTTCTCTTTTGCCTTTGATTCTGACAGGAAAACAAACAGCTCTCTGGGTGTCAGTGTATTTCCAGCTTCTCCTATATATGGTGCTTTTTTTTCCTGTTGCCCCAGTCCTGTGCTATGTCATTCTGACTGCAGTTCAGCTGGGGAAGAGCATCGGTTACAGAGCCTAGCAGGGTCAGAAATACTTGGGTGACAGTCTCTTGCCATCACTTATCACAGTCACAGGAGGGCCCTCTGCATTCTCCACTTGCCTCTAAGTGCTTTTGGGAGTGTTTATGAAGAAAAAAATGAGAAGAAAAGCTGTAGGTGAAGGATGGAGGAGCCCTGTGGGTGACTGCTTTTGAGATCTGGTTATATAGAAGGAGCTTGGTTTTTTTTATGTGCTTGTGTTCATCACTGTCATTGCTATAAGCGCTCCTAAACCCTCCTTTCCTGTGCAGGGAGCATTCAGCAGCATGGTCTGATGTTAAAGACCCTATGTATGTTAGTGAGGATGTTCAAGGGATGCTGAGGATGTTATGGCACTATGATTACGAGTCTGCATGGCATATCTGATCTGTCTTTAAGTTGGAATGCCAGCTTTGGCCGCCTTGCTGGGGCAGGGCAGAGCTCCTCAAGCATGCTGTGCAAGCTGCATCTATTTCTGCATTGACTCTGTCCTGCTTAGCTCAGGCAGTGATTGCAGTGTGGATGTGACAGCTGTTCCAGGGCTGGTTTAATAACAACATGGATGCTCATGGCTAGAAAGCTTAGATTGTCTTCCTTGGGAAAAGAACTGCAAGATGAAGGTTTCACTGTTGTCTTAGGATCTCAGCAGCTCTGCCCACAGGAATGGCAGCAGTGGAGAGCTGCCATGTGCCTTCTTTTTCAGTGTATTTTTAAGGTGTGAAATGAGGAGCTGGTGGCAGAAGCTCCTCTGCTCTGTTTGTCATTGTGCAGTTGGCTGCCTTTGGGAGTGAGCTTTATTGTTCATAACAAGGGAGCAGTTACCAGGGAGGTTTGGGGAATTGTTTCTGGACAAAATGAGGAGAAGTCGACGTTATTCCTGCACCCTGTTTTGTCAGCTGCAGTACCTGTGTACCTGTGTATGCATCTGACTCGGCTGGCGCCTGCAAGCAGCAATCCCAGCTCTGAACTTGTGAGGAAGGAGACCCCTCAGTGCTGCATGGGATGCAGGGAGACCAAGGGCTGAACTCCAGAATAGGAAGAGTGGATAAAAGCAGAAAGACAGCAAAGGTCATCTCTAAGCTTGCATTTTTGCCTCTTGGCAGTTAGAGGTAAATGTAAGATTTTATCGTCCTGTTCTGCTGCGCACCTGAATAGCTTGTTGGCACAGGTGAGGAATTTGGGTGGCCTGCAGCCAGGCAGGTTTGCTCTGTTCAGCATGCTTATGTGAACTGCAACAATTGCACTTCAGGTACAAAGGATTATAATTACACCAACCAAAAAAGGCATTAAGGACTGTGATGTTGATGGTTGTGATAATAATGTATTGGCCATTATTAAATTCATTCATTGGACCACTTTTTTTCTGATCGTGGTTCCAACTCCTGGATAGGTAATAAGGAAATTATTACTGTGGACGTTAAAGCTCATTAAATGTGACTCTATTAAAAATCAAGGTTATGCTGGACTTTAAATCTTTTTGAGCGTAACCACTGGAGGCTGCAGCACAAGCTGGCAACTCGCCACGTAGTTCAGTGGTCCTTTTCTCATTTATGCAGTAATAGTCTCTATTAAAATGGGTACCAGTGCTATTGCAAAGGAGAGGTTTGGACAACGTGAGCTATAACAACTTTCTGTCCTTTTTCAAAGTATAAAAATTGCACGCGGGCTTGTGCAGTATTAATGGGGCAGATCTGTGGCAGCCCCATTAAGGGAATGGGCTGTAACTTTATGGGTGTTTTGTTTCTCTCCCGGTGCCTCCGCGGGGCTGGGTTGTGTAACAGCAGTGTGCACCAAGGTCAGGCTGCCATCTGGGAGCGTTTCTCAGTCCTCCTGCCTCAAACAGGGATGCAGATTGCAACAGCTTTAGGAAGGTGGTGCAGATAATCACTGCCCAGATTTGGAATGTGTTCCAGTACTACATGTCTTTCCTGTGCTCTTAATGCTTTTTTCCCCCTCTCTCTTTCTGTATTTCAGGCTGTATCTTCTGTTTTTTTTCCTCCTGATCCATGTCTTTATTTCCTGCTTTGCTTCAGGGCGGTTCTGTTTAGATGTTCCTTTTTTGTCTTGTTTGGTGCTGGTGGGGCTCTGGGTTTTTTTCTGGCATTGCTAGAGATGGAGTTTAGTCTGCAAGCAAATAGGTAGGTGGGAGTACCAGCTGGTGGGGAGCTGATGGAGCAATGCTTGTCTCTTGGAGTGGAGCATGGATAGAATAGTGCTGATTGTTTCCATTTGTGATCTTATCTCAAAGGTGACATGCTCGAAGATAGGAATATGAATAGCCTGTTCCTGACTGCAAAATGCAGTAATGCAAATTTTCCACTAGCTTTCATGATTTATTGCTATCCCACAGGTACGGTGGTGCGCTCCTTTCTCTCACCCAGCCTCTCCCCATAAGAGGAAAAAGTGCTTTTAGTATTCTTTCTGTTGAGAGAGAAGCTGACACCCCTGCCAGAAAGGAAGATGGGGAAATCTACCCTGACTTCATCTGCCTGTGGAGAATTCTGGAAGTGAGCTGTTTTCCTTAAACCATAATTCCACCAGAAACAAAAGCTAGTCACCGGTCTGAACAGCTTCTGTGTTCTTTTTCTGTTGGTAAAGCAGGGAAAAAGGCTCCTTGATGGGTACTGGGGAGTCTCACGGCAAAGCTGATGTTCGGCCTGAATAGAGATGCTACATTGCATGCTAAGCAATGGCTGTCTCCAGCATCACGGCTATGTCAGTGCCTTGTAAAAATGTTACTAATTGGAATTAAATTGGGTAATGAATTAATACTAAAATAATCTAATCCTGTTAAAGTGACAAGCCAGAGATGGTAAAATTTGTCACTGTCCCAGCATGCTTGTGCTTCTGATGAATGTGTTTCTGAGTACAGAAGGTGACAAAAAGGAGCAGATGGAACTGAAAAGTTGCCGTTCTCCATCCGCAGTTGGCTGAGCTGATGGTGCCTGGGAGCCTTGATGCTGCCTACCATCTGCCTGCAGGACATCCGTGCATGATGAGGGCTGCACCTGTGAATGAGGTGCGAGTTCACCTGGCAGAGGGTTGTTCTTAATGGGTGGTGGGTGAGTGCAGCACCCGCATTCACTTTGCTCTGGTGGCTCCCAGCATCTTGCTGGTCCAGCAAGGCTAGGCAAGGCAGCTGTGCAGCAGCCCTTGTTCAGTCCCAAAAGACCTTTGAAATGCCTGTTCCTGGTTCAGAGGGAGTTCATTAGGTGGCATTTGTCTCTGCAGTTGTAACAGGTCAAGTCCCCTCCAGCTTTGTACTGAAGGAGTTGCTTTCTTTGTGAAGAGGCATAAAGTGAAGGTCTGGGGTGTTTGCTGTCTCCAAATGTTAAGGAACTTCTAGTAAGAGCAGGATGTTAGCCTTTGTGCCTCGCTTGTATTTCGACAGAAGTAATTGCTTTCTGTGTATCCCAATCTCCTCTGAAGTTCATAAAGAGCTTGTCTTTGCCTCCGGTGTTTTGCTGTGTGCTGATGAAGTTCTGTCCTTTCAGCCCATCTTGTTGGGGAGAAAAGTATTCCCTACTGCTGCCTACACCATGAACGCTGCATGGCTTTAATGCACAAAGCACAAACAACAAAGCCCACGGGACGAATGTTATTAGCAGCAGACCTTGGAAGCTGCTCAGAGCTTGCCCACCTCCTGTGCTGACCTTGTGCTAAGCAGTGGTGCTCTGGGGGGTAATCCCCTCACCTCATAGCTGGCTATTACCATTATTGCATTTATGGGGCTAGTTTTTCTACTGTGAGACATTTAGACCGATCTGAGACCTGAGTAGTATATTAAAACTGGGAATAAGCTGGTTGTTTACATAGATCTTAGTTTGATTTCCTTCCATATCATTCATATCCCTTTGTCCCAGCCTAGCACTACAGATGATGAGGTGGGGGTGCTAAATAAACCTGTTTTCCTAAAAGACTATAACCAAGCTGAGCCCTCCTGCACTTCATTATTGACAATGATGTCATAGTTGGTGGGCAGAGTCTATAAAACCCTTTTACATTACAACTGTGTCAATGGATTTGGGCAACCCACCCACAAGGGGCGAGCACCTTGAAGGCTCTGTGTCCTCATTCAGCAGTGGATGGTGAAGGCTGTGCACTGCTCAAGTCAGCACAGGGGCCTATAAAGAACCAGCTTTCCCGTCTTGAATGAGAGTGTAGTATCTCAAGAGGGCTGAAAGAAATGTTCTCAGGTTTAAAAGAATAAAACTCATACTATGAATGCTATCATACATAGCATTTATCATCCAGATAGATTCCCAGCTTTTTAGAGATAACACAGATAGGAAGTCATGCAGCACTGGATATATTGAAAGCAGTGTGCCCTGCTGATGGCAGCATGCCATGAGCCTGTTCAGCAATGAGAGGTACATGCCCCTGGGTGCTGCAAAGCCGTGAGCCCTGGAGCGTGCCTGAATGCTGCAGCTGGGTGAGGTGCTGTGACAAGAAGTGCTGAGGGACATTGCTGGGACTCGAAGAAAGACTCCATCTACAGTCCAGGGATGAGAGGTTTATGATCAGTCCTGTAAGTTGGTTCTGGTGTAGCTGCTGAGTGTGCGAGGCTTGCTGTGAGTCGAGGGTTATAGCAGAGCCTGCACTGAGCCCTCACAAAGAGCAGCAGAGCTGCCAGTTTTCTTCCTTGTCTCTGTTTTCCATACAGTTTGTGTGGGGTTCATGAGGCCTCTTCATGAACCTCTTCATGTTCTCTGCTCTTGTAAGAGGCAGCTTGTGGACCTGCGGTATACCTCCGTGCAGCTCCACTATTCCTTGAGTTGTTTTTATTTTAAAGCATCTCCTAGGCACTATGTAGAAGCTGATTAAAAATATTTATAAGAACCAGACCCCTTGCTCCAGAGGGGGAAAAAAAGCTGCTTTACCAAGGAAGAAATGGTAATGTAAGTTGGAAGGGAGGAGACAGAAAAGAAAACAACTGAGTGTGTGTGATGAGAGGACCAGAGTGAATTGCTGAGCTGTGAGAATATCTACCAGGATTTCTTTGGCAACATGAGGGATGTGTCTCTGGACTAACAGATCCAGCCCAGAATCTGGTGGTGGTGGAAATGAGTGGCACTGCGAGAAAATGATGCTGGGGAGTAGGGCTGCTTGTTTCCTCAGTGGGTGTGTTTTTTTAATTCAGTACCAGTGCAGTGAAGTCATGCTGTTACATCTGAAAAAGAGGTCACCTTTGAGGCAGAGAGGGAAGGTAGAGGCAGCTAATGTCTAGTTACAGATAGGCAGGAGGCAGGGCTAGAGGGCTTTGTGGGACCATGTATGTCAAGAGTGTGTGTGGGCATACCTGGAGAATCCTGGGCTTGACAGGCGATGCTCTTTCTCCTCCTGGCTTTACCGTATGTGGCTTTCAAGGAGAATCGGCAATAAAACCAATACTTTTAGGCCTGCTGACTTAAAGTTCAGGTTCCCTGTCCACCAGTGGCTGAGTGAACCACCAAGCAGCAGCGGGGATGAATTGTTTCTGCTGCCAAGCATGTCCTTTCACGTCCCATGTAGCTGTGTTCCTCTGCTGTAATGTGGGGAAGTCCAGAGCCTTGGCAAGGAGAAAAGTTGGTGATCAGCATAAAGACCTTTCCCTCCTGTGTTTTAACCCCTTCCCTCTTCACAAATCACTGTAAAAGCACCATTAAACTTGTCCCATGAGGATGCTGGCACATTGCATAGAACGCCCTTCCTGGCCTTAGTTCTTGTATATCCTGCTATGCTGACAGTGTCTTTATCCTCCAGAGGCACAGCAGCAGGCTGTTCAGCTTTTGGGTCTTGGTAAAGTTTTGTGCTTGAATTTTCCTGCCTGGCTGCTGGAGTCAGGCCCTTCTTACACAGCCCAGCAGGTGAGAGGCAGGGTGCTCCTGCTCCTTGTCTCTAGTCCATCAGTTCTCCCAGGAGGAAGGAAACAGTATTATCTGCAGCCGCCCTTTGGATCCTGTGGGGTTGTGATATGAGCTGCCTCTTAAAGCACTTTGCATCACAGAGCAGCTTTTGATTAGGAATGATGTGCCATAAGGCCTTTGGATGTTCACAATTGAAAATGCTCTTTCATTCATCAGCAAGATTGAGAAGAAAGGCTTGTGCTGATGTCTCAAATTCAGGCTGACACGATTTCCCTGACTTTAGAAAAACCAGCCTGCCGGAGCGCTCTGGGTGGAGAGCTCAGATCTTTGCATCTTGGCAATGGATTGTTTCTCTCCTGGAAATTAAAGCTTGATGCCTGTGTGAGCAGTGGAGTGTGTTGGAAATCTGACTGAGAGACTTTGTAATGAGTGTTGAGGAACAACCTGAAAAGGTTTGTGCTGGCAAGGTGAATGTCCCCTTGGTTGGGGGTGCTTGTTGGGTTTGGGAAAGGGAAAAGTACTGAATATATTTGTATGAGTTCTCTCAATGCTATCCAAGATGGTGGTAATCTTGTTATGGCAGATTCATAATGCAAAAAAAAAACTACTGTATTTTCTATTTTTCTCCTCTGGAGTCCACATTTCAATTTCCAGTTAGATATACTTGGCTGGGAGCTGATGCTTGACTGTCTTTGCAGGATAAGTAGGGACTCTTGCATTTAAAACTAAATCCCAGATGAGGTGGGGTGGATGCGTAGAGGCTGAGAAATAAAGCATCTCTACTCGTTCCACACTCTAAAGGGACATCATGTGCAGCTACTGTTCAGATGCTGGAGAGGAGCTGTATATGATCTGGATTACCTGCTTGTGTCTCTGTGGGAAGCCATTTTCCCCAGGCAGTGCTGTTCTTCAGTCATGTTCTTGATTTTTGTTTTCACTTACCCTGATTATTTAGTGGCTGCAAATGAAGTAAAAATAAGGCAGTTTCAATATTCTAGAGCAATGGCTGTATTTAAGAAGTTTATATTTGATGAGTAAGTTGATGACATTGCATTATGTGAATTTGATGTGCAAACTTGTCACCAAAGTGTAAACATAGTGACAGCAGGACCAGCAATTCTCAGCCTAATCAAGTAAGCCAAGTAACACATTCTTTGAGCTATAGAGTAATAGAGAGACTGATTTACATATTAAAATGAGAGAAGCTACACAGATCCAACAATTAAGTTGATATTCTAATTGCGTCAAAGTCAGGAGATTCAAAGTTATGCTTTCTGCATCAGTTCATTTGTCACCCACATGTATATGTAATATTTTCAATGACTTCATTTGGTATGAAACTAATATGCCTTAAGATACGTGAAATGTTGGCTGTTGAATAGAGGAGAGCTTTGGATTTGTTGTGTTGGAAACAGACTGAGAGCCTGAGGCCTGGTCTGCTTAAAAATAGCACAAACAAACTGCAGGTAATTTCTTTTCTAATATTCTAGTAGACGTGATGGGAGGGAGAGTGCTATATTCAAATGCAATAGGAAAAAAAAGCCATTGATCTCAACAGACCTTGAATTATATCCTTAACTTCTTGTTTTCTTTTTAAGGAATAAGCTTTATTTAATTGCAGACTCACACAAGTGCGCTGGCACCACTAAGAATTACATCAATATATGGATTCTGTCCTTGGTGTTTATGCTGGTTTCTCAGTACTGATCTTGCATTCAGATAAGCACGCACATATACAGCTACCCTTATCTACACGTGCTGATGTGCTGATAGATGAATGCTTGTTCCCTAAGCTCACAAAAAGCTATTCACATGCCCAGTCGAATGACTTTTTTTCCATAATCCTCTTTGAATTAGATGACAAAAAGAAAGCGTTTGAAAAGGTTAACTAATGGATACGCTTTTCTTCCTGATGAGGAGAAGAAAAATGGTGAAGTGCTGGAAAATGGTCAAGCAGAGTTTTGATCCGGCTTCTCTAATCAGATACATTCTAGGCAGTGGGCAACTTGGGGAAACGTTAATCCACAGTGGGTTTATGTGGAGTGGAGAACATTCATTTGGAAAGCAATCAGCATATAAAAGCAGACGCTTGTAATTACTTTGCCATCTTAATCGTGGCACTGACATTGGTACCGCAGTAGGATAATGTTATGCTAGTCCTTTGGATATGGTGCTACATAACAGTGCAAATAGGAAGGGAAGCACCCTCCTCTTTTGGGGTCTTCACACATACCCACCCAGACTGCTGATCCCGGGCAGCATCACAGTGGTTGCCAACAGTGGCGTCTGGAGGATGAGCTAGAGGGGAGATGGGTGCAAAGCGTCACCCCCTCCTGGGGACCCTCTTACAGGGCCGCATGCTTTAGCTCAGGTTTGTCTGTTAACAGCTGTGGCTGCTCCATGCTGCAACATGCACAGGATCCAAAACAGAAGGGCTTCTGTTCTTCATTATTTGGAAAAAAGCCAAAACTGTGCAGTCCCTTTGGGATTCCACAGTACAGAGACCCTAGCACTGCTGTAATGAGCTCTTGGGGCAGCACAGCTTGGTAGGTAGATGGCATTCTGCGTGGCTTTGGTGTGGTTTTGTGCCGAGGTAGCAGAGGCATGGGTTTAAATCATAGCAAGACTTAAATCTCAGGGGTAGGATGTGTCTGTCCACCAGGGATTTCTTAGCAGCTGGCAGCAATCCATTATTTAGACTAAACTAAAGCTACTCAGTATGGTTTATGTAGACCTAGCAGCTGATGCAGTCTTTGCTTGTTATTTCAGTGTTTCCACATCATCTCTGTTGCAGTGCCAGGTGATCTGACTTGAGCTGTGCTCAGAGAGCAGTAAATCAATCCAACTTAGGGAACAGCATATTCATTTTTATGTATAAGAGTTTAGCCTGATGGATGGGAAGCTGGTTGGAACCTGGCTCTGGCTTGCCTTTTCCCTCATTGCCTGGCTAAGTAGGTCTCTGTCTTCATTGAATAGAAGAGTCTTGATGTATCCTGTTGGAGTATCATAGCATAGTGGATTATTGGGTAGGTACGTCGCTCTGTGAAGTTACCATCTGCGCTGATCAGATACTGTTATAGATGTGCAACAGAAGTATTTAAGTTAAATAGAACAGAGACTTCTGCAAGGAAGGGCCAGAGGCAGCAGCAGCAGCATCCTCCTTCACTAGAGACCGCAGATGTGTCATCAGAACTCACCGCTAGTGGCATCAAAGGCAGCGTGCGGATCTGAGAGATTCAGCAAGAGTTTTCTGAATAGGCTGATAATGACGGCCGTGTGATTCCCCTTTCAGACTGCCATATTGCCACAGCTTCCCTGAAATGAGGCAGAACTTAGGGCAACTTTCTGTCTTGTTAGGCAGAAGTGGTAAAAAGAAATGTTAAGTTAGAACTAGTGAGGTTCCATCTGCCTAACGGGCACTGGAGGTGCTGAAGGTGTTTTTGTAAGCAGCCGTAATTTGAATTAAATCCTGGCCAGGTTGTTTCTGTAATAATGTGCCTGTGCTGTCCTCAGTATATGGAAGTGTGCCAGCGCATTTGTAAGCTCCCTGCAGAATGTATTTGGACTCCCACGGTGTCAGAAGGGGTAGTGGAAATTGCTCTTCAAAGCACTTCTTTCTGCTGTAGGATCCTTCGTATTTTACAACTGGGGGAAAAAAAACACAAAGCAAAACGAAAAAGAAAACAGAAGGGGAGCATTACCCTGTGCTTGAGTCTCGGGGAGGTTTTAGGTGAAAAAGACTTTAAGCAATGTGCTCCCATGGATGGGAAGCTTTCTTCAAGGTGATGTCCTAAGCCAAATGGAGAGGATGCTTTTGCAGGGCCTGGGAACTGGTTCAAAATGGATGGCATCTTAGTGACATCTCAGGTAGCTCACAGTCCCAGGCTGCTCACCCTGTGGGCAGAAATAAATAAGGATAATAATTAGCACTGCTCATATCCCACTTATTGCAGTGTGTTAAACACTGCTGTTCTCTTCTGACAAAGGCAATGCGAGCCAGGCAGCTCCATCAAATCAGGGCAAATGAGCAATTAGCCGGAGGTACAGAAATAGTGTTTAGAAAGGTATAAAGTTGCTCTGAGAGCTATAAAATGTCTCTCCTTGTTTTGTGCATGGTTTAGAGTGGGAATGTTTGACACTTCACAAAAGCTGACTAATTCTTTGTTGCTTCCCTCTAATGATCAGAATTCAGGGGAGGGCTGGCTGTGACAGGCTGGAGGAGCGTTGCAGTGGAAGCGAAGCTCTTTTTAATTAGAAAGTCCCTTGGATGATTTACTTTCTTAGCGATTGGGGCGCTGGCTGGTTTAAATGTGTCAAGCAGTGCTGACCAGTACAATGCAGACTTGTCAGCGCAGCTTCTGTTTTGCTCTTCAGAAATCAAGAGGTGAAGCCTGCTCCGAGGAGGAGAGCCTGTGATGAGAGGAATTATAGCTGCAGCCAGCCGTGCTAGCGGCTCCGCCATCTGCTGTGAGGTCTCTGGCTTGAATTCCAGCACTTGTGGTAGCAGGCGTAATGATGATAATGTTTTCCACTTCTGTGGCACCCTCTGTCCAAAGGTCTCTGAGTATGCTAGAGATGCTAATTAAGACTCGTGGCACCCATGGGAGGTGGGCATGAGCCTGCACGCTGTCTTTTCTTGCTTGCAGAGTCTAAAGATACTGTCGGTAATCTTTGCATAGTGATTCCTTCTGCTGGGAAGCCCTGAAAGAATAAAACCCTCTCATACTTTTGTTAGCACAGGTGAGTTTAAGTCAGGGCTGTGTTAGAGGTGGTCTGACTGCTGGTAGCTGCTGGAGCAGGAGGTTGGGAGTGGTCTCCATGCTCCACAGTGGGCTCAGGGTGGTGGCAGCAGAGGCTGTGTCTGCATCAGATGTTGCAGAGCTTTTTAGCTTCATTGTGCAAGTCTTGCTTAGGTCTTATAGCTCCAGTCCAGCCCTTAATCCGTAGCCTTCTGAGGAAGCTGTGCTGCTGCCCATGGTGGCACTGCAAGCTGTCTGTGCAGCGCTCTACAGATAGAGAAGTAGTCAGGAGTTCTGTAGAGGGCTTTTCTCACGCAGCTTAATTTTACTTACTGTAACCCAGTCTCATAAAAGGCTAACAAGAAAGTGTTCCTATAAGCTGCAGGCAGAGGGGAGAGGAAATGAATGATTAACATTGCATGGATCATCAGGAAGGAGCGGTTCCATGGCATTGGGACAGAAACCTCTAATGCATGATCCCAGCTCTCTCACTCATGGATTCACAGGTCTGTCCCTGCAAAGGTCCAGTTAATGTACTCTGCAGTGGAATGGGGACAGTGATGCTCTTCCTTCCATGGAGTGCATGGTGTAAATAAGACTAACTGGTTAAGATCAAAGAGACGCCCACAGTCCACCATTTCTAAGAGAAAAGACACAGTTGTCAAGCATCATATGGTGCAAGGGTATTTTTGTCTATTAAAGACAGTTCTCCTCGGAGATGTATGCATAGCATTAAAATGAGGAAGGTAGGGGAGCAAACCCTATCTGTGCCTAATTATTGTTGGGTGCTGCATGCACTTTTCTCTATTATTTACTTAATCTTAAATGCCAGATGCTAAAGGCCACCAGCATCAATTAACTGCCTAATTAGACTTGCAAAGAAATCATGCAGCCTGGTTATAGGCAAATTAAGCAAAACCACTACCAACAGAAAACAAACACAGAAGCTCGGGGCTGTCTTTGCAATCATTTTTACAGCTCTCCACATACATCACTTGTTCTCATCACTTGCCCAAAACTCTTTGGAGCACCCCATCTTGGCATGGCTGGTTGCAGCATCACTTGTTGCCATACTCAGTGGATTCAGTGATGCCTTTCTTAGTTTGTCTCCAAATTCTTTCGATTGAGTTTGGGTCAGGTGCTCTTTGCAAGAATTTGTGTGGGACCTCATCCTGACTGATAGAGGAGCTTGCCTTCTGCTCGCTGCCCATGCTGCTCACTGCCCACACTGCTCACCTGCAATCATTAAGGTTGGGAAAGACTGCGAGAGCAAGTCCAGCTGTCAGCCCAGCCTGGTGAAGGCTGCACACCATCCTCTGTTTCTGCTGGGATGGCTCTTGTGGTGAGCACATCTTTCTGTTCTGCAGTGCTTAGCAGGCAGCCAGAAAGAGCCCTGCTTCCTTTTCTACCTAATAACAGGGAGCAATATGCTTTTATTCCATCAGTTCCCACTCTTATCTATAAGTGTTTTCACAGGAGTGAAATGCATTCATTTTTGTTTCATCCAGGCCTCTAACTCAGTCTGAATCTTAATCTGGCAAATTACTTCAGCAAAGTAATAATCAATACCCTGAGTTCCTACATACAAAGTTCTTCCCTGCAGGTTCCACCACCGCCCCGGTGCTATCACTTCTCTGACTTGGTGTCATTATGTCCATGTGATGACACTTCAGTCCCTTTGCAGCCTCCCGTGTTTTACAACTTCTGCTTTGTTTTTAGTGCCTGAATGCACTGAGATGTCCCAAACCTTTCTGGGAGCAAGGTGTGCTCAGTTCCTCAGGGCTTTGCTCTCACTCTGTGCCTGTGCTGCCTCAACACTGCTCACTCCCTTTCTGAAAACAAGCCTTAGCCCTTGGATAGTACTTTATTTCTTCAAAGCACTGTATAAACATTAGCTAATTAAGTATATATAATGTGCCCTAAAGTATGCTGGGGGAGAACTGCAGCGCAGCATTGAAGTTTCCAGTCACTTGATCCAGTGTAAAATCTGATTGAATCGCTAATTATTTCTCAAAATGCTGTGCCTAATGACATGTCTTGAGACAGGAAGATGAGCTGCAGCCAGGAGCATAAGAAGCTGCAGCCAAAGGGGGGTGGTCAGGTAAGCTCTGTGTTATTTTGAGAGTTGGTTTGACTCTATGCACTGAGGTAATAAAACGACAACAAAAACCAAGAGCTGCAGCTTTTTTGGATCTTTCCTGTTTTGATATATATAATCAGCTCTGGTTCCTGTTGAAACGTTCATTAAAATTGTGATTATGCATCTGCCTAATTCAAATCAATAGGGCTCCTGAAACAATTTCAGGTATCTTTAAATACTGCTGCAGAACTTCCTTGTTTACGATGTTATGATTAAGTGACTTTTTCCTGAGCAGTCTAAAGAACTTAGAGAGAAGCTGAAGATATTTTTATTAATTATTATTTTCTTACTACGAGCGGCCGTGAATAATGCAGAGCCTGATTTATTGCTTTATCTTAACACACCCCATGTATTTCAGTTGGCAACCCAATCAGAAGTCCAGTGACACAGGTTCTTTGTAATTCCTGGTGAGCCATAATTGACTTTTGTTTTGGGAT
Source organism: Pavo muticus (assembly GCA_016647715.1). Lineage (NCBI taxonomy): Eukaryota > Metazoa > Chordata > Aves > Galliformes > Phasianidae > Pavo > Pavo muticus. The sequence goes on along the minus strand of JACDJE010000022.1, from coordinate 2,669,353 downwards.
CTTAATGCAAACCAATTTCATAGAGCGTCAGACGAGTAGTTCTTGGAGCACAGCAGCCACTTTGTGCTTCCAGCTCGCTAACTTCTGCATGCAACAGTAGTGGCTCATAGGCGTCATCAACCCTTGGGTGTTTTAACTGGCTTGTGGCTGTCTGGAAGGAAGATTGCAGTGTCCAAAGGAACAAGGTATTTCAGTGGCTCTCGTGCTGACAGAGGTCCTTTTAGTCGTACTGGCAAAATGCTTTCCAAGTGTTTTCAGCTGTTCTGTTTTGGGGATGTTTTAGAGTGATGCGAGGGTTCTTGAGTGCTTGTTTTAATGAGTTTAGGTTATTAACTCACTGTTTTTTGTACTAACTGTAATCTGCTTCGCTCTTTTAGAAGCCTTGGCACAGTTCTGCTGTGTTTTAGTTGTAAACATCACAGGAAAATATCTACAACAGAACATTGTGGGAGAGAGATTGGGTGAATGAACAGATGTTTACCGTCTCCAACTTCTGTGGCTAAAAAAAAAGCAAACATGTTTCTATAAAAACCCAATGTTTTGTAAATGTGAACGCATTTAGTTGCCTGTAGTTTTGCACTTCGCCTTCCTGCGAAGGTATTTCTTTGCTTTTTTTTGTTTTTATTGGCTCCCTTGTGTCCCACCAGGAGCGGGTGAGGAGGTCTGTACAGCTCCGTGCTGGCTCTCCTGGCTGCCCCACACCCCTCTGAGCACTTCAGTTGAGCAGTGCTGTTCAGTTAGGCTCTGGATGGCCAGGTCTGAGCAGTTTGTTGGGTTAGCAGTGCTGTGTGGTTGTGCCGAGCTGCTCTGCTGCCATTGTGGAAATCCACCTATGCTGTGTGACCACTGTACCTAGCAACATCCCTGCTCTTAAAAGGCGGCATGAGATGGTGTGCAGGTTAGAACCAGGAAATGCAGACTGTCATTGCTAATCATATTATTACTGGCTTTGAAGTAGAGTAGGATTTTTGGTGCTCTCTTGTTCTTCCAAACATATTTGGTGCTGAAGAAGTGAGGCTGGGGGACAGAAGTGTGTTATTTGGGTATCTTCCTAGGCGTCCTCTCAGTATTCTGGGCTTGTGTGCCTGTTGAAAAGGAAAGCTAAATGCTTTGGGCACGGGTGGGGGAAGCGGACGGAGGAGGACAGGGCAGACCAAAGCTGTTTCCTATTTTAACAGAAAATAGATTGAATGTGACTTGGCCATTGCACCTTAATGGGTAATCCTTACTCAGAGCTTCAGAGGAAAAGAGAAAATCTATAAGGCTGGGGATGATGCACAAGGATTTTTGCAGTCTTTTCTCAAATGCAGAGTGTGCTCCTGAATAGCACAGCCTCTAATGGTAACGTTTTCTTCAAGCACAGCACTAATTCATTGATTTAGTCTAGTTGGGTCAATCTATTTTTTTGTTGCTTGCACATCCTATGTACAGAACTTCTAATCATGACATTTTTCCTTGCTTGTCCCTCAACGTATGTTTTTCCTACACATCTTGCTGCAGTGCCCTTCCTGCCAGCAGCGTGGTCTGCTTGGCACTCAGTGCCACCATCCCCACCAGGAAGGGTTTATGGCACAGGGGAGTGAAATCTTCTCTGAACCTGAAGCTGCTCTGAACCCTTCTCTTGGAAGACTACAGTGGAAAGGAGCAGATTTGTGTGCTCGCTCCCTGGGTGTGGTGTGTGGAACTCTGGGTACCGAGAATCAAGGCTACTTATTTAGTATGCTCTGTTCCTGTACCAAAATATTCTCTTTGATAGCTAACCAGCATGGATCATGGTTTCTTGACAGATCTTATTTCCAAAAGGCTGGGTGCTGCACCATGGCTTCTTTTCGATTCAGAGCTCTCAGGAATTAGAGATGAAAGAGTTTGAGCAGGGCTGAGAAGACAGGAGGATCTCCTGGGCAGACAGGCCAGGAAAATGGGATCAGGAGCCATACAGAGGGGATGCAGATTGCAGCTGAAAAAGAAATTGTGGCTATCCTTTGAGCCTGCTCCAGCAGTTGGTGTTTCTGCAATAAGCATGTCAACCTCTCAAGAGATTCCCAAAGTGCTGTGTAAACTTCACAGCTATACAAAATATATACAAGGATTGTTTCATCCATCACTAAAATGCATCCACAGCTAGCATGAAATACAGAAGAACTGTTTAGTGCCACACAGGAGCTTTCTTTGTGGCAGAAAGTGAGAAGTGTCTTTAACCTGACAGTGCAGCAGGGTGAGAAGCAGGCAGAACGCAGGACCCAGAGCACCCTTTACAGGATGGGAGGGCTGATGCCATGGTCCCAGCTCTTGACCCTGTTCCTGAGTCAAAATGTACTGCCAGGCGAAGGCTTGCCTCATCTGTATTGGCCCAGGCCTAGGTTTCTTATCTCCTCCAACAAATGGTTTATCCACTGCAGAGCTCCCTGCTGTGACCTGTGCTTCGTTACTGATTCAGAGGGTGAGTGCCAGCTATTGGATCAGAGGGTTGGGACTGAGCTAGGGGTCAGGATTGGTCTGCATACATAAAAGCAAGCGTAACCTTCTCTTTCTGGAAGTGCCAATGTGTGGAGCTGCAAAAGTTCACATCTGTGACTTCTGTGGCTCCTGACGTCAGGGCTGTGAAGCAAACAGGGAGGAAAAGGCAGTTTCCCAGTTGGGGAGAATTGCACTGAGGAGTTGATAGAGTTTAGGCGACTGTGGGGACAGACGTTCTGATGCTGTTATTCTCAGTGGTGGAGAAAATAGTTCTTCCGAGGGCAGGCAATTGCTGGGAGCAGGCTGAAAAGCTAGGCTGACCCTCAGAGCCTGCTGGCCTCCCAGGTAACACCTTTACCCATGCCCTGTATCCTGCTGGAAAGGTTTTCTTTCTTTCTGCTGCTTTTCTGGCTCGTGCTTACTTTCCATTGTGCCTCCAGCAACTTTTGAGCAACTTTGCACTTCTTTAAACTTTTTTCCTTTTTGTGGTTTGATTTGTGTGATGGAGGCCTGAATGCATAGGGAAAGACAGCCTCTCCTTGAAGATGTGGACTTGGATACCTCAGCTGCATCTTAAGCTAAGAATTCTGCTTCTGTTTGGGATTTCTCAACGTTTCAGTGCCTTTCATTAGCGAAGGGCCATTAGGCTGACAGCCCCAGTTCCTCAGTCTCCTGTATTTACTCACCTGCATCAGTTATGCTGAGCATAATTTTAATCAGAATCCACTGGGTCACCTGTGCTTCACCCATCTGTTTTTCTCATTTTATCCCTAAGGTTTTGTTTCCTTAGAACTTTGCTGTGGAGCTGAGCTCTTTAAAGCCATCACATCAGAGGCTGAGCTATGAATTGCACTGCTAACAGGACAGGTCTGCGCTGTGATTCAGCAGATTCTGCTTTCTCAGCCCGGGCTGTCACCACATCAGCGCTGTCAAATTAAGGAACATCCTTGACTCTCTTTTCCTTAGCTCCTCTATCTGTAAAACAGACAGCACTAATCACTCATTTGTGTAACTGTGTAATGTTTGTCCAGCACTTCAAAGATGCCAAATACAATGAAACTGCCAAGCGTCGCTTCGCTCACAGGAGTTACGATTTACACCAAAATGCTCATTTCTGTGCTAAAACAAGATCACCTGAAAGATACTGCGGTTGGAACCACCCCAAGGAGGGGGAGGAGGAAACCATCTGTTACACAACAGCAGAAATGTTTCAGGCCATTCGCCTGGGAAGCTCTGAGTGACGAGTTTGGAATATGAAGGCTTATTTATATGGATGGAGCTAATTTCCTCTAACTTATTCATTTTTCACTTAGGGAATTACCTAATCTTACAAGAGAGTCTAGGAGGAAAGATTCATTTATTCTTTGTCTCATTCAGCCCCAGGCATGCCTGAAGATGTTCTGCCTCTTCCAGTTCTGCTTTTTTAACTGATTCTATTAATGGGGCTTAAAGATTTTCTTCTGGGTAAAAAGGGTTAATCTTTCTCTCTCTTTCTCACCCTTCTCCTCTTTTTCTGGAGAGTTCTTTTTTTTTGGCGTCTCTGGCTGTTTCTATCATCTTCTCCCCCTAATCTGCCACTATCTGAAGAATTCATTACATTTCAAATCAGAGGCCTTGCTGCATACATTAGCAGGTTTTAATAGACTTGCCACGACTCAAAAAGGAGGAGAAAAAGAGAGAAGATTTAAAACTCTTGTCTTGCCGAAAGCAGACAGATTGACTCAAAAATGACTCAGTCAATAAAAGATGAGTTTTGAAAAGGCTTCCCTCCGCTCAAAGGGAGCTCGTATTCCAGCGAATTAGGTTTTTCTAAGCCCACTGTCAGAAATTAATAATACATACAGCATGTAAAATGGATTTAGCCCTCTACAGCCTTATACAAACATATCTTTGACTTGCTAAATGTGACACGACTACCAGGATTTTCCAGCCTTTATCCCAGGAGTTTGTCATCTCTCCAGAATTGGTGACTTCAGTGGAATTTATAAGCGACTCAAAAAACAACCAAAAACCTGCTAAATGAGGATTCATTAAGAACGTTTCTACTTCCCTTGCCCCTTTTCTCCACCCCAAACCCCTCCGTCAGAGCGTTTTATTATTCTTACATTCAGTCAAAATTGTGCCAAAAGCTCTAATTTAAACTGTCAAGCTGGAGAGTCCCTCTTCGGTGCTCTTCCTTTGAAGGAAGAGATGCTGAGCCTTCTGCATTGTGGCAGAAAGCTGTCATTTTTCGTTTGTTTTTTTTCTCTGCTGCTGCAGAAGAGCTACAGGCCATTAAAATACCTCTTTCTGAGAAAAAGTAAAGGCTTCTGTCTCATTACATCGGTCCACAAAGTGTTTTGTTGTGAGTTGAAGTCTTCCCAGGTGGCTTTGCCCACCTTGCTGCTGATATGAAGAGCCAGGTGTGCAATCAGTCCCCACTCCTGTTTGTTCTTCCACTCAAGTCAGTAAGAACCGAAGGCTGCTTAGTGGTCTGGCTGGCTGCTGTATTCAGTCTGTCCTCTCCTCTGCGTTTGGACAGGGCTCTAAGAATGCACAGAACCTGTGGTAGGGCCATATGATCTCATGGGTGGCTGTGGGCTGACGGCATGTTTCAGTCTCTTCCCATTCCTTGATTTATGTTTGTGTGCTCCACTCAGTCCCTGAATCTCTACTTTTTCTCTCTGGATATCCTTCTACTCTTTATATTACGAATGACCCTTTAGATTAACTGCAGTGTCATTGCACGTCCTTGCTTCCTCTTGGATGGCTTCTGTCCCCTGACTGGATTCTGCTACGTTTTATCTTTGCTGCCCTGTGCTTGCAGAAGGCATTGTGTGAACGGGTGGCAGCACTGTGGTGTCTGACTCTGGGCTACGCCTTCTAGATGACGTGGGGAAGCTTACTGAAAACATGATGGAGAAACAAACATGAAAGGGCTCTGTTTTGAATCATTATGTGCTGTGCAGATGTTCCTTAGATTTAAAATGGGTAGAGCTCATCATTTTTTGGAAGTGTTTGTAGGCTGCATGAAGGGACCAAACTCGATGATATACATCCAAAACGTGCAGCAATAACTTTCTTTCCCATAATCGCTAACAGGAAACTTACCCAGTTGTGCTTGTCTGGCTCTAAAGAGCAGAGGTCTGAACAGGAGTGTTGAGGTTCAGAAGATGCTTGCATCAGACTGACAAAAAGCACTTTTTTACAGAGGTGAAGATAACAAGCTGGGTCAGTACTAGCAAAAGGATTTCACTTAGTAAGGATTTTTTCCTCTGCTTTTGTCTCTGGGGGCAGACTGAGAGGTTTTTGTTTTAGTTTTTGACACACTACTAGGAATGAGCTGTCCTGAAATAGCTCTGCGTGTTTAATAGTTGGTTACTTGAAGTTAAGTAGAGCTTCTGCTCCTTGCCCTGCTTCACTCATGAGCATTAGCCAGACAGTGCTGGTTCTTGGGTCCTGTGCTAAGGTATTGCACAGCAATCTCAGGAAGAGAGAACTTGTCTGTTTTGCAGATGTTTAGTCCTCCACACTTCAGTGTAGAAACACCCAAATATGCAAGACGAAGACATCAGCTGGATTTTTGCAGTTGCAATTGGTGCTTGAGTCATTCTTCCTCAGGGTTTTTTTTATGAGCTCCTTCCCAAGATAAGTCTCTAAAGATAACGTCCTGTCATTTCACGTCACAATCAGGAGCTTTCAGTTTTCTTCCAGAGGTGTGCTCCTCATGTTGATACACAGGGATGAAAGAATATGGAAGGGAGCAAGATTGGCTCTTCCTCTAGTTCTGTTTGTTCCCAGTTTTGTTCGTTTTTGAATGTTTCCTGTTCTGTTGACTTGAAAAAGGAGTTTTCCCGGTGAATATTATGTCACTTTACCCTCCAGCTGCTGTGCTGGGACATAGCCACCCAGTAATCTCTTTGGGAATAATTGCTGGTGTCTTTTTAGATTATCTGTGGGAAAGGTGAGGAGCTGCTTGCTACAGTGAGACATTAATGACACAGAGTTGTCCTTTGTTTGAAAGCTGGTGCAGAAATTACCCCGTGCAGTTGTTGGGAAGTCCGAGCTGTCATGGTAAGAGGTGAGGAGCAGAGCTGTTCGTTTGCATGTAGTTCCAGGGCTTTTGTGTCACCTTCAGTGTAAACCATACAATTCCCAGCACGGTGGGGGATACGCTCTTGTAATACAGAGGACAGGAATGTGGGCGCTCGCTCAGCATGGTTCAGGGTTAAAGAGATGTCATCTGCTACAGAGGAAGAGGTAGGAGTGAAGAAAAAATGATCTTCAGGAGCTGCACACAGAGAGCAGGCATGGATATTTAATGAATCCAAGTTGTCAGACCAGCTTAGGGGAAGCTGCGCGTCCCATCATTCCCTCTCAGTAGTTGTCAGAAGAAGGGAGGAATCTGCCTCAGTTCAGGTCGATTCTTTGCTGAGCTTTCCCTACGTCTGCCCTGGGTTATAAGAGACCTTTGTTTTTCTTGTTGCTGCTATGGGCACAGGCAGTTCAGCTGTCCCTCTTCTGGTCAGATACGCTAAACCCAGGCAGACACCTTTCTCTTTGACACCTGGACAAGACTCTTTAGCCTCTGCAGCTGAGGACCTTCTAGCATGCATTGTACGTTTCTCAGCTTCTTAAAGAGATGTTTTTTATGGAAGGCAAATAGCACAGATAACTGTGTTGTCTTGTGATTTAGAGTTGGAGAGGCCTATAAATACTCGTTTTGCCTTTTGTCTTCCTCCTTTCCTCTCTAGGAAGCTAGAAAGGCTCTGTGAAAAGCTGGTCAGTCCCAATGATGAACTTAACAATTACAGCCCTAGTGCCCATCTTCCAAAATTTCTAATAAAATTGCATGAATGTTTAATACCCAATTATTAAATATTTAAAAATTTAAAACTGAACTGGTTTGGAAGTTAGCATGTGATGAATAATTCAGCGTTGGGAAGCAGGACTCAGCGCTGAGGTGATGTTACTTTTCCTTTCTTCTTGCTGGGAGATGACTTTGGCGGTCCTGCTGGCCTTGGGACAGTTTGCTGGGGATTGCTTGGAGACTTCAAGTCTTCATCTCTTGCTCAAGAGCATCAGCACAGGCTTAAGGGAAATAACCATCCCTATCTATAATACCATTGAAAGCTTTTGCTATGGAAATATGAGCTCCAGAGGCTGGAAGAATGTGATTGAAAGCCTGGTTATCCAGGAGATGGCTCTGTTTCCAAACATCTTTCATGCTCCAGGGAAAAAAAGATTGCTTGTCCTTATGTCTGTGTCACATTCCTGCAGCTTTGATATTTGAAAGCCCCTTTTTCCTGTTGCTGTTCTGCTTCTCTATGCTGAACCAGCGTTTTGTGCGAGATCATCTTTAAAAGATAGTTTTCATAAAGTAGACATCAGAAAATGAAGTAGAACAAGAGAAATACACTAATAAAGACAGAGCAGAACCTGCTGCCCTGCGAGAGGAGGTCCAGGGCGCATCTGGTGTGAATTTGAAGCAGAGTAAGAGCCTTTGGGGCCTGCTGCAGGAGCACAAAGGGCAGAAAGAAGGGCCTGGGGAAAGTTTGAGTAGTTGGCGTCAAGAGTGCTTTCAGGCCAAGGGCAATATGTTTGCAATGCCAACATTTCCAAACACTATTAAGGGGATAAATGGGGGAAAAAAAGGACTGAATAGGAGCGAGTGGAGGCTTTTTAGAGCTTAGTTTTCTTTGGAACAAAAGACATAAAACAAACTCTGCAATCTTTTCCCATTAAAAACACAAATAAGGTGGCCTGCTGCAGAGCCTTGCCTTTATCTGTTGCAGTGCAATTGTGTTTGCATCCCTGCTGACCAGGTAAAATGGTCTGCGTTTTTCCTCGCGGCCCTCCAGCCTGCCCGCGTGCTGCTCACAGCAGAAGCGTTTCCATTAGCCCAGGCCGTGCAAACAGATGAAATGGCAGGCTGACCTTTCAGCAAAGCCGCCTCACCTAGGGGCTGGAGGCGCTGGGCTTTGTCTCCAACCTTTGTGAGGTTTTGGAGCTGTAATGGTGTATAATGTCTGTCGAGAGGAAAGGCAACTCTTGGGTAGGAAGGGACTTAGTCCAACACAGCTGAGCTTGCTTATTTACGGCCGCTGTCAAAACAATCAGGGAATCTACGGGGTTTACAGCTCAATCTGTGCATCTCAAATCAGAACTAGAGAGTGCCTGGATCGTGCCTGTCCCATTTTAGGACTGTCTTACACCACATACTGTTGAAAAGCTACTTTAGAAATTGTAAGAATCTCTTTCAATGTTTATTCATTCCATCTTTAGATCCATCTGCCTGCAAAGCTGGGATATTTGTGTTTGGAGTGCAGGCTTAGTAACTCGAGGGATGGTGGGGGGAAATGAGATGCAGTCAGTAACCGCCTTGGGCACCGTCATTGGGTTGAGAGAGCGCTTCCATTCGGACATGGGAAACTCCTGGAGTCAGAGCAAAAGGGCGATGCTGCTGGGAAAGCTTGAAATTGCCTCTTGCCAGTGGTGAAAAGCTCCCGTCTGAAGCCTTGGTGAGCGCTGTTGGATGATAAACTGCAGAGTGCTCTCTAACGTGTGATTGAATGTTGTCCACACTGCAGTTTGAAAGAGTGCAATTCCTGCAAAACGTCTTCACTTTGAGAAGGAGGAAACAAATGCTTGTAGAATGGTTCTCCCGTGTTTGTTTTAATAACAGATGTTTGATGCTGTTCAGAGGTTTAAATAGCATCCGGTGTTTTGGGGTAGTGGGAACAAAATAATGGGCAGCATGCAGGGGAGGTGATCAGGCAGGGATAAATTTATCTATCAAATACTCCTGCAGACCACCCTGTGTAATTAAGTGTGTATTATACATGTTAATTATATAGTTCTTAGGATTAATTCTTACATTAGGCACTTGAGCAGTTTCAAAGCCACTCTTTTTCTTGGAAGCAGCCAAGTGAAGTGATTCTTGTTCCTCTACCAAGCAACGCAAGTTAAGTCCCTGTTCTTGCTGCCAGCCATCCCTGAACTACAGCCTGCAAAAAGTCCCTGTGACTTTTCCAGGTAATCTGTTTTGGAAGCATCAAAGCAAAACAGGCCTGCTACCTGCTGGCTTGTTCCAGAAGCAGAGGATAGCTGTTCTCCTGCAAACTTAAGTGGTGTAATGTATTTGTGTTTTTAAGGTGAGGCAATTTTTTTGCATCTGAAGTTAACGACTAGCTTCAGCTGACATTGCTTTGTTCTGGGAAGTGCTGTTGGGCTTTAATTGCCATATGGAAAGGAAATGTGGCTGGAAGACTTTATCATCATTTGGGGAGGGGTGGGGGGAGATGTCTACCTGGTTGGTTCACAATTTATGCCCAGTGTGATGATTCTGACTCCCAAGATGTTTGTGCCGTATCATCCTAATTGGTGAAATTCACCTTGGGTACTAAATAGCTCTCCTGAGGTTAATTTAGGTGCCTCGGGGGTGAACGTTGCCATCTCCAAATAATTCTGTATTGCAGCATGCGTTCTGTTTGCATTATTTAAGCCAACAATTTTAAAGCTACCCAGGGTCTCTTTATACTACATTGCACTGTCTTCACTTATAGTGTGGACACACCGCGGGGTGACTGATGAGTTGAGCTGGGTGTCCAGAGCCAGCTTGCTTCTTGCCTTCTCAACTCCAAAACATCTCCCCCAAAGAGGGGGAGATGGAAGGGTAGGGGAGCTTTGAGCAGAACCTGTGCTAGGATTTCCTCTGGGACAGCCTTCTGCTCTGTGATTCCTCTACTCGGGCTGAATCCTGCAGTTAGGTCAACTTCAAGTATGCTCATCAGTCATGCAACCTTGTTGTAATCTCAGCTTTACCGGGAGCAGAAAAGGAAAAAATATGAAACAACAAACCCCTTACTCAAGGCTAATGTGTGTTATGTGTATGTATAGGTCCTATAAAAGGAGGTTCATCCTCTTCTATAGCTTCTTGTCCCTACTCTCTGTGCCCTGTTTCTTTCAACCTAACCCAATTCCTGATGCCCTCTGCCACTTTGTGCAGAGTATCTGGGGATGAAGGTTAATCATGGACTTCTTTCCAAGAAGTGTGCGTTGCACAGATAGATGGGATATGTCTGAAGGGGGATCTTCAGAAATCCATCTTTGCTGAAGGATAAATGGGGAATTTTCCTTAGTGAAGGATTCTTGATCAATACAAGGACCATGGTGGCCTTGTTGGTACCGTGCTGCCTTTGGAAGCTCTTCCCCATGCTTCTGAAAGGGAGAAGCTGGTGGCTGGAGGAGGGGGCTGGGAGATGCATTGAGCCATATGGTACATACACAGTGTAAAAATAAACCCATGTTCACTGATCAAATAAATACCACTTAAGTTTAAAATTGAACAGCTGCTGCAGTCTGTTGAATAGAAAACTGGTTTTACCTTAAAGAAAAGTTATAATTTCTGGTTGTAATGTCACAAATTGCAAGTTTTATGGAGTGCAGCTTCAGCCTGCTGGACTGCAGCAGCGTGGTCTCTCAGCCCGGCGTGTGAAGCACCCTTATAAAATCCTGCAGTGAGGTTTATTTCTAGGCAGCGATGATCATAAACCTGCCTCCGTCAGAAAAGGCTCAGCCCCTCTTCTGTTAGTCCTTACTGAATACAATACAATTTATTTCTTATATTGCGTCCTTCACGGAGTGTCACAGAACTCTTTTCAGGTGATGTTTGTCATAAAGTAAAGCTGGAGGACGTTTCAGCTCAGGGCTGGGATGGGGAATGGCTCAATGGGTTTCGTGTGCAGAAGGGCAGTGCTTGAGCTGCAAGGTGGGTGGGAAGCACAGACCTGCCATAGATGTAATGAAGGAATAGGAGGGGTGCAGTGGGGTGGTGGTGGGTGGGCCACATAGCAATGCTGGGTACTGTCTGTCTGAGGCACTCTGGCAGGGTTAGGATGGACAGGAATCAGTGTGGTGCAGAGTATTTCGTCCCATACACTGTGAGTGAGTGGCTGAGCCTCAAATGCCTTACTAAGGGAAAGTAACCTGTAATGGGCCCCGAATGGGCCTTTCTGGGACCGAGAGAGATTAGCTGGGATCACAAGTGAATTAATGCAGCTGCATGGCTTGGGGTGTCTTGGAGGACTTGCAGAACCAATTTATGTTGTCCTGACAAAGTCGAGTGGTACATCTAATTCCACGGCACTTGTGGCGTGCTGAGAGCTGCACTGTTTTACCTCTTTCCTCAGGGAAAAGGTTAAGTGTGGATTTGGTTTCCTTTGGTGTGGAGACTGCTGTAGCTATTGATTGACCCAGCTGAACTGAGAGCGGAGCCAGAGCTGTGGTATTTCAGATGTAAGGAGCGTAAGAGCAATGGAATAAAAAGCAGTGACATTTCCAATCTGAGAGACCAAAAAAAGCCCAACTCATATTTTATTTATTTATCCAAAATAGTTTGAATTATTCATTAAAGTCGATATAAGTGTGTGAAAATACAAGGTGGTTTCAAGAAGTAGCATCGTTAGGAGGAAGCTAATCATTTGGCAATATTAATTTTGTAACAGATTAATGATTTTTTTCAGTGAGGATTTTCTTGGCCATCAAACTCTTCATGATGGGCAGCATTTAATACGGGTGTGTGGCCTGAATACCAAGGAGACCAGGCAGAACAACTTGTAGATATTGTCCCTTTCTCTTTGTTCTCCCCTTTGTGTTTAACACCAGGTGAAGTACAAGGCACTATCCCTGTCCAGGGCATAACCTGGCAAACCTTAGCGTGTTTCCTGAGTCCTCCTTCGCTTCAAACACTTTTGGGATGGATGCTTTGGGGTATTTATGGTGCAACTTTCCCCATCCCTGGTTTCTGCAGAGCACACCTGCACCTCTCACCTGTTCCTTGTGAGCATAACGATTGTTGAACATAGGAGCTCCAATGAGTGCTCTAAACGCAGGCATTCGAGTTTTCAAACGCTGTCTTTTAAAGATGTAATTAAACCTAATTCTCCAAATGTTGTGAAAGATCTTAAAGGATTGAGATGTTCAGTTTTCTGTAGGTGGGAGATAGAGTGGGTGGAAGATAATGTTGTCATCAGAAATTGCTGTTAATGCACCTCGACCTGTCCTGGAAGGATCTTCCTCTGCTCAGTCACCTTTACAGCTGTGCTTGAAGCATTTCTCTGAAATAAGCTGAATTGCACTCTGTGCAAATTATGACTTTTAAAACAATTTTTCCTGACTCTGCTTAGAACTTTGGCTGGAATTATTGGTATTAGGTAAGGCTTAAGAATGAGCCCCATCACATCTCTGAATTCAGAAATGGAGCGAGCAGTGAGCTGCACGTAACTTAATGGCGGGGGAGATGTTAGAGTCTGTGTCCTCAGGTCAGTCCATGTGCTACTTGTGCAGCTCTGGCTGCTGGGAATCTGCAGTGCCAGGGCAATCCCTGCATAGAGCCTCAGCAGAGAGGCTGTGTGGGAAGCCTGTGCCTAAAAAGCAACACCTGGTGCCGTCTCCAACATCCCCAAAGTGTCTGAGAGGTTTGCCTGGGGCTGGCGGCTGTGATGCAGAGCCTGCAGGAATGCTGTCTCCTGTGGGAGCACAGTGGGAAGCCTTGAAATGTACCCAGGAGTGCCTCAAATGGATTTGTGTGGCTTTGTTTCAGCAGTGGGACCCTGTCCCATGTTTCTCATGTCTCAGGCTGCCTTCCTACCAGATTGCTGTTCTGTGAGTCCTTGCAGCCCATTGCTTTGTGTCAGCAATGTGCAGAAAGGGGAAGCAGGGAGTTTTCTGGGGGCTGTCCTCAGTTAGTTTGGAAGTAGTTGGAAGTAGCCCGTTGCTGATATATTACCCTAGGAGGAAGAAATGTTGCGTGAGGTTAAGCATCAGCAGTTGCTATAGCTGAGCTGTTGATGACTCCAGTTTAGCTGGGCATAAAGGAAGAGCCATCTTTTCACCATCGTGGCTCAGTGGGCCTTTCACCAGGGGCAGCTACAAATCAAAGCATTCCTATCATCTCTCTGTACCTGCTTCTTTATTTCTGCCCATCCCCGAGCTGGTTGGCTAAAGCAGCACTGCTGGGAATTGCTGATGGAGCTACTGGGCAGATGACAGGGCTTCCTCCTGTCCCTGACTGGTGCTGGCACGTTCGTCTGCATTAGCAGTTACTGAGCTCGGTGCCTTGTGCCAGTGGCTGACACGAGGTGTCTCTAGCAGGGAGATAGCATTTCTTCATGCAGATGAGTTCCTCCAGCCAGGACAGCTGATGCGGTGAGGCACCAGAACTGCCGCAGGAGCTGGAATGGGAGCCAGGAGGACGTGGGGATGCCAGGGCATGCTGCAGGGAGTAGAGGTTATGAGCCCTGCAGCTCAATTGGAAAGCTGAGGGCTTCTTGCAGGAAAGACTGATCTTAGAATGCATCCTTTTTCACCCTGGGGTGGGTGATAAGGCTGAACCCAGCAGGTGGTGAGGGTGCTCCTGATGGCCATTAGAAGTACCAAACTGGAAACAAAACGATGTAAGAGGTGCTAACTCTCTGTGAATAATGTAAGCTGTTTGAGTTAGGGTACCATCCACCCCCAAGGTTATAAAATCAGGAAAAGCAGCCTTCAGGATATGGCACGAAAAGACAGATTTACTTTTCCAAGGCTGGGCTGCATTTATTAGGAAAAAATATCAGTGTTGGACATGAGATATATTAAAAGCAGTGCCATCTCTGATCAGTGGTGAAACATTACTTACCACTGCAGTGTGGCCACTGAATTTTACTTCCATGTATAGGATTTTGTCCTTAACAGTTGCATCTTCAGAATGCAAAGCCGAATGAAGACTGTGAGAATATTGAGGTCAAAGCCACCAATTAACCTCCTGATTTCAGAGGCTGATTACTCAATTAATCAAGGGACCAGACCCTGCTGAGATGATGGGGAAAAGGTTGTAACAATCCAGGGAAGGGCTGAGTTAATTGCTCACTGATAAATTAGATAGGAATGGGAAGATAGGTGGTCGGGAAAGATGCTTTACACCCCCCAGCAGTTGGTCTTTTCTTGTACAGCAGTGTATTAGTAAATGAACTGGTATGTTTCCCAAGACTGGTTGGTACCCCTTGATAAAGTAAGGTATAGTTTTGGGGGGGATGCCTGAAGTAAGGAAGTACTTTCCTTGTACGTCATCTTTATGAGCAGCTCTGGAAGGTGGGGCTGAATTAACCAAAGGTAATTGGTTGGCCAGCATTATCTCACCCTGCATGGATGCTCTCACTCAGAAGTAAAGGGACATGGAGTTCTCTTTAACCATTAAAGAGTTTCTGTCCTTGCCTGGGGATTAAGTTAAATTGGATTAAGGCCAGAGTACTTCTGAGCAGGGCATCCTTGGTGGCATTTAAGGCACTTTAACTTAACACATTGAATTATCCTTTTGTCCCACCCGGAGAGCCTAAGCGAAGCAGTACAGAAGATGAGAGGAGAGTTGTACTGCCAGTGCTCCTGCAGCTGCTGGGAGCTGAATCATGGCAGGTCTGTGAGCTCACCACTGCCATTCCTGCATTCCTCCTGCGCTGCACTTGGAAGGTCAATGGAAACACATTTGGGGAAATACTTGAGCAAAAACTTCTCTAGCAAGCTTGGGAAGCAGTAATGCTTCAGCACAGGCTGTGTGTGCCCAGCCAAAATCCATGATTCATGCGCAAACAGGCGTCGGAATTCCTGCTTTCCAAGTGCTGGAGTGCAAACCAGCTGTCCTGTGGCCCAAGTGTGCTGCAATTATCTCTCTAATTGCAGGACAGACAAAGCTGTAAACCTCAGAATGACAAAGAGATATCTGAGTAAGGAAGTCTGTTTGTTTGCTGTTAGGGTTTTTTTCTAAACCTGGACTGCGGTGCTGATAACACAAGCTGACTCGGGAGGCTTCTCTAGTGTATATTAAGGTAAAGCCAATCTCTGTAATTAATGGGGGGATAAATCGAGGTTTAATTACTCATAAGGCACCTTGGGTGAAAGATTCATGGTAATTGTTGTGTATCCTCTTGAAGGATTCACAGTGCTGGCAGCTCCCTTTGTAGCAATAAAATGCAGGGTGAGTGGCAGGCAGTCTCCCAGGACCTCTCTGCTGGGGACTAGTCCAGGTAAGGCAGCAAATGGAAAGAGACAGTGGTGCTCCTCAGGCTCTTTATCACAGGAAAAGCCCCTTCCCGAATCTTAAGGGATTCCTAAGCATCGTGTCAATTTGAGATCAAAGTGCTTACAGTCACTTCAAGTGTGTGTTTGAAGAGATTTCCCTCGTAGCCAGATCCCTCCTGATGCGACCATACAGAGGCACATTTGTTACCATTTTTCCACTTTCTTGCTCCCTGTAACTTAGCGCTCTTCTCTTGGGTTCTGTGTAGAAGATGAGATGTGTGCATGTGGGGAAGTGGATGCTGTAGCTTTGAATTTTGTAGGATGCTGCTGAAGGGCTGGCCAAGCAAAAGAAAAATCCATCCTACTAAAACACGTCTCTTTTCCTCATTCCCCAGCTTATTATCTTTTGGTCTTCTGGGGACAGGAGGAGAGGATTCTAGCTTGCCTGTTTCTTTACTCTGCCTGCTTAATTCACTTTTAAAAAATTAATTAACCTTTTCTATTCACATAGTTTGGTTAGCACTGTAAATACGGCACAAGGTCTCTACGCCGATGATGTGTGACAAAGTACCCACTTTCTTCCCCTAAATAGAGCTGAAGAAGCAAGTGGAGAGCGCAGAACTGAAGAACCAGCGTCTGAAGGAGATTTTTCAGACCAAGATCCAGGAGTTTCGCAAGGTCTGCTACACACTCACTGGGTACCAGATCGACATCACCACTGAGAACCAGTATCGACTCACTTCTATTTATGCCGAGCACCAAGGAGACTGCCTGCTGTTTAAGGTAGGTGCGTGCGCCCCGTGCTGCTCCTGCTGCTTTGGGTTCATGGCTTCCAGCATGACGTGTTTCTTCTTTCTCAGTGGTTAGACTGGAATATCGTTGCCGTGCTGCTATGTGACATGTTGTTCCTTATGAGAAAAGTAAAGATGCTTGCTGCTTTCAGAAAAAACTTCCTTAGGTTTGGCATCTGGTCTCCCCCTTGTGTATCAACATAAGTCAAGAGTAAAGAGAAGAGGCTGTATGTGCGTAATACCTAAGGCCTTGCGCTTCACCTTTTTATATCATCACTTATATATTCCGTGGCAACAAAACCTGATGTAACCATCTAGATTTCATCCTGACTTTACTATGAGATATGTCCTTACTGTCTTAGCTACCCTCTAGCTTGTCTGCATGTCATCATCTTGTCTTTATGAAAATTGGTGTCTCTTTCGAGCAGAAGCTCATCCCCATGTGTCTGAAGTGCTGTTTATACAAGCTGCCCAGATGAGTTGCAATAGCACTGTCTTATGTGTGTCTGATACTGTACTGGTCCAGCCAGATGGTCTGAGTTTGGGTTGGGCTGATACGTTAGAGAGCTGAGGTGTGACATTGGAGTCATTGAGTGGTTAAGTTGCATCTTTATTACTTAGGTTTATGTATCAATAGGTTAGTGGGAGAACTTCTTACTTCTCAGCAGCAAACACAATTGGCACTTAAACCCAATTCTGCTTGCCTCTGACTCCCCTCCAGCTATGAGGAGGATGAGGATTTTGGAATCATTCATTACAGATGTGGAGCACACAAGCAGGATCTGGAGAAGTTCACTTTCTGCAGACCTACTGCTGTGTGCTGTGTGAGTTGCTGCAGGATTGTTTCTTGACTTAACAGGACAAATATTTTCCTGTTCTGCAGCTTTAGAGCCTCAGAAATGAAACAAACAAACTGTCAAGTGAAACCAGTGAGGATAAGTATAAGACAGCACCTTGGATCCCTAGTAAAACTAGGAAAATATCACTAAAGTGGTTATATTGCTTGGCCTTATCAGGACTGAAACAGATGGCAGCAGGCAAACGCACAGTCTGTGGAGGAGAACTCTCTTGGTTTTCAGGTACTGTCCTTGAATCTTGAGAAGAGCTAGCTGAGGTGGTGCTGTGCTGTTAGCTCTAAGGCCTGTGTTCACACCTGCTTTCTTACATGCTTAGTGAATGAAACTTCTGCAGATCCCTGGAGGTGTCTATTGGCACGGCAGGACAGAGCATCTAGCAGCTGTTTCTGTGATGAAACACATCAAAGAGATGGTGCAGTTGCAGAAAGTTAAGAAAATATAAGGAATTACAGCCCACTGGAACAAGAACTTGTTTCTCAGTAGTACGTCTCCAGTAGGATCAAATTCTTCTTTGTGTCATTGCAATAGAAATAACTTACGTGCAGGAAAGTGAATGATCAAGTACGGATTCCGCTCTTTAATGCTGTTTTTGCTTTCTGTTGTTCACTCAAGACTTTATTCCCAAGTCCATCCAGAGGACAGAGGTAAGGGTTGCCAGGGAGAGCAGCAGTAGTTCTGACTTCCTTTTGACTTTGAATCCAGGCAGGTAGTGCTCATGTATGGACTGACTCTTGCATCCTGACTGTGGCTTTCTGGTGGTGGTGTGTGATTATGCAGCAGAATTGCTTAGCTTACTGCGGGTGTTAGTGTGCATTTCATTAACCCAAAGAGGTCAAAAAGCAAAGAATGCTATTTGTATTTATTCCATTTGAGCAATTTATGGAACAAAGTCTATACAGTTAAACTGGAGAAGTCTCCCAGCACTTTACAAGCTTCCATCATTTCTCTGTAAACTTCTGAACATCTTTCAGTAGTGCTGCTGGTGGCATTTAATTTGGGTGAGGATGTAATAGGAGCTACTGTAATGTAACCCCTTCAAAGCTAAATGAAGATGAAGGGTATGCTTGGTTTTCCCAACCGACAAGGTATGCTGTTGCTGCTGTAGTGGAATGTACATATCAAGCCAGTTTGCTTTCAGTGGAATCACAGCTTCATTAAAAGGGTTGATCCCTGTGCCATGCTGAGAATACAAATGACTGCGTCCTAAATGAGCACTGAATTCCAATGAAAACGTATCAATATTTATTGGCAATCCCTATGGATACAACAGATGAGCTCATCAACTTGAAGGATGTTCCAGTGATTTTTCAGACCCTCTGTGTGAGAGTGCGTAGGCAGCAAGGCGCATCTCACATTTCACAGCTCACTCTCACTTGTTTGCTCTTTTTCATTCTTTTAATTAAATGCTGTGAGAAGTGGCATACAGAATCCTCACCAGCAGTTTAGCTTCTGATTATTTTTATGGGAAGCAATGTGTTATAGTTATCAGGTCACTTGACAGTTAGTGTTGTCGATACATTAGATGTGTTGGGCCATTATGCAGACCTGGCATTGCACATGCCTGCTTGGTTTGTGAGTCTAGGCCAGGCCACCCACGAGATATCCAAGAACTGCATTGCTCACTTGGGAACAATCTATTGGAGATGTCTTATTAAAACAAACAAGCACTGCTGGAGAACATCAAAATTGGTCTTACCAGCTTGGAATTAAGCAGTGGCAAATCAGGACGTCATTTTTTGGCAGTGTCTATATCAGGCTGTTTGTTGTCTCTGGGTAGACCCTGAATGAGAGTAAGGAAGTGAGGCCTTTAGAAAGGCAATGACAATCGATTCAGACAAAGAAAGTCTTTTGGTAAACAGAAAGACTGGTCAAATTTGAAGAGGAGATGATTTGGAGATACTTGTACAAATGAACAAACAGCGCAGAGAAAATAAATCGTAGGCCTTTTCTTTTTGTGTGCCCAGAGAACATAGTCTGGGCCCAAGCGTTTAATGTCAATCAACTTAAAACTAGGAGTGGAAATCTTTCAAATGCATGGACCCTGTTGCTTCAAGGTACTGCTGAAAGCAAGAGCTCTGTAGGTGTTCTGAAGTGGTGAGGTATCTTTATGGACAAATGTAATGCCTAGGTTTGCATTAAATATTTACATTAAGTAGGGTTTGAGAAGTCAACCCAGCCTCTTCCTGTGGAGGTTAGGAAGAAAATTCCCGTGCTTGCTGGTTATTTTTTGGGTTGTCTGTACAAGTATTTTTGTCACTGCTGCACCGACAACATTCAGCTTCATCCTCTGGCAGTACTAGGGAATGAAGACTTGAAGAGGAGAGAGCAAGAAGAGTCAGAGAGAAATCTGCTTTGTTTCACTTGCTTGATAATTCACTGTGCTTCAGGTAAACTGTTTCTACCATTGTGGCATGAATGTGGAGCTGGTCACTCCTGTTGATAGGATCCTGGACTGAAAAGGCAATTGATCTGGTATAACAGCTCTGTGAGATCTGGCAGCGTTCAAAATCTTTCACGTTACTCTGTGCTCTCAGAGTGCTCAGATTTCTCCTTGGTTCAGGTATATCTGGGCTTAAGTTGTTTGGTAAGGAAGTAAATCAGATTATTTTCAGTATCACAGTGGTGGAGTGTGTCTGAGCTTATTAGTAGTCCTGGCCAAAAAGCTGCGTTTAGGCAGCTCAGCAGCTTATGGTTTGTTGTATTTTCTGTATCCTCAGAGCCTAGTCTTCCACAGAACAGATTTGTCTGTTTCCAGCTCTTGCCCATGTTATTTTCTGCCAGCATTATCAAATGGAAACACAAACCCCAGCATTAGTTCACTGAAGAGCATCCCCAAGATGGTAGGCTTCATGCCTTGAAAGAGAATGCCCAAGACATCAGACAGCAAATAAAAACAGAAGCATCATGACAGAGCATGAGAATGTTGCCAGCCTCGGGGTTGTCACTTCTGCCAAATAAAACCTTTATTGGTGTCCAGTTGGATTGATAATATGGTAATAAAATGAACAGCTTTTTAGCAGCCTGTTAAATTAACAGCCACTGCACACACAGTCTTTGATGCAGACCTGCTTAAGGAGTTCTTCAAGTCAATCTGAAAGGTGAATGATGTTTTTGATGTTGTTCACAGTGTATTAAAGAGGCAGAACTTAGAGAGCGAAGGTGATAAAGGCTGTGTCGGTTTGGGGATTCTCTGGTGGAAGGACAGATACAAGCTGCATGTTAGCAGTTGGTATGGAATGTGGAAGGCATAAGACAGCAGTGGTGCAATTCATGAGGATATATAGAACTGGTGGTGGTGTTCTCAATGCAGCCTTGAAGGTCTGGGAGTACTTCAGCCACTGATTGCTGGAAGGTGGGAGTTGGTATGTTGTGACAGACTGCCTCAGGCTTGTTTGTCTTTGCTTCGTTTCCACACTCCTTTCCCTAAACATCTGCCTTGGTGGCTATTTAGAGGCAGGATGGTGGGTGAGATGGCCTTACAGCAGTTCTTATCATTAATGATTGTTGTTCGTAAGAACAACTGGGGCTGAATAGAAACCTGAGGTAGGTAGATAGGTAAATCATGACAAGGTGTGCAAAATGTGGGAGGGCAGTTCTGTGAACAAAAAGTGATGGCTTAATTGTCTGTCCTTAAGGAGGGAAATGAGCATGGATGGAATGAGAACCTGGAGGCTATTTTCCAGGTACAAAATAGTGCTGACAAACTGCTAGGAGACAAAACTGAGGTGGTTAAATATGCAGAGGATGTCCTGTGCCCTGAGGCTGCTGAGATGTTGGTGCAACCTTAGCATCAGGTTTGCCACAGTGCCCCACTAACAATGTACATCTCAAAATTAGCAGGAAGGTTACTACAGGGATTGCCTTGACTTGCCTGAGTGGTCCTGTTTGGAGCTGAGGCTGACAGCACTGCTGGGAGCTCTGGGTCTGGTCCTCATACTTGGCATCCCTGCGGTTCCCATTAATTCCTCCTTGAACCCAGCAGAGTATCTATGAGAAGCATGTTCTGGCTGTTTGTTTCTTTTTGCCTCTCTATCTACTCAGATATCCTCTCTTCCTCTTCAGCCCTGATGAGCCTTGAGAGGACAAAGAAATCACAGTTTCGATAGAGTGCTTTTCTTCCAGCAACCGCCTCGCACTCCTGCACACACAATCAGAAATAACAATGGGGCTCATCGGTGGAGCAGGCCAGGCAGCAAGAGGTTGATTAGAGATTGCAGGCCTCTGCTACTTCCTCATTCTTGTTAATTACAAGTTATTTTATTTTTCTATTTTGTTTCCTATTTGCCCACTTGGTTGCTGGAGATGCCGGCCATGCCTGCGCCATGGTGATACCTTGCAGGGATTCCTGCAGGTTCAGCTCTTATCAGCAGCTCTAAAAGCAGAGCTGTCCTGCAATCTGCAGTGTTACAGGATCAGATCCTATATTTAAACTGCCTATATTTCGTTTTCATCCAGATGTTTTAGCAACCTATTTCATGTTAGGACCCAGCTTCAATTCTTCTGTCTTCATCTTACTCTGCTCTTTTTCATGCTTTTTTTCCCTCCTGACATGGTTTCTCTTCTGTATGTGCTTCCCTAAACAACTGCCTACCCTTTAGGGCAGGGTATTTTTTTCCTTTTAATGAAGCCAGTCACCTCAAGGGTAGTGGAATTTGGGGAGATATGACAAAGTTGTCTTTTTAATGCAGAATTTGTGAGCGCAGAGATGTTGCTCTGAGACTTCTGGAGGCTGTGCTGAAACCTTGATCTAGCTGAGAAAAGTTAATGCTCTTCTTCTGCTTCCCATCAGTGCAATGGGGAGAATCTCCTGCCAATGTCACCAGACTGTACTCAGGGTAACACACTGTGCTAGTGGGAACCAGAGAGCAGCTTTGGGCTGGGGAATTCACCCCCTATTACCTGCCCATCTGGCACAGGAGCTGTTCTGCATGCTGGCACCACTTGCTCCCCTTCCCTGCCATGTCTGCCTGCTGGGGTGGATCCAGCCATGCAGGTAATTAATGCTGATGATGCTGGAGCATTATTCCAGTGGCTAAGTCGGTCCCAACTAGCAGGAGGCTGGTATGTGTGAGCCACTCAGAAGGCTCACAGATTTGTGTCCCTGGTGGGTGCAGTAGGTAAATGAAGTGCTTGGCTTTTCTCCTCTTGGAATGACCGATAAGTTACATTGTGAGGCAAATGCACAACCCCTTGCTTCAAAAAGCAAGGCTTATTTTCAGGCAGGAAGCATGAGGTTGCTCGCAGATGCTGCCTGAAAGTCCATCACTCTGCTGGTAGTTCTGCTGATGGTCCCATATGGGTGCCAGCACATGGCAGACACTGGCCAGCCCCGCTGAAGGCCCCCAGCCTGCCCCCAGTGCTTCTGCAATACGAAGTAACCGAACTACCAGAGTGCTGATGGGTTTTTTTTTTTAAAAAGCTTGTGGTTCACCTCCTCCTGTCTCATTTTTCTTCATTAAAGTACATCTTACTTAATGAAACAGGAGAGGCAGCCCATGCTTTCTAGGGCAAGTTGTACACACAGCAAGGAGCACAGGTCACTGGTGAGAACTGGATTAAACCTCAGCATCCAGGCTGGTGTAGCAGCATGCCCAGCAGGAGGCAATGGGGCAGGATGAGTGCATGGGACAGGTCGTGCAAAGCTGTGTGCCCCTGTCCAGGTAGCTGCTGTTTGTGCCTTGACAGCACCATCCTTGTGCCCCAGACAGCCCCGCTGTCAGCAGGAAGCAGGGCAGACCCTGGCTGACTCACCTGGTATAACAACTACCTCTATTTCCACTTTCCTCCCTCATTCCTGGTGTCTGGGTGATGCAGTTAGCTGAAGAAGAGCTGTTCTTGTCGCTGTGCCTGGGGCCCTGCATTAGGTCTCAGGTGAGCAGGATGCTGCATCCTCCTGCTGCTGTGTTTGAACAGCTTACACAGGCCATGTGGGCTGGCAGTGCTGTTTACGCATTGTGAGATAAAAACAATTTATCCACACAGTGGATAAAATGGGGGGGGGGGGGCTTAGCAAAACCCTGCTGGATTCTTGTTCCCACCTCTACCACTGAACAGCCACGTGGCTTTGCTTGTGGTTGCTCAACCTTCTGCTTTCCTTCGTCACCTGGGCTCAGGGCATTGCTGTCCATTAGCTCCCACATGGCTGTGAGAAGCTCTTTAACCTGTTCTGCAGGGAGAAGGCTGCACGTGAACACGGGGGGGATGAAAGCCAGTGCAGCAGGCTTCTGTTAGCCACGAGGAGCAAGGTGTCCCTTGGGCACACCGCAGCCTGGGGAGGGACGGGGCAGCCAACCTATGGGCACCTGCCTCCTCCTCCAGGCAGAAATCTCTCCTGTTGAGTTATTTCATTAATTAATTTTTTGACTCTCTGGTAGTTTCAAAAGATGTTCTTCTTAGAGGCTGTGTGATCAGCGCTCTTGAAGGAAGAGGCGATGCCTTCAAGCCCGGGAGGCTGGGGAATACAAAGGCCTCGCTGCCGACACATGAAATGGGTGTTCTGCAAAGCTGCTTTTGATGCGTGCTTGTTGCTTTCCCTGACTGCTCTGTTGTGGATTTGCAGAACACGCGGAGCCGTGTCAGCAAACCATAACCCTGTTGTTTGCTTGCATATGGTGACGTTCAAAGCTGCAAATGAAAAGGAGCAGAAATTGCTGGAGGTTTGCTGCCTTTTGTGAGGTGGAAAGTCTTTTGAGTTTCTGGGCACCCGGCATCTCTGCCATCTTCTCTGGCTGCTCTGCAGTCTGCTTGAGCCTTATTTTCCAGGGAAAGGTTTGTGAGACTTCTAAGAAAAGCTGGCAGCACCCAGCAGAGCACCCACCTGCCCTGGGTGCTCACGGCAGCACAGCTCAGCCTGCTCAGAGCCACCAGCAAAATAGGGACTGCCATCCACTGCTTCTCTTCCTTCTTGAGTAAGCAGCGTATGGTTGAAATACAAATATAATTAGGATTTCTCTTGCTTTGGGAGTTACAACTTCAGCCCATGCCTGACTAGGGCAAAAGACTTTCAAATCTGGAGAAAATACAGTTAAGAGAGGGAAGAGAGTGTGTTTGTCTGCTTAAAAACGTGCTTGTTTGAACAGCAAAAGATTCCCATGGGTGTTGTGGTCTTGGGAGATCTGCTCTCTGTAGCTGAAGGCTGGATTGGAGCTCATATAAAGGGTATGGGTTCATATGTGTATTTAAATGATTGCGCTGTGTCCTCACACTTAGGATGTTCAAGTTAAAAGGCTTCATCCTAAACTTCATTTGGGTCATGCAACTGTTGGCTGTTTCTCACAAGGCCTGGCATGCAAGTGAGCAGGGATCTAGTGGAGAAGTGCTGGGGAGCAGAGAATGGGATGTCATGGTCACAGATCTCCTTTGGCAGCCAAAGGGCCACCATCGGGGTAACGCTGCACCTTACAGCTCTATGTTCCTCCATAATCCTTGCATTGCTTCTGTGCCTTGGAGTCTAAATGCTCAATTAGTACATGGCTTTTAACCATGCAGTTAGTATAAGCCATACAATAACACTTTCTCTCCAACTACCTTGCCAGTTTGAGAGCCCACATTTCAGAGCTTGCTCTTGTGGGACCCCAGTCTCTCTTGTATTTGTGTGTTCCCCGGGACCTTTAACTAAGCAGAGGTCTGCTACATTTTCCTTTTGAGAAACCACTTCTAGGAAAGCAGAAATCACTTCTACGAGAGCGCTCCTGCTTTGCTGCAAGGCCTCCCATCTCTGTTTGGAACAGTTGCTGCTGGAGAGGGCTGGAGGCACAGCAAGCAGTCATAGCATTTCTTCAGATTTGATGCACTTCAGGGCATCCTGTAGTCTCAAGCACAAGGTCTGAAGCAAGCTCTCCAGATCATAGCATGTCCTGTTGGCGTTGCAGTATGATTCTATTAATTCTGGTGTCCTTGCCATGGTGTGTTATCTGTGGAGCAATGACAGAATGCAGAAGTAAACTGAAAATCCTTCTGGGGAGCTTTGTTCCGGCAACAAGCTGCTGTGATTCTGGTGGAGCCCTCCGCTGTGCTACAGAGCTGTGATCTTCACAGCTCACCTACTGTATGCCTAAATAATTAATCCTTCACACGGGCACAGATTAATGCGAGCATTTAGTAATGTGCCAACTGTCTTTATTCATATATGTGGAAGTGGAGAAAAAGCTCATCTGTTCTCGTGTTTGTTTCAGACAAACAAGTACATTGTCATCCTAACACCATGCCCTGAAAATGTTCATCCTAACCCATGTGGCTATTAGCACTGAGATCAGGTACTGAGTACTATTTTAGGGCTTTGGATTTAGCATATGCTGTTGCATGGGAATATCTTTTGAGGAAGAAATACAGACAGGTATTTTATGTCAGATCTGTCTTAGAAGGATTTGCAGCATAATCACATGGCTGCTTCCTCCTCCATGGGGGAATCTGAGAGCTGAGGACGACCTCCAGCTTTGGTAGCTCCCAGGATTGCCTTTTGATGGCATCTCTGGTGCCTGGAAGAAGACGAGCCTGTCTGCCCGTATCTTGGAGGAAATATATCAAACCAAAGCATGCAAATTTTAATTTGCTCCTAATCTGTATTCAGTCTCAGCGAAAGCGGATGGCTGATAACAGTGGATCTATCCAAACCATGTTCTGGGGAGCTGGCATAAATTTCAACCTTAAACTGAAGGGTTTGTCTGTCTTAATGGAAGGCTCTGGAGAGCATTTTATGCAGTAGCTGTCACTTTGCATTTCTGGGATGTATCTGTCTGACGAGGGACTGTCTGTAGATGATTTTTGTATGAGGCAGATAGAAGAGATGCTGGCAGCATGAGGTGTTGGTTTTCATTGTGTCAGTGGTGCAACAACTGGTTCTCATGCTGCGTGCAGTGGAGCTGTGATGGAGCTGCAGCAGGGATGAGCAGTCAGCTGGTGGCTTGCTGGTCCTTGCGTTGAGGGAAAGGCCCAGCTGACAGTTGCACTTGAGCCCAGGAGTTCCAGATACGTATAAGTAGCTGTGCCTTTCTCTGGTAGGCAAGATCTCACTGCCTTGTCGTGGGAAAGTGCAGGAGAAGTCCTTGGCTTTTTTGGCAGAGTCACACTGTAGCCCGAAGTTGTTTATCTTCATACAGTTCTATTAGAGTGATGACAGTTTCAAGTTGGAACAGAAAAAGACCTGATGAAAGGACCGGTCTGTAAGTGGGGAAGATAGACAGAGTGAAAGCAGTAACTAGCAAGGTAATAGATGGTGATGGATCTATAATCTCTGAGGCTGCTGTGAGCACTAAGTTCCTAAATAGTGTCCTTTCAGCCTTAACCTATTTATTTGCGAAGTGCTAAATTTAATTTTCCTTAGTCTGCAGGAAGGCAGCATCCCAGGAATAAACCCTTAGCCCAGCCAAGAAGCTGTGCCAAACTGCTGGTTCCAGCATTTCCATTTCCTCCTCCCTTTGCACAGAGCATCAGGCCTGTGCACCCCAGCACATCAGCTCTCAGGTGGTGTGGCAGGGCTCCTGCTGAGAGCCTTTTGGGAGGGGAGATTGGGAGATTGAATAGTCCCCAGCACTGGGCTCAAGGAGTAGCACCTGAGCTGGATAAGGGTAGGATGAAGTAACCTGGCTGGGGGGGAAGGTTGGCGCCTGAAAGTGCGTGAAGGAGATGGTGTTGCTTGTAGTGATGCTCTGTCTGTCCTGTAGAGAATGATGGTGCTAAAGGCTGTCAGCTTAGAATAGATTCAGTAGTTGAACAGCACATAAAAGCTCAGTTATTCTGAAGCCTCCACAAAGCCACATCTTGAGGAAGAAAAGCAGTGAGTTTTCCAGGCAGCTTGCATTGTGCACGTTTGCCCTGCAAAGTTTCAGTGAATGTGGAAATAAGTTTGTGTTGCTTTGCGTTCCTGGCAGCACTGAGCTCAGAATTTCCTCAAATTCATGATTTAGGAGAGTTTTTAGAAATGTTGCTTTAATAAAAAGATTCAGGTGCCTGAATGCAGGAGCTGCCTGTGAGTAAGCACTGGGTGTTCCCATCGTAGTCACAACCCCAGTGCAGCACAGTGCGGGCTCCGTTTGTACCATTGCTTCAAAGGAAGCCAGCTCTGTTTCAGAGCTTTGCTATTTTCCTGCCTCCAGAGGATTTCAGCAGAGTTCCTCACAGTGCTGCTATCTCCTCTTGGTCCCTTTTCATCCCTACAAAGGCAGCACTGTGCTGGCTAGCATGGAGAACGTCCCACTGGGGCTCCCTGTGTTCCCTGCCTGCTGCCGTTGTGTCCATGGAGAGATGTGCTGCCCAGGGATGGACGGGTTTGCTCTGTTCTGCTTTGAGGCTCAGTTGGATTTTTACTCAGGTTTAACACTTGTGAAGTGCCATGGAAAAGGCGGTCTTGGGTTTTTTTTGCTGTTTGTTCTATTTTTGCCACTTTTTTTAGCATCTTAGGAACAAAATCGGTTTCTGCAAGTTTATATTCAGCCCTTCCTCCTCCTCCTTCTCTTATCTAAATGTGGAAAAGTGTTCTGAGCTCCTCAGTTCCCTGTGCTGCTCTCTTCTCTCTCACGTTTGTTTTAAAATAAACAAAAACAGCAGTGCCAAGAACTGAGGGTAGTGGATTCTGCAGGCGTTTGGCTGCTCTGGTGCAGAACTGGTGGGAAGGGGATGTGCAGCCCAGGGAGGGGACCTTGCTGACCCATAACGGATGGGCACTATGGGGTCTTGGCTGTTTTGTAACTGGGAGAAGCGGCTCCTGCAGGGGTCAGTGCTACATATGGGCACCTTTCTGTGCCAGCTTGCAGGTTCTCTGGTAGGGTACAGGTGATTAAACCAAACACTAAGGTGAGAAGCTGCCTTTCTCCAAGAGCTGTCCTCTGCTATTCTTTCATTTGAAAGCCCAGTGCCATAGAAAATTGTTAGCCACTCTGCATGTCTCTCGGCCTACAGTCAGCTTGCCGCTGAGGGAGTGTTTATTAATGTTTTCATTCATTCTGGGATTTTCCCTCACCCGGGGCATTGTGTAAAAAGCCACGAGTCCTTCAGCCTGGGAAGAACCTGGGGTCTGCTCTCTGCATTATATCGAGCGTTGATGGGGTATTAAACTGAAGTGGCTTCTCCACAAAAAGCAGAACTAGATTCACTTAAAAATGCATTTCTCTACCAGATCATTCCCCTTTGAGCTCGGTCTGCGGGGAGCCCTGTTGTGCAGGGAGGGAGCGGGCAGCATACCAACGGCCCTCTGACTGCACAGGGGCATCTCCAGCTTGCCAGAGCTGCTTCCATCACTCAGGGACTGAAATTTTAATCATTGAATTAATTTTTCAGAAACCAAAGTGCAAATCTGTACCCCCGGTGGCATTAATAATAAATGCAGGGAAGAGAGACATTAGAAGGAGAAAGAAGGGCTAGGAAATTGGGGTTTGGGGAATCAACTTTTTTTGATTGTTGTTTTGAAGAGATAATGTATGTGTTGGATGTCCTTCTCCCTGGGCCTTTCTGCTCGTTTCATCACGCTCTGTCCAACAGAATCCACTGTATTTCTGTCCCAAGTATCTTTTGAATTTTTCCCCCCACCAACGCTGCTTCCTGTTGTGTGGGTTTTCTTTCCCCTTTCCAGGTCAAATGGCCAATGCTGTGCACACACAGCCACCCCAACCCTGATCTGTGGGGTTGGTGCAAGCTGAGACAATGAGGCCGCAGGATGGGAGAGGACAAGGCCTGAACCACAGGCAATGTGCCAGAGCTTTCTGCTCTGCTCTGGGCTCCTTCCTGCCTCTCAGAGCTTGCAGATTTTTTTTTCTAATTAAGAGTATTATGTAGCAGAAGATTAATTAGAAATGAAAGTAATTTTTTTTATCCCTTTGCTTTGTGGTAGTGGAAAAGGCCTATGCCAGGCAACTGCCTGAAGGAGCAGGAGCTTCTCCCGTTAATGGATTCCAGGCAGTTTGCCTCTGGCCAGCTCTTATAAATAATGAAGGCTTGCACAGATTTCCCCAGTTCTGAGGCAGCGCAGGTGGTCTTCATTCCAACCAACCAAAATAAATCCAGAGGCTGTAGGGTGTTCCCATCCTCAGCCCCATGCAAACAAGGCAGTTCCTCCCATTCCCCCTCCCCTCCTCTGTGCGTGGGTCAGGGGAGCACCTATGGCTGTGGGTTTGTACCGATTCCCATCGCACAGCACAACCTCCCAGTGCTGACCCTGCTCCATCACTCAATGTGGGCATGGCTGCATCAGCAGGAGCTCTCCTCGGGGTCAGGTGGGCTGCCATTCCATGCAGCCTCTTGGATTATTGCCAAGATTCAGGCTCACGTGTGTGCGACCATGGGACGTTTCCATGGCGTTTGTGCTCGCCCTGAGTCCTCCAGTGAGAGGATGATTCTTGGCATCATTATATTAACCTGCAGAAATGAGGATTTGGTTCAATGGGTGCTCCACAGAGACCGTCCTAGAGGAGAAATCCTCTCCCAGGACGAAAGCTATTCTTGACTTAAAAGCACCCAGGAGTGTTTATACAGTGTGGGGACTTAAAAGCAGCCCTGATGCAGGGATGAATTTCAGCCTGGAGGAGGCTGACATAGCCCGAGGGTTTCTCTTCATGTTGTACCACTTGCCCTGTTTATTTCCTTCCCATTATAACTGAAGTGTTGACTGCAGGAAGATGAAGGTGAAGGTCCCCAGCTGCAGAGAGCTCCTGTGGTCATCAGCCACCTGGCCCAGAGAGAGGCTGGGGACTGCTCCAAGAGCCTTTTCTGTGCCTCTAAATACAGCAGCTAATGACACCTTCCGCTCAGTGGGAAGAAAACAGAATTACTAAACTTGCAATTTGGCACAGTGGGAGTGTGAGTTTGTCCTGCCAGTTTCTTGTTGCTATATATTTCCAAGACTTTTTTTCTTTTTGCTCTTCCAAGCAGGTAGAATTCAGATTGGGGTTCATTTTAAGGACTCGAATTATGCATATGGGAAGCGTGGCCTGAAATGGAAAAAATTAATGGCTGCTTATAAGTCCTATGGCATAAGAGAAGCGTGCAGGTTCTCTGGGAACTGCCACATGCCTTGGCCTTATGAGTAATGTGTAGCGATGTCCCAATAGGAGCCGTGTTCCCTGTAAAATGTTGAAGGAGATGTATATATTTCCATATAATTTTAATCACTTTGACTTATGGTTTAACTTTGTACTAGGTAGGCTGCAGAGAGGTTCCAGGAGAATATTATTTTAAATGGCTTTGGGGGCAAAAGAAAGGAGATGACTGAAGGCAAGGTTAGAAACAGCTGATCACTTCCAGTTGAGCAAGTTTTACGGTCATGTGCTATGATAATTGAAGGTTTGCTGTTAAATGCTACAGATCTGTGCTGGAGAAGAAAATAGTCCCCAGCCAGAGATTGCTGCTGTCTTTTACTGCCAGTATGAGGAAGGAGAACGTCTGTAGGGTAAGAGGTGTCGTTTGTAAGGAAAGGTGAGGGGCAACAAAGACATCTTAACAAGACCTGGCTGTTTTTGGGATGGGGTGTATTTTCTACAGGAAAACCTGTGCATACAGTACATCTCCAAGGGTCACGAAGGCCCATCCTGAAGATGCTAAAGTTATTTGAAGGAGTCAGATGCATTTCTTCAGTGATGCCTGTAAGAGACCTGTTGAACACTGCTTGTCTGGGGACTGTTAGGGCAGTGCAGGATCAAAACCTGCACGAATGTATTTTGTGGAGGTAGAACTAGCTGCCTTTCCAGTTTTTCTTCTATATCTCAATATACTGTTGCCCAAAATCGTGTTCCAGCACCTATTACCAGTTTAGACCAGTGAGATGCATACAAGCCTAATTTCTGCAACCAGTGCCAAAGTGCTCAGAGCAAGTAGATGGATTGTTTCTGGAGCTGTGGCTTGCTTTAATGTTCTTATCAACTATTTTCCAGTCAAAAGAGGTCAAAACTCATCCTGCTGGGTGGAGACTTCTTGAGCACAGTACTTATTATTAGGGCAGCACTGTATCTTGTAATTAGAGATGTAATTTCCATCTCTGTGGAGAGCCAGCCTATTGCCTGGGTACCATTTAAGAGTTCCATGAGATGAATTAAGCAAGGATGGATTGAGCAATACAGTGAATTTCAACGGAGATCGTTTGCCTGAAGTCCTGCAGGAGTTTCAGAGAAGATGAAAAGTAAATACTTTTCCTCATCTTCCTTCCCTTTCTCCTTCATAGTCGGCAAAAACAATTGCATTGTTTGGGGTGTTGTGCAGGGGTGGCAGTGTGAGGACTCGAGGTCTGGTTGTTTGAGAAGTAACCTCATCCCCTGGTAAAGCAGCTGGGAAAATCTCTCGTTTCTTTTCCTGTCTGACAGTAAAGTATAAAGATTTCTGCTTGCGAAGGACCTGTCTCAGGAGCTGGTTGTTGCAGTACGTCTGAAGCATCAGATTTTGGCAAGCTTCAAAGTATGACGTAAGAGATTCTTACTTAATTTAGCACTTCGTTAACTTCACTCCCCCCCTCCCCCTTACCTCCATGGATGGTAGTAGTGCTCATGATATTCCACAGGGAGTTCAGCGCTTTATATGCTTTGTATAAAATCATTTACGTAAGTGGGGTATAAATCAATCAACCTTGGAGGAAAAAAAAAAGGGAAAGCAATCAACTGTGGACTTGAAAGAAGGAATAGGTGAAAGACCAAAAGAAAAGAAGGACAGAGATGATGAATGGAGAAGAAAAATAGAAACAAATCTGCCATGCGAAAAAGGAAGGAGAAAAGAGGGGAAGAACAGAAGTAAGAGAGGAAAAGCAAAGGAAGACCAGAGGTTTAAGTTAATACAATGCATTCTTCTCTGTAATTATATTCATTTGATGTAAATTCGTGCCAGCCACTTTACAGCAGTGTTAATGAGCTGGAGGAAGCAAGAGCTGATACCCACAGCGGAGCAGAAGATAGGACCCGGATCGGATCGCTGCTTCTCTCGGTAGGCATGAGATATATTTAGCATCAGAGCACGCTTCTATCGTGTGCCCTTGGTCATACGCTGAGTCTTTTGAATGAAGATCTCAAAGCACGTCGTTACTTCAGAGGCGATATTTCCCAAATTCTGACAGTCTCAGTTTCTGGGATCGGCAGTTGCCAGTTGTTGCTGTGTTTGTGTTTTCATACCGCAGTTGTCACCGAGGGGGCTGGCTCAGGGCCCTGCTGAGCTGAGCAGTCCTGCTGTCTTCATTTAATTCCTGGTCTGCAGCTTTCTTTGGAAGGTGCTTTGCGCTGCTATCAGGTGTGAGGCTTGCACAGTCCATCTCAGTAGAAGGAAACTAATTCATTTGACAAGTGGAGCATGTTGCCTCTGCAGGTTTGCATTTGCCTTCCTTGCGTTCACGCATCACCCTCCAGACAGGTGATGGTCTCGTTGCCCTCGTGCCACCTCAGTCCTGTTAATAACGTCGCTCTATTGGTGCACAGAGTGCTGAGGAGCTGTGGACTGCACTTGTGATTTCTTATCAGAGTGGCTTGCATTCCTTCATCCTTAAAAAAACAAAAACAACATTGTAGGTTTTACTAGAAGAAGGGGAAGGGAAAAATCCCGGTATTCCCAGAGATTACAGAAAACTTATGTTCCATACACGTGGCTGAAAGAAGCGGAAAGCTTAAATGTTCTTGGGCTGCTGTATTATCAATAGGCAGGAAAAAACACACCCTGGGCTGATGCAGCCAGCTCCTGGAAGGAGTTTGGAGTCTCGTGGATTATCCACTGAGTCAATGACCAGGTGAATGGTAGACGTTTAATTTAAGGACTGCTTTCTCTGCCTTCAGCACGTCTGTCCAACTCACATCTCCGTTCCCTGATTGCAGTCTAATCTCGCTCATTACTCTGTGGCTGTAACCTCTTCTCCCCCTTTCAGTGGTGGAGAACAGGAGGCCAATTTGTGTCTGGAATTAAGGCTGTGACCCCCTCTGCTTCCCTCCGTGCTCAGTAGCTGCTGGAGGAGCACACAAAAGCTTTCTAATAATTGTTAGAGTAGAATAATTTCTGACCCAAAATTCTTTGAGATATTCCATGGTTTATTTTCCTCTGTGCAGCAATGGTTTTCAGAGAGCAGAGGATTGATTGCTCTGGAGCTTATTGGAGCTGCCTGGCTTTAAGGGAGCCTTAGATATCGTAGGTGTCAGATAGGAGATGGCTGGTCACGGTCCCCAGTAGGAGTCCTGGTTGTTCTCGGTGGCTTTCACCTGCCTTTGGGAAGTGACAATCATACCTGGGAGCTATGGGAGGCACTGCTGTTGCCCTCACTGGTCTAACTGCTAAGCGTTGTTGGGGAAGGCAGGATGGTAGTTTTCTTTTCGGCAAGAAGGATGGGAGTATTCTCCCAGCTGAATAAGACTGCAGGTTTGGGGCACAATTGACCCATTTATTCTCACAATTGTACAACAGCTTTGTAGGTGGTAATGACTTCTGTCAGACTCTTATTTTATTTGTCGCTTTGAACTATCAGCTTATAGAAGAACCACAGGCTCCTTGTTGGTAGAAAGATGGCTTTAAGTTGCTGAATCATTACAAGCATCATAATGCAGAGGGATCTAATCTTTTTATCCAGGGCTTGCTTTGGGCTCTGCTTTCCCTCAGGACCCGAGTCTTGAAGAAGGAACAAGAAAATTAGCCCTAAAAAGATCGTTTGGCTCGATGTGAAGCAATCCTCCGTGCACTCCACCTTTCTGAAGGCTGCTGCTTGCAGTGCTGAAGTGTTACTGTCTGGAAGATATAAGAAAGATCTGGAGAAACACTCAGGTTGTCCACAAGGGCACAGAGGGCACCTCCCAGTGTTCAGCATTTACAGGAATATGTTGTATGTAGTATTCAAGACTGGATAATTATGTTTTGCAATGAAATCTGTGAACATCTGTTCCTCTTCTGTGCCAAGTCCCCAACTCAGGATTCCACGTTGTCTCCACAGCAGTCAGAAAGCACATTTGCCCCCTAAAGTAAGTGGAGGTTGCAAGGCAGAACGGCCATTGACTATTGATATTCAGTAATTAACAATTTTACTGGAGCTGTATGTATGCTTGGTGTGGGGCTGACAACTGCTGCCGTCCCTTTGCAATCCAAAAAGAAAACCAAAAAGCCTTTAATTGCCTTTAGCATAAGTTTGGAAGTCTGGTGGAATCCTGTGCTATAAATATTTATCTTTGGGCTCCCTGGTTTTCTTTCCCACTGAGAGCTCTCGGGTGATGACAGAAATCCCATAGCAACTACAGCTTTTCTTCTTTTAGCAGTCACTGAGAAGTGGTGCTGATGGCTAGCATGTTGTGGGGAAGGAGAATGTGCTCCATCTAGGCTAGACTTGCAAAGAGTAAATTGGAGTGAAAATAGATTAAACCTTTCCGTAGTTCAGTGGCAAAAGAAAATCGCCCATCATTTGCCTTTTCTTTCCCAGATGCATTTAAATGTGGGAAATGCTCAATCTTGAAAACCCTTCTTTTCTTGACAGGCTTTTTTTACTCCCTTTTCTCTGCTGTTTTTATTAATTTATCCTTTAAGGCAGTTCCTGCTGTGCCAGCTCCCTTTGCTGTGTGGTGCAGAGATGTTGTTCAGAGCTCTTAGGCAAGGAATACAGGATCCTAATTGGTAGGCTTGGTAGATACTTTCCAACTCTTCCATGCATCTTTTCTGCCTTTTAGCCTTTTGCAGTGCCCTTTGAAAGAGAACAGTGGAAACAAGAAATCAACGATTCTGAGAGGTACCCCTCTTTTCTGAGTGTTTTGTTACACGTTATAGAAGTCCCAGCTAATGCAGGTAAAGAGAGAAAAAAGGAACTATGTCTGGACCTGACTGTATTATGGAAGTCTTGGGGTGCTGATGATTAGAGATATGACAGGATGTTCACAATAGGGGGAGTCCCAGCCTCTTTTAGGATTCTCCCTGCTTGGGCTTTAGGGTTAAACAGTTTTAAATGCACCTTATCTGAAGGCCATGACCTTGTCCTTCTGTTTCCACTTTCAGGCTTCAGGTTTATTGCTCTCCCAAGGAACTCTGAGCACTTGATTAACTCGTAACTCACTAGTTCTTGACACATTAAGCAGCAAATTTGACTCTAATTAACAGCTTTTATTAACCTGAGATCCCTCGTTCCCTCCCCCTATTTCACTCTAGAGACTCCTTAAGCCATTACAGGTTTTAACGTTAGATTCGTTTCTGACTCTTTTTTTTTAAATCATAAAAGCTAATGTGTGCAGACACTGGATTGTGCAGCTCAGTAGGAGGACGTGTGTCTGACAACATTTGGAAAGCAAATGTGCTCACTTGAAAGGAAACGAGGGGTTGGGTGGCAGACAGAGCCAGAGGCCACAGGCCTGGCCTGGCCCAGGAGGGGAACCCATGGAGGTCAGGCTTTCCTCAGCTGTCCACATGAACAGTTGCTTCCTGACAGTGGACAGGCTCAACCTGATGGAAGAAGTGAGAAGGGGCACTGCTGGAGCCCCTGGCCAAGTTGCATCTTGGCTCTCATGCTCTTCCAGGACCTACCTCATCCTCTGCTGCGTGTCAGTGTCTGCACGTGGCTACAGTCTGTAGGGGAATCAAGTGAACTGATAGAATTGATTGGGGAAGTTATCCTGTGTGTAGTATATGTAATTATCCCATACAAGGATAGCATAGAACACCCTATCCCAAAGGTATATCCACTTCCAACGAATGCTGTTGAAGCTGGTCCTGCTGCTCAGCAGTCACAGTAGCCTCTTGGCATACACTGCTAGGAATCTGGGGCTTCCCAGGCTGTCATTCAGCATTGCTGTTGATGGTTTCACTCTGTCTTGTTCCCCACCTGTGAAAAGGGAGCAGTAGTTGCTACACTGTGTTCCCAGGTGTTCCAGTTTTGGTGTGCAAGTTGCTATTAAAGTGTTAATTTTTGTTGCTTGCAGTGCAGAGGGACGCTTGTACAAATATAATAAGATGTTTTAGTATCAATTTTCAAAGCACATTGTGGTGCAGCCTCACCTAAGAAACTCCCATGGCATCTTTATAAAAGATGTTTTTCATAAGCTTTGGTAAATGAGTTTCATCTCTAGCAGGCTATGAATGCATCTAATCCAGTTTTGGGCTTTCTGAACTATTGATCTGGAGAGAGAGTCTGTGACAGTGAGTTCCAGAGGTCAATTCAGGCTCTGAGAAACGAGTTTTTTATATCTATTTAGAATTGCCATCCAGTTCCTCTGGGTACCGTTTCCTTCCCGTCTTGCAAGAAAAGAGTAAATATCTTTATTATTCTGTGCTTTTTCCTGGGTTTCTCCCTAACTGCTAAACAGCTGTGTTTTTATATTTTCTGTAACTAAAGCAAGTGAACCTCTCCCAGGATGACACACAGTGAAGATGAGGCGTTTTAGTGCTCCTTGGAGGCAAAGCAGCCAAGGTCAGCTCCACGCTCCCCAAACCAATGATGTTATATGCAGTCTCACCACATCACAGCTTGCTCTCCCATGCAAAGAGCTGAAGAATATATTAGACAGAAGTGGTCCTTGAGGACTGCCGTTGTAATCTTTTGTGGTGTTGAATACTGATCATGTGTTGCACGTCCCTTTCGGAGTTTATTCAGCTAATTTCTGTGTTTGTTACAGCATTCCACCTCTTGCTCCATTACTCAGGCAGTTATCTGGTAGTCTCATTGACAGTACTTTGTCACAGAGGCTTTGAAAACCTGGATAATCAAACCTAATCCTTGGGGATTCTTTTTTTTCCCTTAAGAATTCTAGGGAATTCTACCCTATAGGAAAGGAGTGATTTTCTTTATTTATCAGTATCGTTTTCACCTGAGGAGTTATCATGTCTTGTTTGGTTTTATTTGGTACAGAAGTAAGTTTTACAGGCCTCGTATTTTCAGGATCGCTCCTGAAAACATTCTGGAGTCAGCCTACAATATTTTTCCTTCCTCACCTACTGGTATACACATCCAATTTTAAGGTTGATTTATTTTTTAACAACTTCAGTACCTTCGGGTCCTCAAATAATATCCTGCCTTGGTGATTCATGATCCTCTGAGGATAAGAGATGTGATATGGGAGCTTTCAGATGATTTTAAGAAGTGGGTAAAATTGCCAAGTTACAGGGAGAGCCGTATGGCGAAATGACACCTAGGATGGCTCTGACAGCAGGGAGGTAAATGTGTGTTCCCACCGTGGGGGCCCAGAATCCATCACCTCCCTGGGGGGGAGGCTGAACTCCTTCCAGCACGTCCCTTTGCTAGCTTCCATAGGGAAGGTGAAGCCAGGCATCATTTTCGCGCATCATTTTCATGTACCTATTTATTATGTGGGCAGGATGTCTCTGAGTAGAGACAGGGCGCACGTGTTCTGATTAGGGCTGCATAGAAAATAAATCAGGTGTGATCCTTGCATTGTGCAAGATCCAGAGATGGATAGTTTGCTTTGTCACTTTCTCTCTGGGAGCGAGAGTAAGAAAAAATAATTCTTCCTTTCCCTTTTGCAATTCTAACAACTCCATGCACTTAGCAGCAAGAGAGACGACGAACCACGTTCCTCGAGGGGTTCCCTCCAGATCCAGACATAGGTAGGCAGAGGCTCATTAGAGATGCCTTGGTGAGTGGGTGTAGTGAGCACACATCTTCCAGGATGTGTTTTTAAAAGGTCTGTCTGAGGTTAATGCTGCACTAGATCTCCTCTTCTGTGCTAAATTAGGGCGATATTTGAGCAGCCTTCTTGCTAATTTCTTTGTTAATTCCAGTGTTTGTCATCTACCAGTGATGTCGAATATCCGTGTGTTTTACTGACTCTATCTTTGGTGCAGGATGTGGAATGGCCTGTTCTATCTCATGTCTGTGTAACCTGTGTGCTTGGTGTTGAACGCTACAGGTGAATGTAAGGATAAAGACACACAGATGAAGCTGCAGTGGGTAGGGCAAATAGTCCGACTACCCACCTACCTCCAATATTGCCCACTGAACCACGTCCCTCAGTGCCACATTCCCTACAGCTCCTGAAGGCCTCCAAGATGAACCTCCCCTGGTGCAACTTGAGGTCCTTCCCTCTCATCCTATTGGATTCCCCCTTTCTTTTATCCTCAGTTCCTTTTTCAAGCATCTTGCATTGAGATTTCCTTCT
Source organism: Pavo muticus (assembly GCA_016647715.1). Lineage (NCBI taxonomy): Eukaryota > Metazoa > Chordata > Aves > Galliformes > Phasianidae > Pavo > Pavo muticus. The sequence continues at coordinate 2,631,187 of JACDJE010000022.1, read as the reverse complement.
GCTGAGAGTTGGATTGATGCTGCTTTGGTTATATTGTGGTTTTGTTTTCTAGGCTGTCTCATTTTGTTGTCTCTTCTGAGTTTCCCATCTGTTCAGGCCCGTTTTTCTGCTTCCTTGAGGTCACACCTCCCCACAGGTTAGAAGCAGCTGTATTGCTCCTGCATCTGAAGAGTGTTTCTAATGAAATTTTGCTTAATGGTTGTGCTGCCAGCACTCATTTTGATCCCTGCATCCAGGGACATCTAGTTATTTTTATGGTATTCTCATCATGGCTTAAAATTAAAATAACCATTTGCAGGGCAGCACTGGATGCTTTGCTGCAGTGTTTGGCTTGGGGTAGGAGATGTACTGCGAGGTGGCAGTGTGCAGGAGCACACTGGTTGGTTCTGTTCAGGTGCCATGTTAGCTTCCAAAGTTAGGTAATTTCTAGCACTGTGTAATATCTTTTTTTATGAACAGCTTTAAATAGAAGTCATTAGGCACTGTTGTTCAATCTTAATTAACTGTCCTCCTTACTGAATTCTAGCACAGCAAAGAGCGGCGGCGCAGTGGGAAGAAGAAACATCTAACTAGATTTAAAAAGGAATAACTGGATTTAACACTTAATTAGAACGCAGGACCTGTGGCAGCTCAGGTATCACGTTGCCTTCTGGGAGCTGGGGCTTTGGGGAGTGATGTCTCACTTCCCAGATTACTGCAGTTAAGCTGTGTGTGCTCCATACGCCGTTGCGGTGCGTGCCCTTGCTTCATTCACAAGGGGCTGCTTCTTGCAGATGGGTCTCCCCAGCAACAGCAAAATGGGAATGCAACATGTGCGAGCAGATTTTTGCATGCTTCATCTAGCATGTACCTGTAGCACTGCTGAATAAGGAACAGCGGTCAGAGTGGCTGTGCAGACAGAGTGCACATCCTGCTCACTGGGGCGCAGGGATGGCTGGGATGTTGTCCTATTCCATTGCCACCAGCAGTGTCACCAGTGAGAAAGGCAGCACGTGCTCATGGATGCTCAGCCTTGTGGGGAGGTATCATCTTCCCCCGCAGGCCGACTGGAGCATCATGGCTGCATCTGTGCAAAGAGGAGGGATGAAGCTGTGTGCGTTTAATAGGAGAGACAGGAGAGGTTAATGTCCCTCCAGAACGTAGTTATGCTGAAGGGAAACAGAGTTACAGCAAAACTGTAATTTGAAAGTCTTGGAGAAAATAATGTAATCAGATAATGGATTTAGAGGGTGTTGACTTGCATGATTACCCAGAAATGGTCTTTAGGCAAAATGAAGTTGCCTGGAAGTCTTGTCAGAATTAGACCAGGAATATGCTATATTTGGCTTTTGATATTTAGGAAAAAAGTTCTGGAAGCAACAGAACCGCAGTGGGAAGGCTGGGTGATGTTGTGACACTTCTGGAGGCCTCACTGATGCGTGGATGAGCAACTTGGGAAGCTGTCTCACTTAGCCCTGCTGGGAAATGCTTCCTTTTCAAAGAGCTGCCAGAGCTGCCTGCTGAACATCGGGCAGCTGGGAGCACACCGGAGGCTGCAGTGGGCTGAGCACCTGCCTCCTCGTAGCAAAACAGGGCTCATTGAGTTGCATGGACGCAACCCCTGGCTGTCAGTATTGCCAGCAAACATTTGCTTTTGCTGTACCTCGGATCCGTCGCTCCTTCATCCCACACCATTGTCTGACCGTCATAAAACAATTTGGTTTCTTTAACTTGGCTTTTGAGCCAGAGCAAGAGCTTAATGCAGCTCTTTGAAGTAATTTTTACCTCCATTCCTGCTGGCTAGATTAGTCTGCAGATAATGCTGGGAGTGAATAAGAGCCTGAGCTCCGAGGGAGCTGGAACGTAATTACAGTAGATGAAGGGTACTCTCTGCAGCTCCTCCAAGAGTGCTGAGATTAGACTGTAATCATTGTTTGTAAGCAGACAGGAACGAGGGGTAATCAGCCAGGCAGCCCTGACACGTTATTCCAGGCATTAATATTAGCTTCCTGAAGTAGCTCATCAATTCACTCTTATCTGAATCTGCAGAAATCAACAGGTCCTGTCTTCCCAGGGCACGAGCTGTGGAGGCAGTGCACGCTGGGTCAGTGCCACTGTGCGGCAGGGACCAACCGGGTCTTCTGCAGGAGCCTCGCAGGGCTCTGAGCTCTGCAGGGAGAGCAGCTGCTGCACTACCTGCATGGCTACAAAGAGATTGGTTAACGCAACACCAGGACAAAGCTGTGAAGCTTGCAGCCCTCGCTGGCAGGTTTGTGTCCATGGAGAACAGCAAGCTGGATGTGCTGGGGTGGGGAGAGGAAGGCGATCGCTTTCTTCTTCAGCCGTTGTCTTTAGCCCGCTGAGCTGCGGAGGAGGTAGCGTGGTGCTGGGAAGGAATGGGAAGGATTCCTTTTGGTTCTGAAGAAAATCCTTGTGAGTGTGCTTGGTGCTGCATGAATCCTGTCCCTAATTATAAAGCCTGCATGTCCCGGCGAGCGCAGCGAGAACACTGAGTACAGACACAAAGCTAACACCGGGCAGCGAAAGTCTTGACGTTTCTCTGATGTGAAACAAGAAGAGAAGGAATGAAAGAGCTTGCAAATCCAGGCAGAAATCATTAGGACAGCGAGTGAGAGTACTTGTAAAAGCACTGGTTTCTGTGAAAATCTAAAGGAAGAATTAGGGATGAGAGAGGAGAAGCCCTGGCGTGAGCCATGAGTAAGAATGCGGTCAGCGGTATCCCAGTAAAACTCTCAGCTGTTTGGGGTCATTTGGGTTTCAGAAAACACAAAGCATTTGGTAGGACCTTCGTGGTGTGAGAGCACTGCAGTCCTCACTGCCGAGCCCTTTTGCTTCCATCCGTTTGGGAGTAAATCACCAACCAACTATCGATCGTATCTCTTGCGGTGCTTTATGTACATTAGTTATGTGCTCGTGCTCTTTAATGATGCTGCTGCTCTGACAACTCACTAAATATGACACGGCTTTGTGGGTGGGATTGCTAATTCTTTAGCGGTCCAAGGTTAGCTGCTGTTATTAATGATATGACTGCTGGCCCTCATGTGAGAAATAAGCAGGGGTGGATGCTGTGCCTGGTTGGAAAGCCACACCTGGAGGGACAGCACAAGAGCTAATGGTGCTGGTTGGCACAGCATCCTGAGTTCCCATGTGTGGCTGCTGGTTCGTTTGGTTTGTTAATTGGTGGTGGAGGAAGGCTGGGGGGCAGAGGCAGAACCTGGCAGTGAGGACCAGGGACAGAGCCTGGCCGTCACTTCAAGAGTTGTGTCACTTCCTCTGCAGGAGGGCATCTGGGAAGGCTGGAAAGGTGTTGGGGTCTGCATGGACCACTCCCAAAAGGCTCTTACAGGTGGGATGTGCAGCCGTGAATTCACTGACATAGATTTTGTCATCAGTCCAAAACCAGAGAGGAGGAGCTCTCTAAACTCATTGTGTGTGAGCTGTATTTCTGATCTAGATATGCATTTTTATATCTAAGGGATCTGTGTGCAGCCAAGCTTGGGATCGAGAATAGCCCTTTTTGCTTTGGTGGGAGCAGCTAATAGGGCACAGAGGGGGAGTTGGCCGATGAGTATTGGGTTGTAGAAACAAACTGTTTTCCTTGCTCCTGCTGCTGCTTTGCAAGAGACTGGGGCGTGTATCCAGCTTCAGAAGGCTGACTGCGTGCCTGTCGTGTCTCTTAAAGAATGGGCAGCAGGGAGAGTAAATTCTTGGGATGAAGGGAGATTACATCTGTGGGTGACATTCTATCCCATCCGGCTGCTCTCGTCCCCATCCGTGTCACACGGAGATGCTGTGCCTATCTGGAGATCGGTGTCAGCATCGCTTCTGATGGATTATTAATACTTCCCAAAGCTGTAGTAGCCTGTATAATAAAAGTAATAAGCGTCCTGGTGCCTGGCTGCACGACTGGAAGATTTATTGCTACAAGCAGCAAAAAAGCAGCTGGGGAAGTAGAGGGCTTGCTCGAAGAAATTTTAATATCTCTGGTCCCAACGTTCCAGGTCATCTTTACCAAAGAGTTATCAAATTAGGGGGTCTGGTGGGAGCAGTGAGACGATGTTACCGATGCTGTTGTAGTGTAGGCTGTGCCGGCGCTTTTCAATAAACCTTCTGTTTCCAAACGACTATAAATAATAAATCCCCATAAATAGATCCTACCTGGGGGGTAAATACTTGACTTTGGAGGGAGCAAACAGCTGCATCTCACTTTTAACCTACATAAAACGAGGGACGGCGTTATTGCTAAATTCAAATGTTGGAAATTGCAGATGCAATGTAAAAAACAACACTGTGCTTTGAGATGATTTTATTTGCCATCTGGTTGTGAGCTGTCGGTTAGACTTGCATCATGTTTTCCGTGGCTGTGAAGTTTCTTTGCTTTGAAAGGAAAACAAAGGTTCCCATCTCGTACCGTTACTCCGGGATATGGAAATTGAAGAGAAGTTTCTCATCAAATCAAGTCTTGCAAATCTCCTCTGAAAGGGAGGGATGCTCTCAATGCTGGGACGCTTTGGAGAAGTTTCTGCATCTGTTTTAGTAGTGTGTAAAAGCAGATTAGCCAAACAGACGTAATGAATGCGTAAGGCATCTCTGTGCAGTCACAATGAACTTTTGCAGCTGGGCACGGGGAAATCAGTGCAGAGTTAAAGGCAGCTTTTCCCTTTTCAGTTGTACCCCGGAGAAATAGTGGAACGTCGCTGTGTAGACTGAAAGGGGGATGGAAAAAGGTTGTTTTCCATTGTGCTGAATTATCCTCTTCTGATGTGCGTTTGAAATTAAACCGGTTGAGGGGAGTTGCTGGGAGAGCTGGTGGCACTTGTCCTGATCTGGCAAAGGGACAGACCGCCCGGCCCTTTCTGCTGCAGCTCCCAGCTCGCTTAGGGACTTAGGAGGGACTTGCAGGCCATGGAGGCTTGATCCTGTTGTGTATGAAAGCTGCAGGCCTGGCTGCACCCACAGCCTGGGCTCTGCAGGTTGCAGATGGTCTGTGCAACGGAACAGGGGTGTCCCTTCACCGCACCCCAGCAGAGGCAGAGCCCATCCCCACACTGCCAGCCCTGGACACTGCTCTGCACACATCAGCTGCTCCGGGTTACTGAGCTGCTGCAGCGGCTCCGCTGGCTGCTCCCACCCCAAGCTAATCAGTTTGCAAAGCTTCCAAGGTACGCCAACTCTGTGTGGCAGCTAACAAGCTTAGCTGAGGAGTTCTGCCATCATCCTTCCCCAGAGCTAATCAGCTTACCCTTGCTCCGGAGCTACCGGGCTGTGGGTTGCAGCAGCACTAGGAGCCACTCGCACACAAGTTTGCCACCTCCATCCATAATTGCATGCCTAGCATTTGGGATAGCGGATCTCAGCAGCACTGTCTGCTTTTACTGCTGCAGAGGGAAGGGCTGAGTGGTACCAGCTTTGCACAGGAAGGGTTGCACAAAGCTGAAGGTGGATGGCCATGTCAGGGCTGGGAGCTGCACCCGTGGTTCTGCAGCATGTGGGGTGCCAGCACAGCTCGTAATGCCCTCACCTCCCATTGCTGCAGCTGGGGGCTGCACCTGCATACCTCTACTAATTGTAAGTGGGGTTACAATCTGCTTGCTGGGAGAAAAAAAAAGCACTTTATTCATTTCATTCACTGCCTGAAAGCGAGTGGAGAAGAGTGACGGGCAAAGAATCGCTGACGATAGGGATCTAAAATGCTGACTCTGCACTTGGCGAGCATCCCAATGATAAATAGAATTCTTTTCCCCTGTGTTTTTCACTGTTACAGTGGTAGGGGACAGGAGCAGGTAACAGGTCTGCCTGAAAGTTGGTGTTAAGTCACAGCATGCAGTGGCTCAGCAGCATCCCCATTCTTAGGTGCCATATGAGGGAAGGCTTTATGAATGCACCACAAAATGCGTTGCTGCATTTCCCCACTGTGCTCCATCCCTGTGTGCAGCAGCTCGCTTTGCATGGCAGGACACATGCAGGGACAGCACAGCTGCCCGGAGCTCTGAGCAGCAGCGCAGCCAGCAGGGCTTTGCCCAGGAGGAGCAGCCGGGCTGTGAGTGCAGCACAGAGCAGTCCTTGGCTTGGGAACGCCTTCTAAAACGTTGATCAGTTCCTGCATTGTTAATAATGTGATTAAAAGGAGGTTTGCTTTGACTGTACCCCTTTCTCGAAAGCAAAATGGAAATGACAGAAGTGCCATTTACAAATGGGATGTTGTTGTCTGTTCTAATTTGCATTAAGTTCTGTGCTTCTGCTCCCCTACAGCAGTAGTTGCGCAGGTTAATTAACACACATGTTGTGTTAAATTAAAGGACTTTTTTTTCAGTTGAATCTCTCTGTTCTCCTCCTCCTGAACAAATAGCAGCACCCTTTCTTCCTTTATTGTACTCTTCGTATTTTGTAGGCATCTTTTATGAGCCTCTTGTTCTTGTCTCCTTCTACAGGTTTCTCAGAATCTCCAGGCTTTTAATGGAAGCCCCTTTCTTTCCTCCCTAGTGCTTTTCAATACTCTCCTGGGCCTACCTTAAATAAAGCACACAGTACTTCAGGTAGATGAAAGCCTCTAATTAAAGAAGTTGCCTTACTGTATTTTCCGGACTGCTCCCTGTTTGATGCTCAGTGCTGTCCGGCGCTGCCTGCTTTCCCTCTCACCTCACCCATCACGCTGCCTTGCCCAAAGGCATCCACTGCCATCTCCAACTCCTTTCAGAGTGATTCGAACTATTTAAATCTGCATTAATATATTTAGGTAATCAAAACACCCATTATTTCACATTACTTAGGATAAATTTTACCTGCTAATGGGGTATCTAATCAGCAAGGTATCATTCATTTCCATTCTACCCCCTTTTATCCTCAGCAGCCCTGGTGACACAGCAGCAGGTGCTGTGCTGGGAGGCACTGTGTAGGAGCTCACAGCTCTGCCTGGAGCAGCATTTGCCAACCTGCTGCCCATGCATGGGCTGCTCTTCCTGCTCTGGCCTCTGTCACTCGCTCCAGTGCAGGGATGGCAGTGCTTGGTGTGCTTTTCCTTTCCGAAAGCTGTTTATTTTCTGGCTTTTTTGTGATTTTTTTTTTTTTTTTTTGGTGAAGGTTTCTATCAGAAATGTTTGGAAGGTCTACAAAAACACTTCCACTGGATTTTCTTTACCCTGCTGTTTTGTTAACTCTCAGAAGGAGCGCTAACAAATCACAGAGGTGCAGTTATCCTTTGCTCTGAGCAATGCTGTTCCTTTTCCTTCCCATATTGAGCTGCCACGGAAGATTTTTGTTTGTATTTGGTCATTTTCTTTGCTTGTTTTGCTGGCACAGGATGTGCAGCAGGAACAGCTGGTCCGTGTCCTCCCAGGACAGCCCTTCCTGGAACCCAGGTGTTCTGCATGGACCCACGTCCAAAACAGCAGAGAGGGGACCTGGCCACCCTACTGGAGGAGAGGTGTAGGGCTTGCTTTCCTTCGGTCCTACATGTCTGAGCTGTTGTACTTTTTCATGAGACCCAGGGAAGTTGGGCAGCCCTTCAGAGCACTTCAGTTTGAAAGCAGGTTGGGCTGCCACCAGCACAGGGATGCCATATGGGGGTGCCAGGTTATGTGTCTGTGGTGAAGAGTCCTGGTGTTCTGCGTGGAGGTACCAGAACTCCTGGGGTTCTGCACAGAGGTACTGAGGAGGTCAGCTGGCACTCAGCCCCGCCGGCAGATTGCTCCTGTTTTGCAGACTGGAGCCTGGTCTGAAATAACAGCAAGCACTCGCTGCCATGCATCCTGCAGAGAGCAGCGAAGGAACTGTCCAGACAAATGTTTGGGGCTGGAAATTTCTGGTAATGGGCTGTAGGGATGGATTTAAAGCTCTGTGGCAGGTTGTTCTCGTGCATTAGATCTCTGTCAATGTCTGCAGCCTTGCACGTGCATCTTATGTGAATGTGGCTATGCAACCATCACCAAGTGAGCGTGCCTTATTACTGTGTTATCCTTTAATTGCATAGGGTGTTGGAATGCTTCTGGAGCACTTGGCCATGTGAAGCGTCAGGCCAGTCCTTAACATCTGTATCAAGTGTTCACAGCTGGTGGGAAGCAGAGCTGGGCTGTGCAGTTTCTATCCTGGCTTAGTATTTCTCTCTCTGCTCTAGCAAAGGCCCCGTGCCCGGAGCTGCTGGGGAGCAGGCTGGGCTCGTGCTGCAGGGTGACTGCTGCCTGTGTGTGCTTTGCCACCAGCACGGAGCAGTTGGGGCTGGGGTGGCTTTCGTATCGTGTGAGCGTAATTAAAAAGATCAACGATGCCGTTCTTCTGCCTCCCCTCTGCTCGTGTTAGGAACAATAGCGCTAAATGATGATTGTAATTCATTACAAATGCACCCTAATTAAATTACCCATCAGTGGCTGTGAGATTAATGATACCGACCCCGGTTAGAACATGATTAAAGTTGGGCTTGTCAAATTTTTCAGTTATTATATGGAAGTTAACAGGGGGAAGGGACAGGGCAGAGCGGGGTGCCATGGGGTGGCACTCAGGGAGGTGTGGCCAGGGCCAGCATGGCTGCACTGCTTTGGGCTTTGCAATGGAAGAACCCTGGGGGTCCATAAGTGGGGCTGTACCCTTGTTGGGGTGCTGGCACTGTGGTGGTAGGGCAGCAGCAGGGCCACGTGGGAGATGTGGCGCAGCAAGGAGCTGAGCCTGGGGCTCCCAAAGTAAGGCTTAATTCTGAGCTCCGTTTGTGGAGCTGCTTTGCCTTTCTTCTTTTTTTTAATCTCTGTATTTCTGCATGCAGAAGAGCAGCCAGTATTTCTTAAATCTGTAAAAATAGTAGGGAAACACAGCAGATGACACAAGAAATAGTACTAAACGCTACAGAGAGTCAGCTTCTCTCTTCCTTAGAGAAGTTCTATACTACAAATGGATTTCAGCAGCAAATATTTACAAGGGAAGACAACTCAACAACGTGTCCTTGCCTCCGGTGAAAGAAAAGTGCAAAATTCAGGGTGGTTTTGTATTGAGAAAGAAAAACAAGGCACCAGTGTACCTCGCCACACAGCTTTGGGATTTTGCTGCCTCCGCGTTGATGGAGAAGCATTGCCTGGCGGTGTTCTGCCCAGGTGAGGGTGGGGAGCGGCGGGCGGGATGTGTCTGGGTGGTAAGAAGGGAAAGGAGTGAACCCTGGGCATAGGGAGCGTCTCTTTGAACACCCTTGGACAGACCGGCTGTGCTTGGCATCAGCTCTTCTGTCATTATCTGGTAAATAAGCAAGGAGGAATTTTTTTTCAAAGCAATTTCATTTTCCAATATTGTACGCGCTGTCCTTAAATGCCTTCACTGATTGGATTGCTGAGGCCCATCCAGAAATGGACGTTGTTTACCAGTTGGGGATGCACTCTTAATAGATCTTTCAAACTCTTTTTTTGAGAATTAGGTCTTGAATGCTCCAAGTAGAAATAAATTGAGCGGTGCTGTTGATGTTCCCTTTATGTCAGTGGAGCGGACCTCATTAAAGCATTGCACACAACAGCTCAGGGCTGGACCAGCAGAAAGGAATGGAGTTCCTGGAAATGAGAATAAACCAAGGGTCAAATAAGAGAGTTGCACGTGAGAGGAGGAAGGCATCCATCCGAGGCTCCGTCATTCTGGCTGTGTTGTGTTCCCATTGCCAAATCCCTGCTGGGGTTTGGGTTTGTGTTGTGCAGGAGGAAGCAGTGAGGGTGCTGGCACAGCCAGCGCTGAGCTGAGCAGCCCTTCCTCTCCCAGGCTGTGGAGTCTCGGGCAGATGGCACTTATTAGCTGTGCAAACGTAATTAGTTCACATCAAAGTTACTGGAAGACGTTTCTCTGGGGAATGGATGCTTACCAAGAGGTTCGAACCCTGCTTGGAGAAAGGGAGATATTAATATTGAATGTAGTCATCTCTGGATTTGGATGACCTTGCTTCTGTTGATAAAATGATGCATTTTCCAGGTTTTTGCACGTTCTTTTCAGCAGTGCTGTTGCTCGTAACGTTTAAGTGATCTCCCCTGGGGGAGGTGGGGACGAGTAACCTCAAAGAGCTTTCCTCCAGGAAGTTGTCTGCCAGCTCCATCTCTTGCTGTGCTGGAGCTTGGCTGTGTGTTGTAGAGCCAGCTAGGGAGGCCAGCAGGAGCACAGGCTTCCCGTGGCCACATAAACACCTGTACAAAGGAGAGCAGCCAGCTCGGCCATCAGAGTGACCTCACCACCCATTTTGGATAACAGGGGCAGATTCTAGAAGCTGCATGGGAGTTCTGTGGCCTAGTTCTTCTTCTCAGGAGGATTTTCTGACCTGCCTGCTTAGCCTTGAAGCTGAATATTGTTCTGCTTGTTACCGCCTTAAAAAGCTAAATGTGTTTTTTCCTCTATTTTTTTATTTTTTTTTTGGCAAGTGGTTATACATGGTTTTTATTTAGGACACGATCTTTTTGTCTTTCTGTTTTTTCCTTTCCCAACCAGCTCCTGCAGAAAAGGTTGTTAGGATTCAGGGGAATAGCTGACTCACACGGGCAGTTCCTGAGATGTTCCTGTATAATTGAGCCTTTGAAAGGGAATTTTCCTGTAGGCATTGCAGGGAGAAATAGCTCTGCTGGTTCTGACACAGTCGCTGGGGATGTCGGTGGGGAGGAGATGTCCTTTAGCTGAGGAGATGGGGGGGAAGCTGGGGAGTTTCCCTGGTGCTGTAGTCAGTGGTTTGAATCCAGCCCATGCAGATGGAGCTGAGAAGGCATTGCTTCCTGACCTCTTGGTCAGTGACTCACGTGAAATGAGGTTGGGTTTCGTCCAGCTGTCTGCGGATAAGCTGTTTGCAGAAAGCAATCAGCATATCTGGCACGGGCACGCACCCTGAGCAGCCGGCTCAGCACAGGATGAGGATGCAGTGATGTCAGTGAGACCAGGCTGCAGTTCCCCAGGTCCTTGCTTTTGGCTCTGATACTGCTCTGATACTGCCTTGGTGCATCTTGCAGCTTCTCCGTGGTGCATCTCCACCCTCTCAACTTCCAGGCTTGCAGCTGGTGCCACAAATTGGAGGGGACAAAATCTGGAGGGTTTTGAGTCTGTGGCATGGTACTGAGTCTGCTTCTGATGGAAACTGCAGCGCACATTCACAGGGTTCATGTCTCTTTGGGTCATGTCCCATCACCTCCGCAGGGCTGCCTGCTCCCGTGCTTTGGCACCCACTGGAGTGGCTCTGGGACACTGTCCTTCTAGAGAGCAGCAGTAGTGAGGCAGAGTCGTTGTCTCCAGAGGCTGATCTCTCTGGGATGGAGCTGAGAGGAGCAGGTGAGCTGTGGCTGTCACTCCTGCCCTGGTCCTGCTAGCTCATGGGTGACGCTCCTTGGTTACGCAGCCATCAGCAGATGGGCACTGAGTTCAGCCTGATTAGTTCTATTCAATCAGCAAGGCTAAGGCAAAGTTGCTTCGTGTCTCATCCCATATGGTGGCTCCTGCTGTCACCATTCTTGCAGGAAAAGCTTTGTGCAGGCTCCTGGTCTCGAGTTCAGCCCGTGTTCTTCTCAATGAGTAAAAGCCAGTAGTGGAAATGCTAGTGCTTGTCAGGTGTGTGTGTTGCACCCAGTGAGTGACACAGGACATCTGGTTCTGCAGACTTAGAAGCTGGCATTGCTTCATCCCTATGGCTGCTCCCTTGTCACAGGGCAGGGACAGGATCCCAAGGGACTGAAGTTGTCCAGGGGCCAGGCTGTGCCTCGGGTCTGTGGGCAGAAAGGCAAAAATTAATGAAAATTAATTCAGAGCAGATTCCTGAATGGTCACTCGGTAGTTGAGGAAGGAATGGGAGGACTTAACTGAGGCAATTTGGGTGACTCCAACTTGGTCATCATGTCTTCTGTTGGAAAAGATCACTGGGATCAGTCTTGTATATGTGATTATTTTCCCCTCCGTGATGTAAATTCTTCTTTTTTTCTTAACCCCAGCAACAGACTGAGGATCTTGCTTGGTAAAATTGTACCGTGTACAGTTGTACACAGCCAGCTCTCAGGGAGGGCCGAAGTGTTGGGTTTGGTGTATCCCACCCTACAGGGAGATTTAATAAGGAACTGCTGCAGATGGAGCTGCTTTTGTCTTCATGGTTGTTGCCACATGCTTTTCCTGATCAATTGGATGAGATCGACATGGATCCAGTTCGTTTCTTCCCTTCCTCCTTGATTCCGGGCTTATTAGCCCTGACAGTTATTTATTTGTCCTTAGTTGTGGGCTGAGGCAGCTTTATGGAGAATGTGGGAAGCACGTCTTTTCTAATTAGACCTCAGTCTGTTGTCTGTCTGCCTTATGGGCAGGACGCGGCATGCTGTTCTGCAGTTTCTGATAGCAGGAAGCCCTGGATGCAGGAGGTCACGCTGGGATTGTTTCTGAGAGGTTTTACAGCAGCAATGCACGACATTGGTGTTCCTGAGACTAAGCTGGAAACAAAAACCCATCGTTTTTATTCTCCTCTAATTTCCCCCCAGTGAAGCACCTAAATTATACAGGGGCACGATGTGGGGCGGTCGGATCTGAGAGCAAGCAGGCGATGGCAGTCTGGTGTTGCAGGAACTTCTTCCAACGTACTTCTGTGTCCCCTTAGCAGGAGCCAGCGCACACGGAGCATCCCGGCTCTGGAGGAGCAGTTCTCAGGCATATTGCTGCAAGCAATGAAGAAGGAGCACCAGCTCCATGGAAGCTTGCACCTTTCCTTTTCCCAGCATGGTTCCAATGCGAAATATGTTATTTCACAACTCTGAGACCGGTAGCTTTGTACAATCTGGTGACTTCTATAACAAGTGAAAGGTACCGTGCCTTGCTCTTTCAGTTCAGTGGGGAGATCTTCTTGCATCTTGCCTGACAGCGACAGGCAGGACCTTGTGCCCAGCAGCCCCTGGTTCCTTGCTGGCAGCGAAGGAGTGAAGTTTGTTCTTATTCCACTGGGGAAGCCGGGATGGAGAGGCGGCTGCCAGCAGCATCTCACCGGCCTTCCTCCTCCGGGTTTGGCTGAGGACAGAGCACTCAGCTGTGCCTCTTCCATTTGCCCCTGCTTTCAGCAAAGGGGACTGTAATGAGCCGTGTTCGTTATCCTGAATCGCAGGGCTTGGTGACTCTTTAAATAGCAGCTTTCCTCTTTCTTCAGTCGCTGGCTCGATGCCCAGGGAAAATAGTGGGTTGAGACTATGAAGCAACAACTTTTCTTTTTTCTGCCACAGTGCTTTCAAACTGTATGTCTGTTTAGAAACATTAATCATTGTAACTGCTGGGTGAAAATCTGCTGCCAGTCTTTACTCGTACCTGTGCGAGCAGCCGACACAGCGAGCTGTTCCTTCTGTGGGTGATTAAGAAGAAGGGCTGAGCTTCCTACAGCTGACTGTATCTTTTTTCTCAATTTGCTTTTCTATCGCTTTAAGTTAGAGATACTCTTAGCTATTCTGTTGCAAACTCGCCTTGTGCTCTGATCTTTTCCGCGGTCGCAAACTGTGCAGGGTTAGGTTGGGTTAGTGGAAAACTAAAGTTAAAGTCGGTCAGAAGGTTTTGCATTTAAAAGGAGCCTTGTCTGAGACAGCCACAGGCACAGCACGCTGCCAGGAGGGGCTGCGTTGCCTGAGGGTCTGCCCTGCAGAGGAAGCATGGAACTACTTGCAGCTCTTCATGTCTTGCGGTGTTTTTGGAAGAGTGAGAGTAATTCTTGACAAATATTAATGTAATTACATAGTAGCTATTGACAAAACGTGGTTGGTATTTGCATCTCCTTTCCAACCCGTCCTGGAGTCGGTAAGTGGTGTTAACAGGGGCCGTGTGATTAATAGCGTGATGCTTCAAAGTGTTTTCCAGGCAATAAGTACCTAATCCAGTTTGATTCTTATAGGGAAAAGAGATCCCTCTGTATTACTTGTAGCATTTTAATTTAGTAAATCCCTCAAGAATCTCTGAGAGGCAAAACAAATCCCATACACACGCTAGCTATGCTCTAAAATGCTACCGGGTGCCAGCCAGCCTTCCTGCACATCCCGGATGCCGACCACGTGTGCTGCTCCCCGGTGTCCCCACATCCAGGTGTTCCCTGCAGGTGACAAGAGGAGCGTGGCCTTGCAGGTGGGATGCTCCTCATGCCATGTGCGGGGCGGCTCGCTGGCTGTTCCAGCACGATCCCTGCCCAGATGGTGGGAAGCTGCTGAGCGCACTGCGTTACCTGGGGCACCACGGAACACCTGGTTTTGACTTCAGAAAGAGGGTTGCATGGGTGGTTGGGCTCACGCAAACGGTTCTGACTGGTGCAGTGACATACTCCTGGATGAGCATTCACATAAACCAGACGCGGGAGAGGAGATCATGGCTGTGAGTTGTACTTGTGCTGCTCTTCGGTGCAGCTGGGGATGTTTTCTCTTTCATCAGCCCAAGTTCCTAAAGAGACAACACGTTTGAGCAGTCCGTGTCATCTCCACTACGCTTCGACTGCTCCACATGTCTGTTTTTGTGGTGTCTGTTTCCATGCCCATGCCCTCAGAGTCCTGCATTACCTACTGAGGAGCATTTCTCAGGGACAGGAGCAGATGGAGGAGCAGATCTCAGATCTCTTTTAATGGCACTCCTTCAGCCACGTGCATTTTGCAGGAAAGCCTTCTGGGATAAGCTCTGCTTCTTGTCAGCTCCCTACCATTGAGGGGTCCCTCAGCCATGGCTGTGGGGTGCAGCCCCTCCTCTCCCTCCTCTCTTCCAGCTCACGGCCTCTCTGTGCCTTGCTATCCTCTGGCTGCCCAGAGGTGACCTCCTTTAGCTTTTCCTTCCTGCCTTGTTGTTAGCAAAGGAATTAAAAGCAGCAGGGTTTTGTCCTTTATTACTGGCTCTCTTTAAACACTCGGCAGGTGCTGTGCAGGAACACCGCCGTCCCTCTCTCCATCTCCTCCGAGTGGTTTTAGCCGTCGATAAGCTTTGTGTTAAAAACAGCCCCGATGGTGACAGCCACCAAGGCACATGTGGCAAGTCAGAGATTGGAAAGGCAGCTTGCTAATAGAGAAAGCAGGTCTAAGAAGGTGGAGGGGAGTGCATAGTGAGGAGGAAAAGAGCAAAACTGCGGTGGCAGGAGCTGGGCAAAACAATCAGGATGAGTAACTGGCAGACAGTGCAGTTCATAAGCATATCTGATTTGCTCGTCTCTTCTGAATGGTTTAACTGAGGCCCTCGATTTGAAAATAAACTTTCCTTTTGTTTTTAAACAGTTCAGTGCTCAGGAGAGCATCAAATAGCTTCGCTTTCAAATCAAAGTGAGATTGCAGTGGTTGTGTTGTCATCGTCCCCGTTCCGCCGCTGTGGTCTTGGCGAGGAGGAGGTGTCTTTGGGGAGCGGGTCCAGCCAGGCTCGTTGCTATGGCAAAGTCTCTGCTGATGCCTGCTCTCTGCCTGCAATTGCTATTCAGCAGCTGTTTCCAGTGGTCGTCGGGAGGAACTTGCACAAGTTATGGACGTGAAAATCCTTCCCTGTATGTTGACCTTCGCTGGAGCTGAGCTTTGACAAGAGAGATGCATTAGTTTCTAAAGCCACCGGTAATTAGGTTGGTTTGAGTGTACTTTGCTGAAAGTTGAGGCTCTGGGGCTGGGAAAGGAAGGTGGAGGGAGAAGGAGCAACTTTAAAATCAATATTGCAAATGCAATGCAAAAGAGTGTAATTAGCATGTTTTGCAGGGCCTATTAATTCCTCTGAAATGCTGTTTATTAGGCAAAAGAACTTGGGAGCCCATCAGTGGATTAAACAGGTTCTGTAATGAAATGTAAATGGTGTAATTGGGCTTGTTCTGAAAGTATTTATTCTTCACCTGTGACCTGCTTGATTGCGGTTTGACAACACGAAGGAGTGTGCATCTCTTCGTTAATGACAGCTAATTCCCTGGAGCTAATGGAGTGGGACGCCCAGGCGCATGGCGCTGGGAACGGCGGGTCGTGCCTGGAGCTCTGCAGTGATTGGCACCAATCCGAGCACAATGTAACTTTAATTACAGTAATTCCGAATCCAAAGCAAGCATTTAGCTGCCGCAGAGAGGCTCTTCATTTTGCAAATAGATGCCATATAATGGGCTGACCTTTTATTAGACCAATATTGGGGTGGGTGGGAAGGCTGTCCTCCCAGACACAGGTAGCTTTATTGGCTCCCATTAGCTCAGTGAAAATCACAGAGGCGTTTTCTCGCTGCCAGGTTTGCCATATGGATTTCTTTCTACGTGCAATGTCGTGGAGGCAGGAGGGAAATGTGGTGCTGTATGTTATTTAAATTCAGGCTTTGCATCAAGGCATGAAATTCATCTGCTGCTCCTCTGCCTTATGTGTGTGCTTCTGTCTGGGTAGGCCACTGGGATTCTTTCTGTTGTTGTTTTTCCCTTTGTACAAATCTTCTTTATCCAAACTGTGTAGTGCTGAAGATCTCCAGGCACACAGGAAAGGTCGCGCTGTTCTCTTGGAGCAAGAAGCTCCAAGAAAAAGAAAAACATCTGGTTTTTTTTTCTGGCCTTCTGGTATCCTGCATTGAGTGCTACCACAGGTGCTGGGTGCACTCTGCCTTCCTGGGGTTGAGATGCACAGACAGCTGTGCCTCCCTGCACTCTACTTGAGAGGAGCCTGATATCCTGGGAGGGGCAGGCAGCTCAGCACTCACCAATGGGGACCAGCAATCCCCCAGCTCTCTTACTGAATCCATTAAGCCTCCGACCTTACTTTCTGTTCGCTCAGTCCCTCTCTTAAGCAGCGGCCTTGTTAGAGTTGAAATGAACCCAGGCAGGGAAGCTTTCATCCAAGTAATGTACAGGTCTGTGTGTATGGATTTGGAATAAGCCCCTGGGGAGCTGCTGTGGGCTGTCGTCTTCAGTGTGTGGAGCAGAAACAATATAATTTCTGCTAGTAATGCCTTTCTTTTCTGCTTCGTTATTCTTGCTCCATTCCCTCTTTCCATCCGCGAGCTGCGAGGCAGAGAGGTGGGAGTGGAAGCATGATCACCAGTCTCTGTCCCCAGAGCTGGGACAGAGAGATCCTGGAGAAAACAGCCTGACTGGTAGGCACTGTGCCACCTGAACGAGTGGATGAGAACCATCTAGTGGGGAATACATAAAGGATGTCAGAGAGAATGAGAGACGATGGGGTTTTGTTGCTGCAGTGGAGCGACGGCCAACGTGAGGCAGTTGTCTGAAAGCAGGCCAGCACTGAGATGAGAACAGTGGCAAATGGGAGGGAGCATTGTGGTGAGGCCAGGCATGTTGCTGCTTCCCAGCAGATGGCTTTCCATGCATGTTGCCTAATCCCAGCAGAAATAATACCTTCTCTGGATGCGCTTCTGCTCCTGTTCATGGACAGCAGTCTTTTTTTGCGCTGGGTTTGTGCACTGTGGGGAGCCATTGCTTGGCACATGTCTGGGAGAGCCACCTCCTGCACTGAGCAGGATCTCCTGGTGTTCAGCTGGTCCCATTCCCCAGCCTCTTCCCCTAAAGCACGGAAGGTGCAGCTCTCATGGGAATCTTGCTGGGAAGCAGTAGATGGAGAGACCACATTATCATTGCAAAAGAGATCTTGACAAAGAAAAGAAATTCTGATCATCGTTAGAAAAATCAGAAACCTTCAGGTTTCTCTATGTCTTTTCCTTCATCTTTGTCAATGTACCAATCTGGACCCTGATGATGGTTCCTTTGGTCCCAGCCCCTTCTGCTCAGCCTGCTCCCAGCCAGCTGCTGCCAAAGCCTTCGGTGTGCAGAGTATTTGCAGTAATAGTTTTTAGCAGGCAGCCCTGGACCACAGGCAGGAATGAGGCAGATTGCATGTGGCCTGTAATGCTGACAATAAACCCAAAATAGAAATATTGTCTATCTCCTCCATAGAAGCCCAATTTTTGGAGTTATTTAATCTTGCAGCTTCCAGCTACGTGCTT
Source organism: Pavo muticus (assembly GCA_016647715.1). Taxonomy (NCBI): domain Eukaryota; kingdom Metazoa; phylum Chordata; class Aves; order Galliformes; family Phasianidae; genus Pavo; species Pavo muticus. Next base: position 2,613,316 of record JACDJE010000022.1, on the reverse strand, counting down.
CTGGCTGCTGGTAAAGCCCAATCTGGCTTTCTAAATTCAGACTCTTTTCTTTTTTAGCACACACAGAGATTGTATTTACCTGTACTATCTATATAAATGGTGAAGCATTCAGGCAACCGGTAGAGATGATGGAGTTACCCATGAGACTGTCATAAATGTTCATTTTCCTGGTGACAGCGTAACCTGTCTGAGCACTGGTATCAGCCACTCCAAGGCAGAGGGAAGGCAGGGAGCTGCGTTCTCACCTTGTGTGGAGAACCTTGGGTCCAGAGGAACGTGATGTTGCTGGTGTAGCTGGATGTCTCAGGGTGAGGAGGGGAGAGCTCTCTACCAGTCTGTGCAGCTGCTTCACATTTTTAACCTTCTGTGTCCCACTTCATACTCAAATAACCTTTCTTTTTCCATATATTACGTGCACATAGAAAGCTGTATAGATAGTGGTGGGGTCACTGTCCCTGGAGGTGTTCCAGAACTGCAGAGATGTGGCACTGAGGGTCGTGGTTTGGTGTCATGGTGGGGATGGGCTGGGGTTGTGCTTGGTGATCTTAGAGGTCTCTCCCAACCTTGAGGATTCCTTTTCTTTCTTTTCCTATCATTATCCTAAAAGCTTTTTGAGGAAGGGACTTCGCCTCTGTCCTGTCCCCTCGAATACCTGCAGTATGTTGGGCACTAAACAAATAAGAAAATAAGGGCTGTACCAGAAAGCTGTTGGCTGGGTTAACACTGCTGCTCTGCCTGAGCAGGGCTGCTGGTGGTCTGTGCTCAGGGCAAGCAGCAACTCCTATCCAGGAACACAGAACTTTGATCTCTAAAGGGAGAGATTATTCCCCCTTAGAGATAAAAAACCAGCGATGGACTGACAGCAGTAGAACACGGCCATTTGAGAGGCTCCTCCAGCATTTTACTGAGATTACATCTCCGAAAGGAGCTGTTAGAAAGGAAGAGAAGACGGAGTGGCAGGTTATGTGACCACTGTGACTCATTAATAGAAGGAAATTTATGTCTGGAGTACTCGCACAACTGGTGTGCACCAACCCTTAGGAGCGGATTCCTTTCTTCTTCCCATGCTGCCGTTGCCTGAAGGACTCTGTGGGAAACACGGGATCCCCCAGCAGCATCCTGCATTGCTCTGGCTCCAGCCTTAGCCCAGCAGTGCCACTGGGTGGACTCCACACTGAGTGTCTGTGTGTGTGTGGCCTTGGCTGTGACAGCTGGTTACAGAAAGCAACCGCTCAGACATAGGCGTCTGGCAGCCTTTAATCTCAGTGGGGCAGGGCTTTGGGGTTTTTTGTCTTTGTGGCAGTATCAGAACTCCGAGGCGCGGTTGCTGAGAGGTGATGAGGGAGATGCTTGTTTTATTGGATTTCGACCTCTGTTCCAATAAATCATAACCCAAACTGATGCGAAAAGTGATCTTTCACCAGCGTTAGCACTGCCAGAAAACAAGTCAATAGAGACCAAACCTTTCACCCTGAGGTCCCCAGGCCAGGTCTGGGTCCTTGCCAGAAGTGACAGAAAATCACTGATACTGGGCCATATTTTTTCTCTCCAGGAAGGGGTTCTGACCTCTATCTGGCTGCCGTTTAAGAGCAGATATATGAATGAAACAGAAACCACCATGGCCCTGTGTCCTGCTCAGTGGTCTAGAGACCACTGTGCTAATTTTTGCTGTCTGAAAAGAAGACGGCTTGAGCCTGCCTGCTGAGCCTGGCTGCCCTCCTGCCTCAGCATCAGTCTGGGGAAAAATGTACCAAAAGGAGGTAGAGAAAAGAGACAAAAGGTAGAAATTTGTTGGTTTGGTTTGTTTTCATTCGTTCTCTGGTGTTTGCAGTCGAAGTGACCCCAGGCTTTTGTCCTGACTTTGCCTCGTTCCCAGAGATTGGATCAGGAGAGACAGTCTGAGCTCTTCCCAACTCCCTCAGCCTGATTGCTGTCTCCCAACTGTTTTCTGCTGTCCACCTAAAGCCCACACATCAACGCATGATGCCATTAAATTACCCAGCACCTCCAGGTCTGTAGCTATAGTTTAGCGTTTGCTACTTGGTGGATTCCTCCCAGTTCCCCCCAGATACCTGCTGTGGCATCATGCTCACACACAACTGCCATGCCACTGTTCAGCACCAACACAAGCATAAAGAAAACTGCTGTTATCACTCAATTTAAAGCAAATTAAAATGCATCTGCAGCAACACTCCAGCTCACAGAGAGGAGGCGATTAATGATGAATGAAGTCAACCAGTGGTTGGCATAAGTTAGGATGAGGTACTTCGTGAGAAGAAACATTTCTGTGACTGTGAAGCATTGCTGATATGGGAGGAATCGGTCTCAAGGCAACAGCACAGCTGTTCTCATCTTCTTTTCCCAGCACTGACTCACAGAAAGATGATTCTGCTGGAGATCCCACAGGTAGCAAAACAGCTTTGCCCTGGAGTTGTGTTGCTGCATGTTTGTGCTTACAGCGATGCTCGGAGGCCAGATCCTTTCCCATCTGAAGCAGGCAGAAGCATGGCAGGGCTGAGCAGTTGAGCGGGAGTGTTGTAAAGGAGAAGAGGACGTGCCAAGCCTGGGTTTGGAGATTTTCAGGTAGGATCTGTGTTCATTTAGCCAAGCAGTGCTGAGAACTGAAGTTTCACTGGCGGAGCAGAAAATCAGCTCTTGTTCAGAGCGGGATTTGAGGAACAGAGGGATCTTATGGGTGCGGAGGAGAGTTCCAGCCCTGTAAGTCCTCCCACAGAGAACATGCAGCTAAAAGAGGGAGAGGAGAAAGCACTCTTCAAGGCATCTTGGCAAGAAGGAGAGTAAAGAGAAGCTCATGTGCAAGAGAAGTGGGAGGAGAGGAGGGGAGCAATCCAGGAGCTCCCATCAGCTTTAAGAGAAGATGCTTGTAGGTAATTTGCCACGCAGGCAGGAGCAAAGCAGCCCTAGGAGGAGAGAACAGCTTTCTAAAGAGAAGAAGAAAACAAACAGTCAAAAAGTAGTGTGCCTCTTTTGGGGTCTTCTAGCAGCATCACCTGGCATGTCTGTCTTTCCCTTATCCTTTTCTGCCTCCATTGAGGAAGTGTCACCGATGTTTGAGAAGATGTACAAAGTCTGAAACCACCTTCCAACATCAACTCCTTTGTTACTTGTATCAGGAGGAGGAAGGAATGGTGGAGATGTGATGGACAGCATAGGGCGTGTGGCGCATGCATCTCTTTTTCATCACATCATTATTTCAACCTGATTTTCTCACTGGACAATGGAGAAGTTGGAACTTCTCACTGGGCAGGCTCTCTTTCTCCTTCCTCACCTCAAGATCTAAACCTCTCAGAGCCTGGAGAATTTCTTTATAATTAACTTAATAAGCGGTAGCTTAATAAGAAGCTTGATCACAGACTAAGTTCCTGTATGGAAAGATGATTCTGGCTAGTGAAGAGCTCTTTAATCTATCGGACAAAAGCGTAACAAGATCAAATACTGGAAGTAGAAACCAGGAAAGATTAGAAATAAGGAAATGCTTTTGTTACAACAGGGTAATTAACCATCAGGACTATTTATCTCAGTACGTGGGGGATTCACTATCACTTTGAAGTGTCTAAATGAAGATGGGATATTCTTGTACAAGAAATGTTCTAAGTCAGCTTGCAATTATGAGCTTGATGCAGAATTTGCTCTGCTTAATTCACTAGCTTGTGCTTCTCATCAGTATAGATTGGCTGATTCTTACAATTCTTTTGAGCTCCGCAATTTGTGAACCAATGAGAAATCAGAGGTGCTGATGAACAGAGCACCTGATAGTGCAAGTACTGGTAACAGCAAGTAGTGGAAGGCTGCAAAAGGCTCCTTTGAAGTAGAAAAGTGAAACGTATGGCAGCTTTTACCAGCAACTAGATAGTTCTGCTGAAAGGAAAATGGCTTTCCTGTGCTTCAGTAGTGGTTGGGCAGTAAATGCACCTTATGTCAGAGGCAGCTGAAGTTGTTGTGGACTCATCAGACTGGTCACGCCGTGCTTGTACTGCCACAGGACTGAAAATGCAATGGCTTCCTTTGTCCCAGCTTGTAGCTTTCCTATTTCAAGCTATTCCCAAACATAATTAATCCATTCGACGCCATCCCTTCTTGTTATCATCGCTCATTTTATGGGTAAAGACAGTTGGGGTGGCGTGGAGATTGCACTGAAGCAATTAAGGAAAGAAGTTGTCAGAGCTGGGATTAATGCCCCGGGCTCCAGAGCACCGTCTCATTTCAGAATTACTAATGGAGAGCTGGGAAAAGTATGTCTTCCATTGGCAGGAATTTGATCTTCCTTTCTTAAACAGTCCTAATGTCAGCAGGAGGGGGCTGGCAGCACACAGCAGTGAGCAGGCTCCACTGGGAGCCCCGCTGGGGAGAGCCCGAGGCTTCAGAGCTCGTTTGTGTCTCTGGCAGCCTGACCCCGTGGTGAGGATAATCAAGTTGAAAATTAAATCAAATTTCCAATGTTAAACCAGCCAATTAAAAAAGCAATCACATCAAAACATGCATTTTTAAAAAGTTTTTGTTTACTCTGCCATAATTAATTTATTGAGCAAGAAAACTTTGGTTTGTACAAAATACTTGTTAAATTGATGATGAGCAGCGGAAGGAGCAGGGATGCAACCAAAATGTCACCTGAGGTTCCCCCAAGATCTGGTTGAATAAATGTTCTGGGAGCGTCTTTTTCCCACTTGGAGCAAACTGTGATGGATCTTTTTGCTAGGCTGCATGACTGTAGACACTCATTGCTGCTTGTGGTCTGTCCATTAACCTGAAAAATGCCTTTCATTAAATAACGTATCATCTCCTTGCTTCGATTTCCCTCGGTGCCTCTGTTGAGAAGACTGAGTAGCTGGTGGGTTGGGTACTTGGCTCTTTGGAAGTTATCACTTTGTGTGCTCTCAGCATCCCTTTCTCTGGTTTCCCGCATGTCAGGGTTGTCGCTGTCTGTTTATTTGGCCTGTGGTCTATAGGAGGCTGTTCTGCTCTCTCTTGAGATTCTTCATGGAATTTCATTGTTGAAACCTTTGTGAGTGTTTCTCAGTACATAGGGATGCAGGTGTGCCTTTTCCTTCGTGTTTTACCACGTGAAGTGAGGGCTGCAAAGCTCATCGTATTGGGAAGCTTAGAAAGCTTCTTGCTTCCTGCCATTACCTCTTCCTGCCCCTTCCCCTCCTTCTCCCATCACCCCCTTTCACCTAAATTAAGTAACTAAAATCTGAAAGCAGCAGCCACGGTCTGTTTTGGAGGTTTAAAATTAACCATAAAAAGCCAACTCCTCCGTTCTGCAGTGCAGCAGTAAAACATGGTGGGGGAGGCTGACATGTGGGCGTCTGTCGTTCTGCCGGACTTTAGGCTCTGTCTGGGGAACAACAAGTGTAATTTGTAAATTAAGAGTAATGAGGGGTGCAGTTGCTGGAGAAGCCTCACAGAAAAATACCAGTCTTATAGTCTGTGTGGACCTGGAGAGAGTCTGTGTGGACCTGGAGAGGAATGTGAGCCCCAGCAGATCGGTGGTGGGTAGAAAAGGGCAGGGATGGGCTTCAGATGAGAGGGAGTGGCCTCAAGTTGTGCCAGGGGAGATTCAGGTTGGATATTAGGAAGAATTTCTTCTCTAAACGAGTGGTAATGCATTGGGACAGGCTGCCCGGGGAAGTGGTGCAGCCACCGTTCCTGGAGGAGTTCCAGAGCCGTGGATGTGGAATATCTTGGGACATGGCTCAGTGGTGGGTGGTAGGTGGATGGTTGGACTGGATGATCTTCCAGGTCTCTTCCAACCTTGAAGATTCTGTGATTCCAGCCCAAGGCCAGGAACAGGGGAGCAGATGGTTTGGTTGGCTCTGGTTTGTGGATGGTCCGAACAGATGTAGCAAGGGGACAGCTCTCCTCTGTGGGGCTGGGAATGACACGGTGACACTGACCAAAGCAAACCCTGGGGAGCTGCTTGCTCACAACTTGTGATTACTGGAGTAACTGGGTGCAACCTAAGAAGTTGGGAAGTGCTGTGGTGAATGTCTTAGGACTTAGAGTTTGCTCTCCATCATCCAGCAGCAATTCATTTGTGACATTTAGTGACTGGAATTCCTGATGTTTCCTCCCAACCCCGTTGTTGTTCAGGGCCTGGAAGCAACCGCCACAAGTTTGCAGTTGCCTGAACTTTTCATTATTAATTAATCCCTTCTTTATTCACACAGCACTCCATTTGCCTCAGACAGCGGATAATAAACACCGATCAAGCAGGCAGCGATGATAAATTATCTATTTAATAATTAACAAATTAGTCCTAACAGATGGAACCAAAACAAATTTGTCTGTATGTGCACACAGCACACGGCTCGCCTCCCCCTGTTTGTCACGTGGAGATATCACCAGAGATTTGGGCACATCTCTGCTGATGTCGGGCTGGTTGCCCTCACCTGCCATGAGTTTATCTCTGGCTCTGCTATGGTTCCTTCTAAATCTGACGTTCTCTGAGTGCTGGCAGTGAATGAATGTCACAGAGGAAGAGTGACAGAGGAGAGCAGAGGGGAATCCCTGCTTTTTTGGTGCTAGGGCACAGCAGCCTCCCCGCAGAAGGATCAGCTGCCTGTTGTGATCTGTTATGTTGAATTAATAGAGATTACAGTCCCTCTAATTCTTTCTGCTATTATCTGGTGAAGAATAAAAAGTCAATGCACCGCTGAGTTAAATAAACATGAGGCGCTACAGCATAGTATCCTGTGAGCTAACTGTGTATATATTATTCATTTCCAGTTATTATTCATGACCTTTCCCTCACACCGTCATGGCTCCATCACTTGTGAATTTATAAGTTCATTAATAATGAGTGAAAATTAATAATGCATTTTCATTATATCCATCGGGGATATTTACAGCATTCATAATGCATTCAAATAACTGGTTTGAGGTGTAAAAATAAAACCGTGGCTCTTCCGTGGGCCTTCACCTTTTTGATTTTGAAGAGTTACTATTTCTGTTAATAACCCTTCCTGCTTCCATTGCAGTATGGCCGTGCTGCGTAATAGCCTGCCATCTGCCACCAGCGTGCTTAAAAAGGCTCGAATCAAAGCAGGAAATGTCATTATTGCGTGAGATTAGGAGGAGATGATCCCCAAATTAATCATTATTGGATGCGACGCCAGAATTAAGGGAGTGTGGGAAAGGTTTGAAGTTCAGCCGCTTCCTTCTCCTCTCCTCCACCGGTTGCGTTTGTTGGGTATTGAAGAGCACAGCGATGTGGAAATGGGAACATCTGATCCTCCCAGGCTCTGGGAGTACCATTACCGTGCTTTTAAGGTGCACAGAGATTTATTCCAGTGGCTGCTTCGATGTACACCTTGGACACACGCCGTAGCAGGTCACAGTGTTGTGCTTTATTTTAATTGGAAGACGCCTACTTGGTTCCTGTTCTCGTCTGGAGCGGTTTAATCCTGTAGTTCTTTAGAACTTGAACTTTTGCAAGCTCTCCTTTTCTGGTTGTGGTTTTTTTTTTTGCCACTTGAGAGAAAAGCTCTGAGCACTTCAATTTGCTGAGGGCAGCTTTCCCCTGGCTCTAGGAAACTGGTGGGAACTGGGAGGCACTGGTGTGCAGGTGGTCGGCTGCCATGGGGCCGTGATGAGCACAGGCTCTCACACCTGTATGGGAGTGAAGGAGAGGGAGCAGCACTGGGCATGGCACAGCCAGAAGGTGGTCAGAGCTCCGTTTTTGGATCATCTTACAATATTCGAAGTCAAAGCGCTGTGGGAGATGGTCTGTGGGTAGAGACACACGGAGCCCAGATGTTGGAGGCACGCCAATAGATGAGTAGTTAACATAACTAATCCAGCTTCAGTTCCGCTCCTTTCCTTCTCAAGTGTTCTGGTTATTCTTACTTTACTTTGTCAGAAGTACTTTGAGTTGCATTTCTCCAGTTTGATTTCCGTGTTCACAGCCCAGTGGTAACACTCAGCTGTAAATAAAATTCACCTTTTATCTGCTCCCCGTTGTAAGTGCAGGCTGCCTGCTTTTAAACAGCTGCAAGAATATTGAGTGTAACGAAGGTTCCGCCTTCAAAGCACGTATTTGATATTCACACAGGACAGGAAAGGCTGCCTCTAGCCCCATGGAATTGGAAACACTTCATATACGAGTCAGTTGGATATCAGTAAGAATGTATATTATTTTCTCTTCCAACTAATAGGATTTTTAAATAAAGCTGGAGCTGCTATGTCTGGCTGAGCCACTGCCCTTTGTGAGAGTTGCAGCTTCCCCAAATGGCAAAGGACTGAACAATGTAATTTGTGGGTCTCCTACATGCTCGCTGGGAAATGGCTGCAAAAGAGATGTAAAAGAGGGAGGGAGGGAGAAGGAGAAAGCCACAAGCAAAGGACAGCAAGCGAGCTCTTTGTATTGACTTTAATCAAAATGTAATGAGAGTTAAAGCATAAAGCAGAGGAGGGATTTTGCTTGTGTCAGGCTGGAGGAGGGAGCCATTCGTTTCGTTTTGAATGCCTTTCTAGAGCATTTACTCATCCATCTTCTCCAGCCAAACACTTCACTCTGCCTATCACCCTTCTTCCCGTTGGATTTAAATTATGTGTCCGTATTAAATTAAACATGTCTCTTTGCTTCTTGTTTGCACAGAGCGGTTTTGCACCATGCTTAAGTGGCCTAAGTTAGGCAGGAGTCTGTGCAGACACTTTTTGCTTTGGACAACGTTGTCAGAACAAGCCTGCCGGTGACTGATGTGATCTGGAGTCAGCGAGTGTGTACAGTGGATAAATGTGCCTGACGCTTTGTGATAGAGCTGGTAATTACATTTCACAGTGAGTGGTATTAATAGTGAAAGGAGGCTCCAGCATGCTGCATGAGAATTGGTAATAGGAGAGGCTGTAGGGAGAAGAGGAGAGTCATTTATTAACCTGACAAATTATGGAAAATTGGACTTTTCCTTCTCATGCAGAGGAGCTCTTCTCAGTGTGATGCCCTGTGAGATATCCAGGGTCTTTGGTGAGTGCTGGTGATACTGAAACCTCCTTTCTTTCCTTTTCGACATGCTGAGCTCCTATGGCTTCTCTCTCTGCTTTTGCTCAACACCCGTGGCATGTGTTTTTATGTGGTTTTCTAAGCCATGCTGAATAGAGATGGTGCTCGGCTAAGGGCTCGCAAACCTTGAGATTTAATGACTCTAAGTTGTAGATTTTTGAACCTATAGAAGAAAAGGTGGTGAATGCCTGAAGAGTGCATGCAGTTGGTTGTCAGGTGGTTGGCAGGGATGTGGGACAACGACCCTACGTGCCCAGCGCTGTGCTGTGCCTCTGGGCTGCTCTCATTCCAGCCAGCAGCAGCGTGAAAGGGATGGGACCATTCCAGCCGGTCCATTAGTGCTCAGAAGGGATCTAATGTGCCTTCAAGCAAAGGTGTTGCCCGGGCTGAAGCACAAAGCCTCCAGGCTGCTGCACACTCTGCCGGGTTGCACGGTTGTCTCCTGGGTTTCCTAAAAGGAAAAACCTGCCAGCTTTGCAAAGGAGGACAACAGAACGATGGAAATGAGTCCGAGCTGGTGAGAATTGCCAAGGTTTGAAGTTATTAGAAGTGCTCCAGAACCCGGAGTGATTTAACAGTGTGATTACTTCTTAATGTAATACTCACCAGATTTTTTATTAGATTTTCCCCCCCCTATTCTTTCCTTCTAAATGCTGTAGAACCTTGAAATAAACACGTGGAGCTGTTAGGGCATATCACTCAGTTTAATTAACTTTTAAGTCATATGATGTCACCTGGATTCCTTTCTGCATTCTGCACTGAGCTGAGGAGGCAGCAGTAGCTGCAGTTCTGTTCAGTTGCTGTCTTGGATAAAATCGCTTTCTGGAGACTGCTGTGTCCTCCTCCTGCTTCCTCCCCATCAGAATGGCTCTCGTTCAAAGAAAGCAGGCTGGGAGCGAGCGAGCCGGGGCCGAAGGGCTCGAAAATGTGGTCTCATGGGGTGGATATCAGGTGGGATCCTTCTGCCCTCAGGTCGGTGATGCAGCTCCCTGGCATCCAGGACAGCTTCGTGCTGGTGGCTCCGTAGGCTCTGTACCAGAAGGCAGTTTTATGCTCCTGGTTATGGGATGGTTGTGCCCAGCAGGTGACAGAGGGGCCGTGCAGTAGGAAGGGAGGAAACGCGTCCTACAGTGGTTAAAGCTGCTTTGCAGGGAAGCCCCTAATATTAATTTGTGCTGTTCTCTGATACAAGTTGTCTGTGTACTGGTGTTCCTCCTACCCTGACAAAGCACCAGCTGTGCGTTTTCCTCATGTTTGGGGGCTTCCAGAGACAGTAAATACATGTGGTAGCATCCATCCGTATCACATTTTTTTTGGCACTTAAAGCAGAATAACGGGGAAGAGGGCTAGAAATCAGCACTGTCATCCCTCCCCCTGCCCCAAGGAGGGAGCAGTCCAAATGGCTCACAGCTGAACTGTTCGCATTCAGCTGAGCCTGCCATATGCATGCAAAGCTGAATCTTTAGTGGAGTCAAAAATTAACTGTTAGGGCTAATCCTTTAGAATATTCAATATTCAAAAGGAAGAAAAAAAGAGTGCAGTTGTCAATACTGACGGAGAAGAGGAACAAAGGATTAGGAGGTGAAATGATGAAAGGTGGTGGGATTTGCTGAGCACTTCTGAGGCCAAATTCAAGGACATGGCTCAAAGATGCCTTTGGGATGTCTGAGCAGAGAGCCAAGAGGAAACACAGAGGAGATGGGACCTAGATCTGGAAATATTGGCACAGGGCAATGGTGGGGTGTGGGAAGGGAGCTGCTCCAGCGTGGCTGTGACAAAGGCTGTGACAAAGGCTGTGCATGGAGAGGGAAGCAGAGAGGTCATCACTAGGCTTGAGCAGTGGACAGACATAACAACTGGGAGGAGGGAAGTGGGAAACTTTAAGGGTTAATAGTCCAGATACTCAGGAGTGAACAGACCTGCTGATGAGAAGTGGAAGGGTTGGGAAAGGCCACAGAAAAGGTCTTGTGTCTGATAACCTCTGAGGTGGAGATTAAATTCATTGGCCAAGCAACAATGTGGCTGCGTCCGCTTCATCTTTATTTAAAGCCCTTCCCTTTGTGCAGGAGCCCTTCCCACAGCCTCAGCACTGCAAGTGAGTGGGGCTGACAGCTCTGTGCTGCCTGCTGTGCTCCCGGCCCTCCTTTGATGGTACACTTTGCTCAGTCCGGGATGTTCCCTCCAACTCGGCTGATTTGCAGCGATTCTTGAGCTTTTTCTTTCTTTTTTTTCCCCCTTCTGTGCTGTGCTCTTAATGTATGTATTCACTGTGCCTCAGAAACAGGAAGCCTACATATTGAAAGTCGAACCAAAGGATTCCTGAGACCATTAGTGTGTACTGCCAGTGCCATCCTTGCGTGAGCACATGGGATGGTCTCCACAGGGCCCCTGGCAGTGCGAGGGAAGGCGAATTTGATGTCATTAATGCTCCCAGGATTTCTCTGTGCCAGTCAAAGTGCAAGTTAAAAAGTGACAACATTTCCAGAAAATAAAGAAGGAATTGGGCTGGGACTTGGCCAGCACTTGGCATGAGCTGCATACCTGCGATGCAGGGGCATGCAGTCAGCTCTGAGCAAGGCAGGAGCCAGTAAGTTGGCTTGCTCTATTTTGACCAAGTTTTGCGCCTTTTTCCCTCTCTGTAAGAGATGGGAGTGAGCTGCAGTGGCTGTTCTGCAGTGCTGAGCCTCCCCTGATGTTGGTGCTTTGACTTGCAGGGGGAAGATGGGGTGTAGTGTGGGTCGAGCAGCAGCAGGAGCTCCTGGTGTGTAATCAGTGGGGGGCACAGGGAATGAGAGCACAGCACAGAGAGAGCATTGAGCCCATGTTTAATGGGAAGGGCAGAGAGGCACAGGGCCAGGAAGGGAGAGGAGGAAGGTGGTGAGAAAGCCAAGGCCTGGCAAGAAACTGCAGGATAATGAGACATAGGTGAGAGCAAAACGATAAGTCAGCAGAGCTGGACGACGTGGTAATGTCCGGCTTTTCAATTCCAGGCAGGTACTGCTGCGTTTGCAGCTGTGACTTCTCGGGAGCAGGAGGCATGTGCCTGTGAATGTGAAAACTGAGAGCGAGGGGACGGGGAGAGGAAGAGGAGGGGGAGCAGGGGAAGGACGTGTGCTCACTGCCCCGGCTTCTAGCACAGAAGGTGCACTTGGGAGCAGGATGCTTGCAGCCAGAGCCAGGCGGCAGCAAAGGGAACGTGTGCTGCTTCATCTCTTCTTGCTTTGCAGCCCAGGGCTGCTGGAGCGGTGTTCTGCCCCTCTCCGGGCCGTGTTGTGTTGGTGTGAAGCAAACTTGGAGAACCTGGTGCAATTCCCCGCTGTTTCCAAGTGCGCTGCTTGGCAGTGTTACAGGCTCTCTGGGTGGTTTATGGATGGGCCTGTAATAGACCTGTACATACAGAGCCAGAAATTAATAGCCTCCTGAGAAAGAGCTGAGTCAGATAAGTGCACCTACTGTAAGGCTGCTGGAGCAAGAGTGGGATGGGAAGGCCGTATATTTTCATTTCAGGTTCAGAAGTTACCTGCCCCTGAAGCTTCAGTCTGCTGATAAAGGCCTCGTTAGGTTCAGGTAAATACAAATGGCACAGAATGTTTTCTCTGGGATCCGTAGGGTTTTGTTAACCCCGCTGGTGCTGCAGGCAGTGACTGAACCAGCAGGGAACTGGCTGCAGGCTGGGTTGGCTCCGTGCAGCATGGTGCGAGCTGTGCACCTTGCATACTGCAATCATACAGGTCTGAGGGTACATTCAAGAATAGCTGCTTGTGCCAGAGCTAGCACTGCAGGGCTGTACAAATGTGAAACTGTCCACTGAGTGATGCCTGGCTCCCCGCAGTAATCCCTCCCCAGCACTCCTGCTCCTGTTCCAAACGCTCCAGCCTTGGCACACAGATGCCACTGTAAAAGGAAAAGTTGCTTTGCTTAACATATTTTGCTTCATCTATCCCTCCGGCCTCCCTCCCCCTAAAATAATGTTGACTGTTCAGGTCTCAGAATAGGCAAGCTTGCTGTTTCAGGCAGATTTAAAATCTTCCCCTCTGTGCCATGCGGTCGGAAGCAGAAATTCATTCTGCTGGGAAAGGAAGATGCATTGCTTTCTTGCGGCCCCCAAACTTGCATCTAGCCAGAGAAGTCCTAAATTCAAGGCAGTGCCATTCAGTGGCATGTTTATCTACAGGAACTCAACTTGCTGTTGTTTTTAAAGGTCTCTGTTTGGACTTAAGCTGGTAAGGGAAACTTGGTATGGCAGGCATAGAGTTTATACCTAAATATTGGCAAGCGTAGAGTTTATATATGTATATCTGGAATAAAAATTGTGCAGTCCCAAAAGCATTTATAAGCTGAAGTTCGGAATACCCAGTCTCCTATTGCTCTCATCTCCCTATTTCTATCGAACCTGCAGTCGTGTTTCCCTCTATGCTGGAGGGAACCGTGCAGCAGCCATGTGTGCAGCTCGTGCCATGGGCACCTGCAGCTGTGTGCCTGTGTGTGTCCCCTCCCATCCCCACCCTGTAAATCCTCTCCAGGCACATCTGCACATCTCAATGCACGTCTGCAGGGCTTGGGGATAGGGGGAGCTGGTGTGACCCTGGTTGTTCAGTACTTTATTATCACGGTCAGCACAGCTAGATCTGTGAATTCGGGAACCAGCAAAATGCACCATTTTTCAGTCTGAGATTTTCTGACTGTCTCTTGATGCTGGAAGGCAGAATCTCTTGAATTGTCTTTTTTTTTTTCTTTTTGGAACAAGCTGTTTAATATTAACGCTGATTACCCAATTGCTCATTTCAAGAAGAGCAATAGCGACTTTCAGAGCTTTGGGGACTAAATTTCCTTCTGGATTTATGGGCAGCAGCCCAGATCTCTCCAGCACGGTTTCTTTCCATCATCTGTATCTTTCCAGAGAAAGCTTTAAAGGCACACGAGTCTATTCACACTGGTTGTTGGCGTTTCCCATCCTTACTATCTCTGTGTTAAATATAACAGTGTGTTACGATGTTTTTAAGGTTTCTATAGCAAATGAAATCAGTCAGGAAACAGCTCCTCAGGCGCAGGAGGGGAGGCAGACGTGTTTGGTGCTGTTGCCTGTGAACCTGCAGCATCTAGGGGGTGATAGTGGATAAGGTAAGGGAGAGTTTTCTGGAGAGCTTTCAGGGAAAGAAAATGAGAGGAAGCTCTGCTTTACCAAGGTGTTTCCTGGGGAGGATCTACTGCAAATTGCCAAGAGACAACATTTTTCTGGTTCTGAGCTCTATATGAGTTTTATTTAACACTGAGTCCGTGCATGGAGCCTACGCTGCTCGAGTCACTCCCCCATGTAGTGCAGGCATCCCCGGGTACAGCGAGCTCCGTGCATGAGTTGACTCTGCGTTTTGAGAGGCTATCATAGTGTCTCATTAAAGCCTTAATGCATGGAGAAATTGCTAAACCCTGATGGATTTTCGACAGGCAGCCCCTTGGGAAGAAAGAGAAGTGTCACAAAGTGCTTTGTCAACAGGGCCCGCGTGGCTGGCAGTTCCCATGCTGTACATCATTTCCTACCAGTGCGTACCCGCTCTCCTCCTGATAGGATGAGAGATGTATGAATCAATCATGCTGTCTGCTCCATGTCCTATAAATTAGAGAAAGATGCAGCTGGTTTGCCTTTTGGGTTTCTGTGGTCTTTAATTGCCTCTCCATTATATCATCTAGTGTCCCTTTCTCCAGCCTCTTTTCATATCCATCTTTGAGGAGTGATGAGCAGTCGAGTGTGATGTGCCCCGAAGGTGACTGTCAAAACACACTGAATTATGCAGTGGTCCAGTATTCCCTTTTTTCTCTTTCGAGTATTGCTGGAAAAATAGCTGTGTTGTGGGATTGGGAGCTCAGGGTTGCCACCGTGGTTAGGTGGGAGACCTTGGATTTTGCAAGAATTAAAGTGTAAACCTTGGCTGGTCTTTCTATACAGTGAGGCCTTACATAGTGCTGATGTAATCCTGGGACTCCGTGGATTGCCGCACTCGTCCCACTGTGAGCTCTGCCTCATTCTCTCCTCTATACTCCCAGGGTTTTTTTTAGTTCCAAATGACAGACTTAATTGGCCTCTTGACTGCCAGATATTTTTGTGTAATGACATTTTCCGAGGGATTAATCTGATTTTTTTCCTCCTCAAATTAAGGTCCCTGGAAGTAGCGTTGTGCCGGCCGACGCAGTTCCCATCTCTCCCTGTCTATCACTTCCATTACGCTGTGCTTACAGAAACCCTCTCTCCCCAAAGGCAAAACATGAGGAGATGCACATAGGCTGCTCCAACATTATCTTTGATAGCTGTGCTTGGTTTGGCGGCAGCTCACAGGGCCAGGTGGCTCCATCCAGCTGTCTGCATCCCCAGCATGGGCAGTGTTTGGCCAAGCCAAGCTCCCTTCCGTCTGAGCCCCCTGCCTGGGCAACACTTGGTGTGCTGGGGGCTGCCGACCTGCTGGGGGGCAACCAGCCCACAGCAGGGGTTGGGAATGGGTGGGCTTTAAGGTCCCTTCCAGCCTCAGCCATTGTGTGCTCCTATAGTTCTGTGATCCTGGCCCAGGTGTTACTAAAGCGTGGTGCAGCTGCAGCATTTAATTGATGTGTTTTACAGTCTTAAACCTCAAGTACAGCCTGGGGGAGTTGGAATGCTTTTTAGGCTTCTTGAAGTAATCCAGGATTTTATATAGTAAGAATAATAGTAATACTACTTATTATTTCTTATCGAGGACCTACACGTAATCATTGATGTTTGCCTTTGCCACCCGCCTAATGTGCATTTTGCTGATGCACAACTTCTGGTTGGTACTGCTGCATAAATAAAATAAGCCCTTTTAATTTCAAACTCCTTGAGAAACATATACGTGCAAAAATGTAAAGCTTACTCACAGAAGAATGGGCAAAATCAGCAGGAAAAGAGGGAGATTATTTTCAACAGTGTCCTTTTAATTAGAGCGATAATTAATTCTTTTCCCTGACACGCACATACAGATTACTCTTAAAATATTCCTACTTGAAATAAAATGACTTAAAGCTACATGCCAGAGGGGCAGATCATAAATCTAAGGGAAAAAAAATTGAGGACTGAGTATATTTTGAGCACTCCTTTTGAATCAGAAGTGGCCACTGGAAAGCACGCCATAAAATGTAACTGCAAGGTGAACAGAACACTCCCAATGCATGCCAAGGGCTGTGCAACAGCGCTGAGAGCAGACAGAGGCTCTGTGCAGGCATAGGGGGCTGATGGAGTGGAAAATGGAGATGATGCTTTTTGCACGTACACTAATTGCACCAGCCATGCTCTTTTCCAAAGGATGACGTGCTTTCTGCTGTTGGCCAGGGCATGTTGCATTTCCTTAACTTTTTTTTTGGCATTATGGAGGGGTACTGAGGGGATGGTCTTGTTTGGGAAATGGATGTGGAAGCAAGAGTTCAGCTGCAGAGCTGGGTTGGGTGGCCCAACACGACCGGCTCTGCTGAGCTGGTGGGGCAGGTGGGCCGAGTGCCTGTCTGTGGGTGAGGGCTGACCAGGTGGGGAGCAGAGACAGGAGATGCTGTGGGGAAAGGAGCCCTGATGTGGGGTTCAGAGCTTCAGTTGTGATGGTGAAATGGTGGGAAATGGTGTAGAAAAAAAGATGGCAAGACATGAAGGGCTGGACAAGGGCTGAAGATGAAGAGAGGAGAAAAAGGGGTTGGCTTTGGAGTAATCCCAACATCCATTACTTGTATAATTTTGTTACTAAATTATCACGCAGTTCTCCTTACACCTCACAGAACAGGAAGCCCTGTGTATTGCTGCATGCCAAGCCCCACCACTGCTTGCTCTCCTCTGGCATTTCCACAAGCCTGCACCAGCTCGGCTCTCCATCTCTCAGGGCCGTGGGAGGCAGGTGAGATGCATTCAGCACAGCAGGGAGGCATCCCACAGCTTCCCTTAATTACATTTGCAAAATTGCCTTTGTGGAGAAGACAAACCTGGAGGGCCTGGAGCTTCCCCAGGGGGCTGATCCTTCACACAGGTAGGGCCTGTCCTGCGGGAGCAACTGCAGGGAGAATTTCCTCGTTGAGTTGTGCTGCCCAAGTGGGGTTTGACTTCTTATGGCAGTGATTAAATCTACTCATTTAGGGACATAAAAGGAGTTGGCTCTCTAATTGCACGTACAGATGTTTCCAGACATAAAGCAAAATGATGCAGGGAGGCTGTCGCATCCTGCACGCCGTTCTGTGTGAGGAGGCCGGTGCCAAAAGGAGGAACTAAAAGGACAGAAGGAAAAAAAAAGAAAAGAGATCTATGGAGCTTTTCTTTACCTTGAAATGAAATAATACCGGAATGGTCAAATGGTTATGAAAGCAGAGGTGGAGAGAAAACAGAAAATGTGGTTGTGGGTGGATAGAGTTCATGTTGCTGCATTATTTCGCTGCTCCCTAGCAGGCTCCAGGCCACACAACTGCAGTCAGCAATTCTGCCACGAGGGCCTCATCAGCCCAATCTCCAGTGGCGTTAATTAAGAGAATAGAGTTGCCTCCTTTTCCTTTTTGACGAAGGGATTGGCACACACCACTTTGTTCAGTTACTTTTCTCCAGAGATCAGCAAGCCAGGAAAGTACTATTTCCTTCTTCACTGCTAATTAAGGTGGGTCCGAAGCACCTTTCTGAACTCCGTGTGCCTTTCAATTTGCAGAGGGCTTTGTAGCACTGAGATGAGCTTCAGGCTGGAAATGCTTTGCACCACGAGCCGGGGACCCAGAAAACATTTGATTAGAGAAGAAAAATCTGGTTCAGCCAAGCTCTGTCTAGAGCTACAAAGGAGAATGCTTCTGCCCACTAGAATGGTCTAAAAATGACTTTTTTTGGCCTTGAAAGGATCCGGAGTCTTGTTGGGGTGAAGGCAAAGAGCCCATGGTGTAGTAGTGGGCCGCAGTGATTCTTCCCAAGAGCACCACGCCAAATCTGCTGCTTACTCTCTTTCCTCATCTCTCTCTGCCCCTCTTGGTCCCAGTGAAGTCCCACGTGGCAGTGGATCCCTCAGAGATGTAACCCTCCTGGCTGCTCGCTGAGCCGGGGGGCCTCATCTCCTTCTAAGAAGGAAAATGGACGACTTGCTCCCCTCCTCTGTTCTTCTGTGACCTCACTCAGCTGAAAGTTCCGTGGGTCAAAAGCAGCATTTTCTTTGCCTGATGGACATCTCTGCGCGCTGGACTTCTGAGCTGAATGGGAGGTGCTGTGGGCCGTGTGGCAGTTTTCCAGGCTCGTTGGGATTTGGCCTTCACCTCCATCCAGCCAAGTGTATCCTGTCCTCCTTCAGTGCCGCATTTCAGCTGTAAGCTGCCATGTTTCCCACGTAGGGCTGCATTTTATGCCATGGCACTCCATAGCTATCTCGCTTCTTTTGCTTAACGCCTTCCAGTTCCTTGCCTTTGTTGAGCACTTGGAGCTGAATCTGGTCTGGAGACGTTGTGTCTGTAAAGGGAACCACAGCACATGTTGTGCTGGAGAGGGAAATGGTTAAGTGTCTCCATTTCAGCTTGAAGCAGTGATTTTTTGGGTCGTCTTTGTTGTTGTTTCAGGGCACATCTAAGTTTCCAGGACAGCTGAAGGTGATAGAGATGGCACCTTAATTGAAAGGGGTCAGAGTGTCGCGTGGTTTTCCTGCATTAATATTCTGTGCATATTCTTTTTTAAACCTGAAGGCTCTGTCCAGTGTTCCTTGTTGGCCTTCAGACAGTGAACTCCTGGTAAAGGGCTTAAAAGGCAATATTAAAAGGGGAGAGAAAGAACTGAAAAGGGGATTACAAATCCAATAAAAATTGCTCTCAAGAGCAGACAGTATCTGCCGGACAGGAAATATATTTGAGTTTGTGACTAGCTGCAAAATACCTCAGCCACAGAAAGTCCTGAGCTGAGGGTAAAGCCTTTGGCTCCCTTAATCATCGAAGACAAGCAGAGGACACTCAGCTTGCAGAGGGATCAAGCCCAAAGGCACCTCATGCATACTGCAGTGCTCCGGCCCTGTGGGTGTTTGGGTGCTGATGGAGCAGCAGCCACCAGGGAGGAATTTGCTGGTGCTTCCTAGTGGCCGACCTGTGGTGGTGGAAATGGATAGTTTGCTTTTGGAAGGTGACAGCCTGCCTGATGGCTTGGGGGGATGCAGTGTTCACATGGAGGTCTCTGGTGAGCTGGGGTTTAAAAAGCTCTGAAGATGGGACATACTGGGCTTTTAATCAGTGCTTGGGTATAGCATCGGTCTCAGCGGTCCTCTGGAGCAAGGACGAGTTATTTGGGCATGTCCAGAAGGTGTCGACAGCAAATGCTGCTTTTAACATCCGTTGGTTTGTGGGGGATCAAACACTGGCTGTCTCATTCGTCCCATGCAGATTATCACACAGACAACTAAAGATTTTTCATCAGTATTTGCCTATTACGGATCTGACCGCATTACCTGGAGGGAAAACTGCACTCAATCCCATCACCAGGCAGCGGCTGCGACACTGCTGTTCTGCCCACGCCCCGTTCCCCGAGTGCTTTGTGTTCCAGGCTGAAAATGTTTAGTTTGGACCCGCTCTTTCTGTAGATGCTCTTTGTGCTGATGTCTTTCATCTGAGTTGCAGAGCGAGCGGGGCTGGGAAAGGCAGGATGCTGCTGCATCCCCCTCTCTGTGCACGGCGTATGAAGTGGATTGTGTAGACTTTGTTGGAGTCTTTCTAAGAGCATCTGCCTCCAGTTGGGGTAATTACCACTCTCAAGTCGTAGTAGTGAGTATCTCATTGATAGAATATGAAAGTGAGCAAAATGTCAGTTCAGCACTGTGCGGAGGCCTCACTGACACACAGCCTGCTTCTGAAATCGCTGGCGGTTTTTTTTTTCACTTAATTGCCTTTTTAATCATGGTGAAATTGCTTCTATTTGCATGAATATTCCAACAGCGGGATCGGTTTGCTCTTGTCACAGATACTCACTACATATCGCATTCAGTTTTGCTTAATGTGCCTCGTTTTAGACGATCAAACTTCTTTTTTCCTCCTGGTTCCCTCTCTGAGCGCGAGAAGAGCAAATGTTCCTTTATCTCTTTCAGGAAATATTCTCCCCATGCCCCTTACCTGCTGCCAACTGCGCTGCGGGCTCCTCCAAAATTAGAAAACAAAATTATCTCCAAACAAAAGCCCAGACGAGCTGTCCTAATAGTGAAAGAGGCCATGTGCCCATGCAGACGTGCCTGGGCTCGGCCTTGGGCACCTGCAGGGCAGCCCATGGGCTGTGCCCATCACAGCGTGCCTGACTCAGGGCAAGTGTCCGGTGTGATGGCCTTGGCTTGTTAGCAAAAGGAGGACCCGCATTCCCTGGGAGGTGCTGGAAGGAGCATCCCATGAGCCAGGCCCATGCGCTGGTGTGTTGATACGGCATGGTGCTCGGTGTTAGAGGCGCAGCAGCTCTCACCCATCCGCTTCCGAGGTGTTCGAGCAGTTGGGAACAGGCCAGACAATCAGTCATCTCCAACTGTCAAGTTTTAAGCAGAAAACATTGATTTTAATGGTAGTTTCTACATAAAAATTAATGGCACCATAAAATCTTAATTTGGAGTTTGAGAACAAATAATGCAACAGTAAAAGGCAACATCCCAGAGTAATCTGGAAATAAATTAGGCCGGCGGAATCCAGCTCTGCCCACTGGGATGCCTTTGATGGATCTTCCCCACAGCAGCTGGTTTACATCACACCCTCAGAGCCTCGCTGCTTCCTTCCTGGCATGTTGGTATGATAGTGGTATGATAGGGGTACATCCCCTGCTGCTTCCCAGCCCCAGAGGGGGCAGTGAGCAGCAAATACATCAAGTGCAGCCCTGGGGTTGGTTCAAAGGAAGGCTTTGAGGTCTGAGCACGCAAACGGGAAAAACAGTCCTGCGAGAAGCAGGGATGGAGAGTCTAAAATTAGCCCTTCAGATTGGCAATGGGCAAATGGCAAATCCCCGTGGATGCTCCGTGCTGGCAGCTGAGTGCTGGCGTGGGGGGGGAACCTGGGGTGTGTTTCTGATATCTGGTCTCGTGTGTCAGAGCGGAACTGGGGGCTGTGATGTGGGGCTGGGATGCTGGAGACTTCTGAAATGTAAAGAAATGTGCTGGTTCTTACTTAATTACAGTCATGGCAGTTGCTATGTAGAAATGCGGCTTTAAAAGCCTTTGTGAGTAATTAGTGTCAAAAATATAAGATCTACAAAGCCATAAACTCACAGCTTGGTAATATTACCAAGTACTAATTAAAAAAAGAAAAAAGAAAAATCTCTCTTTCATGATAAGATTTCCAGCATAGCAGAAGATAAAAACGATGCAATTTGCAGATGATGGGGGGGAAAAGAGGAAACCTGAGGGAAGGATTGAGGAGAGAAGAAAGTCGATATCAACGAGGCTGCAGATCCCTGGCTGATTTGGTAATGGTAAGGGCAAGGGAAGTGAAATATTGGAGACTGAAGGCAAAAGTATAGTCAGAAATACAGCCTGGGAGCATCGTGTGCTGCAAAAGAGATCAGGTTGAAGACAGGCATTATGGGTGAGAGGGATAAAAGCACTGCTGCGTTTGGGACTAACTAGCCTGGCACAGCTCTCGGGAGCAGCAAAGTGTTTCTGACTGTCAGAAATAGAGATGTTGCATGCAGATCTGTAAGTGTACTGTGGCATCTCATGATACCTCTCCTGTGTTCCTCCTGTCTGCTGCGGACCCCTCCCCGGACCAGAAGTACAGAGCAGACCCAGCCCAGCAGAGGGAAGCGGGGCTCACACACGGCAGCTCAGAGCATTTGGTTATGCTGAGATGAGGTGTTTATCCTTTGGAAAAGAGATTAAGAAGAGACCTCATTAAGGTATAAAGAAAGCCCTGCTGGGAGTAAAAGATCAAGGCTATTTGGGTTATTGTCAAATACATGTGTCAAGGGCATAAAGCTCGTCTGAAGAAGGACCTGGATTCCACAAAGCATAAACTAAGGTGCTATTTTAACAGCCCTTAATAATGCAATTATAATAACAGCTTGTGCTTTCTCATGCCTTCCAATTTAAGATCTGAAAACACTTCACAAGCATGAATTAAGCTTTCCAGGACTGTTGTGAGGTACATAAACTATTACTCTATTTTACAAACTGAAAAATGGCAGAGCAGTGTGCTCACAAAGCCTCCCAAAGCAGCACAGCTCGGGTGGCAGGAATATGTCTTTATTTTAATCAAGTTGAGCATCGCCTCTGGGCTTTGCCTGTTAACTGGGTGCAGAAGCTGTCTGCTGATTTACTCTGCATAGTTCTTCATGCCATACCTCTCTGCTTTCTGATACCTTCACCTGTGTGGAAACCGCAAGGCATTTCGCAGTTAATGGAGAGAAGTGCAGAGACATGGATGGGAAAACCAGAGGGATGGAAGGTCTGCACAGCCGTGCTGCCCCATGAGCAGAAGCTCCATAGCACGGCTGGCTCACGCTGCTCAGCCCTGCTGTCCCTCACCACTGGTGGCTTGAGCTATTCTGTCCTCAGGGTCACTAGCATTGCAGTGCTTGACAGCAGCATCACAGGACAGGGGGGGCAGAAGGGGTTTTAGGCCACTGCCCAAGGAGGTTGTGGATGCCCCATCCCTGGAGGCATTCAAGGCCAGGCTGGATGTGGCTCTGGGCAGCCTGGTCTGGTGGCTGGTGACCCTGCACATAGCAGGGGGGGGTTAAAGCCAGATGATCATTGTGGTCTTTTTCAACCCAGGCCATTCTGTCATTCTTTGATTCGTGCCCAATGTGGCTTGCTAATAACGAGTGCCATTCAGCTGTTGAGAGAGGTCCTTTCATCGTTGTGGCTGAAGAGCAGGGCAACCACAGGCCCGTCTTCTGAGGTGTTTCTCTGAGGTTCCTACTCTCATTTCTGACTTAGCAGAAGTGTCTGCAGCTGGGTGGCCGTTCGGGACCCGGAGCTGCGCTGTTGTGACTGTGGCAGCACTGCGGGCGGAGCTGCAGATGGTCGCACCTCACAGACTGCTTGGAGTCGGGAGCTGAGTGCTGCTCTTTTCACCTTGACGGCGCTTTTGTCAAGGGCCCATTAGTATGGGCGGCAGCGGGAAGTGAAACTGTCCTGCCCTTAACAAGCTGCCCCCAGCTGACCCCAAAGTCATTATTTTGTTTCCTGAATCTTTTAAATGAAGTGGTATTTTGGCTAAGGTGGTTCCATACAAATGCGTTAGGATCATGCCTGAGCTGAGCACGTCCAACTGGTGCTGGCTAACTCACTGGGGTTTCTTTCAGATGCTGCATTTTCTCCTTTCTTTTCCCACTCTACCCCTCTCCGCGGGACAAGAATACAGGCCAGCTTACTTTAGCAGGCATTCCATGCACAGAGCTTAGGCTGAGTCTATTTTGATTGCACGAGGACAAGCAGGATCCAGGCAGAAGTCTGCAGAAGAAAGCTGTGCTTGCTTAGGAGATGTTTGCATCCGTGGGACGTGTTGCCTGCTGTATCTGCTTCTGTAGCTTGAGTTCATCCCCCAGCAGCAACTCTGAGACCACATACAGGAGCGTTTCCACAGGCTGCAGAAAGAAGTAATTTGTGGTTTCTTCTTCATCATCCAGCAGAGCGAATGTCCCTGGGGTGTTACTGGCAGCGTTCTGCAGGCTGCTTTGCAGGAATTCCTTTGTAGAAAAATTATCATCTGCCTCATTGTTAGTCATGCCCAAGTGCTGGGGCAGCCTTCCTTTCCTTTGGCTGTGCAGTTGGTCACAGCGTGGGGCTGTGCCTGCAGCGCCAGCAGCTCACCACTGTTAGTCAAAGATTAAAAAGTAACCATTGGCAGTCATGAAATCGGTGTGGCCATGAAATCAAAGCCTCGATTGCCATCAGGGCTTTGCGTGTCTGGTGGAGAGAAAAGCTGCGTGAGCAACGGAGTGGTTGTGCTGCTGGTGCTGCTCCAGTCCCATCGGTGACACTGATGGGAGAAATCTGATTGCCATGTTCCTCCGGTGCGTACACTGAGGAGTACTGAGCACGTCAATATGCCATGGAAAGCAGGGAGGGTGTGTGTTCAGAAGTGCTTCAGGCTTTGGGCTCAGTATTTCAAGAGAGATTGCTAGGAAGAAAAATTTAATTGAAATCAATGGCAGCGTATCTGCTGCTTAATGGCAAAGCAATACGGCGTGGCAGTTGTGTACATCGTGTTCTCACCTGCTGGTGCTAAACAGACAAGCTGCTGCGAGCTGACCCCGCTGAGAGGAGTGTGTGTGCATTACACCCCCAGCACGGAGGCGGATCCTACAGCTGAGCCTAGAGCCCAGCAAAACAGCCACGGGAGAAGTGTCTGCAGTCAGTTGTGGTGCATTAGCAGCAGCAGCAGCGGTGTGTGCAGAAGGAATTAAGAGCTATTCATCTCCCAGGTAGAGAAGGCGCTTTGGTGGAAGATGGGGTTGAATTTTCTGGCAGATCCTCGCACTGCTGGCATCACCTCTGCAGTGTCCGGGCTGAGCAGGAGCCAGCTGCTTGTCATCCACACACTTATCTCACTCAGGATCCTGGCTGTTTGAATGATGGCTCTGCTCATCTTTAATGTAGATGTAGCGCTGGTTGTCAGCCTGCTGTTGAGAGTGAGTTGTGGGCATCTCACAGACTCCCTCAGTTTGACATTACTGCTGTATTAGAAGCAAAAAAAAAGAGGATAAAAATCTATAGCAACCCTAGCAAGCAAATCCTTGCAAGAAGGAACAATTGTCCACTGCAGTCTGGTTGTTATCAGTGTGAGCTTAATGCTGTTGGGTTGCTCCTGGGGCCAGCCAGCAGCGGAGGCAATGGATGGAGACCGGTTGGATTAGATGGGTCCTGGTGTCAGAGGCTGTGCCATCCCAGTGCTGTCTCTGCATGATGCCATCAGTTAGAGGGGAGGTGGAGAGTGACAGCAGATGAAGTGATGTGACAGTGCTTTGGAGAATGCTTCTGTGTGAAGAGATGATAGAACCAGGCTGGTGGTCAGACTGTGCTGAGTGCTTCTGCAGCAGTCTGTGCTATGGCTGAGTGCAGTTGGTCAGCATTTGGCCCTGCGGACGTATGGAAAACGTTAGAGCATCTGAGTTAGCTTCAGGTGCAACTGATGCTTTCAGGACATCTGTTTGTTCAGCTGAGCCAAATTCTGGTAAGATGGACATTATAGTTGCCACCAATCTGGGCAGCTCTTGAAAAATTGTCCACAGTTTGATTTTTCCCTTCTGTAATGCATGCTGGCAAGCCGTGACAGGAGGAGGTGCTTGAGTCCAGGCTGAATTAAATTCTCAATTAATTGATGAGTTGATTTGCTTTCCCATCTCATTCCAGCCATTGAGATTTTGCAGATCCCGCAGCCAAATGGGGGGTTGTTGCAGTGATGGTGAGGGATAAGCCAGGACACTGTGCTGCTGTTGTTAGTATTCAGCCTGAGTCGTGCAAGATCAGAACTCTAATCTCTTGTTCGCGCAATTCAACTGTCGTAGGGTATCAGCAAGTCAAGGTGACCTCAAAAGCAGAGAGTCCACCTGGGAAGCTCAGCAGCTCTGAAGACAGAGACTGGTGGTGCTGCACCATGTGTGGGAGGTCCAGTAAGTCCACGAGTCTTTAGGAAGGAATGAGAGGGGAAGCTCTGACTTTCTGCAGTAGAAGTAGAATCTGCCTGGACCCTCTGATGGAGCAGCAGCTCTTTCTTTGTGACTGGGAGAAACTTTTTAGCAGCTCCCCTCTCAGCAGGGCTGCCGTTGCTCTCAGTCTTCTCCCTCTGAAATGCCCTCACTGCTGTGTTCCTGGCTTTCCCTGGGAGAAACTGCCCATATTTCCCCCCACTCCTAGCAGGAGTGTCAGCATCCACATGATTTCTCACGACTCCCAGGCTGCCTTCTGCGGGGAACCTGCCTGCACCAAAGTCCCTGGCACAGTTTGAGCTGCAGCTTTGTCTGATCCTTTTAAGAGTTGGGAATGGCTGTTTTGATGTCTGATATCTATGAACATAAAAGGCTCCTTTACCTCTAACTGTGCATTGGGCAGGGCAATGCCTGTCTCTCCTAATCAAAAATGTAATCAAAGATCTCACTTCTCGTAAAAAATGTATTAAAAAGAAGAGACGATGCAGCAGATTTCTATTGGCTTCACTGCTGGCTTGCTCTGGTTTCTACTTCTGTGCCGTTCCCTCCTGCCTCCCACAAAAGAACCCCTGCCTTCACTTTCCCCACGTCTTGAGGGATTTAATTGCAAAATGTTGAGCTTTGAAAACAACAACAACAAAAAAAACCCATTGTGTTTGAGTCAAGCGAAATATCGATTGTCCTTGAGTTCTTGCACCGCGGGTATTGGCGGCGCTTTGTCAGTGCAAGGAGCGAGCAGAGAGATCACGGCGAGGAAATAAATATTCCAAGTGGAAGGAAAAGGAGCTGAGCTGGGAAAAGAGCTGTGCCCCATCCCTCCCGCTCCCACAGCTGCTTCTCAGTAAGCGGCCTGTTGACCTGATGTTAACGTTTCCAGTTTACAGTAAGCAGCATTTCCCTTAAACAAGATACTGATAGAGTGAAGCGAGGGAATAGAGGGGGCGGAGAGCAGATTTGCAAAACATGCTGGAGTAAGAAAGTCGAAACATACCGTGTGTGTCTTGGGAGTGGGAACATGCCTCAGTGTGTGAATAAATATATAATGTACAGACATATGCTCTCTCTTCTCAAAAACGGAGGTTTTTGAGTAGTCCCAGACTGTGCTGCTCTCAGCAGCGCGAGAGGAAGCGTGCTGGCATGGAGGCTGTTGGAGGTGGTTGGTGGAGGGCTGGGGGAGCAGCGGTTCAGACACAGCATCCTCACAGCCCCGCAGTGTGAGGGGTTGCAGATGGGGTCAAGTGTTGCTTGGGCCGATGAGCGGAGAGCAAACAGTCTGGAGAGACGTAGCGCGGTTGGGTTTGCTCATTTTCATCTCACAGGCAAGGGCTAATACGTAGCTAATGGAGCTCAGATTTTGGTGCAAATTCAGATGAGAAGAAAGGCCAAAAGGGAGAAGAATCAGACAAATGTTAGCACAAAGTTAACTGTTAAATGGATTTTGTATTGTTTTCCATGAAGCCTGCACAGAGCTGTTGTCCTCTTTTTAATTCCTCTTCTAGCATTTGTTCCCTTTTTCACTGCCTCCACAATTCTCCCATTCAAACCGAAAAAGCCACCTCCAAAAGACCGGTGTAACATTAGCAGGAGTTATTAGCAGCAGTGATTTCAATATTCAAATGGACATAATATTTAGCAATAGACTGGGAGTTGTATAAATAGAGTATGAATGCCTGGTAATGAATCATATCAATAATTTTCACATACAGGCTGTGCCTTACATTTCTCAAAGGGCTTTACAAATACCAATTGATTCTCACAGCATGCCTGCTTGGTGGAGGAGCTGTTATTAGTTCTAGCAGATATTGAGACGCAGAGAAATGATGCTGTGTGTGTAGTTCACGCAGGGACCCCAGGTGGGGATAAAGTGGGAAGCTCTGGACTCCCAGGCCTTAGTGCTGGGTTGGCAGCTCTGTTTGATCTATCTGGTGAAGCTGGAAGTGGTGCTCCTCATGGATGTGGCATGGGGAAGATGGTCTTTGGCAAAGTCTGCGGCTGAAGAGAGATGGGTAAAGGAAGGAGAAACACAGCGAATGGCAGAACTGGTCTCGATGAGCTCAAAGCACAGCACTGTGGTCAGCAGTAGCACCCATGTCCCATTCAGGTGAGAGCTTGTTTGGTTTTACTAGGAAAACTTGGCTTTCCGTGCAGGAAAGCAGCAGCTAATGCAGGCTCACTCCTGAAAGTGAAGGGCGTCTGGGATCCAGCTGGTTTGTAACTCTCACCCACCTCAGTCAAGGATGGGAATGTCTGAAGAGTGCCTGAAATAATGGAACAGTCCCTCTTCTAGCATAGCATCCTACTCAGCATTCACCACATTACCCATCTCTGTTTTACTGTTGCCCTTCTTAATTCCGCAGTAAATTGTTCCAGCCTTTAATGTCTCTCCCTGTGACCCAGGGATGCAGTCAGTGATGGAGATCTTCTTTAGAGCAGAGAGGCAGGTTACGCAGCACATGCCTCAAACAAAGGAAGCCTAATTTATCTTTCACCCTCGTTTTGTACTGAATTCGCCAAGGCTGACTCACTGCTCAGAAGAGGACGTGCTCTCAACTTGTATAAAAACATGACATGATATTTCTAGCCTTTTTTTGTCTTAAACACATTTTATTTTGACATATTACTTGCTATTTTGAATGACACTGTACACCGAGAAGTTGTCTTTAAGCTGGCCACAGTGGCACTTGGCTTTTTATTCTGAAAGGTTACATCATTTCAGTACCCATCAGCGTGTTAAGAGTCCTTCAAACTGGCAGGGCAACATGCACTGCGCTGCACTCATCTGTACTGAATTTCTTCTGCTGTAGTATTGCTCAGTGACCCAAATTGCACAGGGCTCCCCAGTCCCTCCCAGTTGACCCACCGAAGCCATTCTGCTATCTCTTTTGCTGTATCAATTACCAGCTGTTGGGCTGAAGCTCTCAGTTCTGTCTCCACTTTGCTACTTGCCTCTCCAAACCTCTCTGGAGGTTGGAGGCCGAGGCTGGAGGCTTCATTCAAACCCTCTTGGAGCTGAGAGGCACAGAAGGGATGGGGAACCCTAATTGCTGAGCCCAAGGCCCAGTTCAGCAAACCCCTTCAGCTCTTGAATGGAAGATTTGGCACCTTGGGCCCATGGCCTTTGGAAGGAGCATGAGCATTTCTCAGTGCCTACCCACGTAGCTGAGTATTAACTGTCAGGCTTTAAGGACTGTTCCCACCAGCTCACTGAGCGACTTGATTGATTTGTTTTCCAGGTGAGACTTGGCCACATTTATTCTTTAAATCTGTTGGTTCCTCTTTCCTTACCAACTTACAATTCAGTGTGGACTTTTACCTTCCACTGCCCGGTTTCTAAGATACTTAAATATTCCTTTGTGATGATCGCTATCCTGAGATTCTTGGTAGTCATTCTAGATTGCATTTGCAGTTTCATTAAGTCTTCCAAAGAGGAATATGTATATTACTGTCCAGAGGGCCTTCTTCTCCAGGTAGGCTGTGCTCTTCCAGCCAGATTACTTTATGCTCCTCTGGGTTCTTCCTCAGGTATTTTGTTGCATGAACTGAGTCCAGGATGTTTAAGGAATGCATTTATTTTTTTTTCTTCTTAAGAAAAAGAAAGAAAAAGGAAAACATAGCAACGACAGCATGGCAACAGCAGCTGCTGCACAAAAGAAAAATAGGCAAACAGACTTCCGAAACATATATTCACTGTTAAGCTATTTTTACTGGTTGGTGAGTATGTGGGAGTATTATAACAGAATAAGTGAGAAAATAGCTTACAAATAATTCATAAGAAACTTCAGATGAGAACATATCTTAATGACTCTAGCTAGCCCTCATGCTGTATGAATCTCCACATGCACGAACGTAAAGGTCACCTCTGATCCATGCTATTTATGTATTGTAAATTTGTTCATAAGAATGTATATAAAATTCTATTAAGGTTAAATATCCAGGCACTGAGAAGCAGAGAGTTGTGCATCCCTGCATGGCAGCTTAAGGGCAAATCCATCTCCTGAGCACGCAGGCAGGAACGTCCAACACTGGTGCTTGTATTGCATTGGTCAGAGCTCAGATGGGGTCGTGTGTGGTCTGAAAAGTGACAATTAGAGATGGAATAGCATGAAATAGCATGAAAAATGGTTAGCTTCACCATCCCCTCCCCTGCGTGTCCCACTGCTGCCTATGGGGAGTCCTTAATTAAATTAAAAATAACTCATCAAGAGTCTGGGAAAATCAGACTCAGAGCTGCTGAATTCTTCACAGTTGCAGCCCAGTCCTTGTGCTGTGTGAGCCCATTTTTCTGCTCAGATGTGCTCCATGGGAGACTGAAGGCAAACACAGCCTCTTAAGTCTCCCCCCACGATCCTGATGCTTTTCTTGGCACCGAGAGAAACACAGCTCTGATCTCTGCAGCCAAAGCTAGATTCATTTGCCTTCAGAAACAACACAAATCTGTTTTCCTGCTTAAATAAAGTCATTTGCGGGGTCCTGTTGTGGGAACAACATGTCAGCTCGTCCTGAATGGAGCAGTCATTGGGATGAATGGGTTGGTTGTTGGGCTGCCGCTGCCCTCTGCACCCTGAAGTGCCCCACTGCCGCCTCCATTGTGGGCATCCCCGCTCCGCACCCTCCTGTGCTCTGTGTGATCTATTTATTGCAGATCAGTATTCATCCCACATTTCCTCCCAGCCCCGTGGCTTGAGGACACCTCTGCAGCAGGAGGCACCCAGGACCCGAGTCCTTTCCGTGGTGCTGCTTTGCCTTGCAAATGCAGGAAACCCATTTCTTCTTGTCTCCAAAGCTGTGCTAGTGCTTATCTGCCCTTCAGATGTGTGACAGGGAATGCCTGGGTAAAGTTTCTAATTGTCCTTGTTGTAGACTTGCTTGTTCTATGAGCTTGGTGTGTAACTCGGCGGAGTGCTTCAGAGCACGTGAGGAAGGAGGGAGCAGCAGCCGAGGTGCCTGGGTGCCCTCAGAGGCCCTTTTCAGACGAAGCTGAAAACTAGCAAGTGGAATGTGATGCTTAGAAGCACTTTGTAAGGTTCTTTCTGGTTTTAAATGACTTCATTTAAATATCTTTGTCTGTGAAACCTCCAAGGAAACTCATCCCCTTGTTTTTCCATCTGTATCTTTTGCTTTCCGCGTGGTTTTTTTACTCAAGGTGAAAATGTCTGATGTACATTTAAGCCTGCACAAACCCCTGTAAGTTGAATAGTAAGATACAGGCTGGTTGCACAAGACAGAGGTCAGCGATTTGGAAAAAAAATCAGCAGCTTGGCTGGGACGTGCTCTCTATTTCACAGAATCATAGAATGGCCTGGGTTGAAAAGGCCCACAATGATCATCTGGTTCCAACCCCCCTGCTATGTGCAGGGTCGCCAACCACCAGACCAGGCTGCCCAGAGCCACATCCAGTCTGGCCTCGAATGCCTCCAGGGATGGGGCATCCACAGCCTCCTTGGGCAGCCTGTTCCAGTTACTGACATCTTTTCCTGCGGCCTTCCGTAACACCCAAATGCTACCAGCACCGTTCCTCTGCTGGGGTTAGAGCACAGACAGCCTGTGTTTGAGGCACTTGAGGAGATGCTTACTCACTCTTTCGCTGTTTTGTTTGTGTTTTTTATTTGTGAAAACATTCTCGAGAGCGTTGTTAGGTGTATCACAGCAGGAACACCTCTGGGCGTGCTGGGGAGTGCGTGAAAGCAGGTTTGGAGAGCTTTTATTTTCACACCGTGTTGCAGTTCTGTAGTGATAAATGTTTTCTGGAGTATAAACCTGCAGGTCCTCCCCTTGCAGGTCTCACTTCTTGGAGTGGAAAAAGGGTTTTGCGTGTCACGGTTTTGCTTGCAGTAGGGCTGTGTCACTCCGGAGGTAACAGGGCTGATGTGCTGCACTGTGAGCAGCACTAAGTGGGAGCTGCTGTTGGTCTGAGCTGGTGCCACTGGGCAGCTAGGGTTACTGTGGCAGAGAGAAAAAGTAATGACATGGTGTGGAAGAAAAGGAGAAAAAAATGAATCTTTTAAGGAATTCCTGCTCTGGCAGTTGACCGAGGCAAGCCTGAATTGGAATTGGAACTTTTCAGCGTGTATTCTGGGCTGTCTGCTGGTAAGTCCCATGTCCGTCAGTAGCCCAAGTGTGGACAGCTGGGAAAGCAGCATTTGAAGTACCCCAAGAACGGCCTCGATTCAGGGCAGCTTTGCAGGTGTGGGGGAAGAAAAGCTGTGCTCACGCTTGCTGTGTGCTGCAGCCTGGCCCTGCCTCTGCCCACAGGGGGAAGCAGCCCGTGCAGCCTCATGCCTTGCATTGCAAGCCCTGTGTGATGTACCCCACTGCCGTGTTCCTCCCAGCCATGGAGCATCCTGCAGGGTGAGCAGGTATTGGATGGCCTCGTAGCCACAGACAGCCCCATTCTTTCCAATGGGCCTCAGCCAATGTGTTCAGATTTGATTAAGGACTTTTTGAAAGATAAGAAGCGTTTGGAGCCTGGGGTTGGCTCCAGCGTTAGTTATTTACATCGGGGTGAGGGGAGATAAAATCTTTTATTAGTGTCACTGTTTAAATATTTTGTCTCCCTTTTCCAATATTGTGGCAAGAAGGAACCATATGTGTTCCTAGAAAGAGAGTCTTGTACAGCCGTTCATCAGGAGAAAATCTATTAATGTATTAACATTCAGAATAATGAGCTAAAACAGCACGTGCTGGAGAGAGTAACACAGAGCTTTAGTCTGCGGTTTTCAGACATTTGGAAAATGTTGTATTTCTCCATCTTTCCAAAGCTGATCTTCTGCCAAAATAACTTCTCTTCTGCTGTTAATTTTAGAAAGGTTAAATCCATTTACAAAAGCAAACATAAGCGTGGAGTGACGGAAACCAGGAGGGTGTGCGGAGCAGCAGGCTGCCCGTCTGCAGAGGTCACTGCGGGAGCTGCTCTGGCAGGAGGCGTGCAGGCATGTCCTTTCCTTCCTCAGCACTGCGCAGAGTGGGGGACGTGTGTGCAGAAGACCGAAGCCCGAAGGGCTGTGTCACCTTTGCAGTGCAACTCCTCACTGCCACCTGCCTCCAGAAGGCAGTGGACTCTGTGTGTGTGTGTGTGTGTGTGCAGCTCGCTGCTGGGCTTTAGGCAGGATTGACGAAAGGCTTGGCACAGGGAAAGGGCAAATTTTAAAGAGCTCGAGAGTGGGAGAGATTGCTGGTTGAGCAGCTTGGTTGCCTCGAGGTCATTGCTAATTAGCTGCATCTTGCCTAAAGAAGTGAACATTACATTTTAATGCTTCTATGAAAACCAGTTGCGCCGTCTTCCCTTTGCATCCCATGCTACCGCCAGCTTTGTTGTGGCATCTGGAGCAAGCTGCGCGAGGGAAGGGAAGAAAGCCCTCTTAAAGGAGATGGAGGGATGCTGAAGTGCTAGCAGAGCTCAGATGAGAGGCTGGAGCATGACAGCTGTTACTGGCTCATGCAAAAAGCCTGCCAGCAAAAATGCATCAATTTGTGTGATATCCGGGTGTCTTGTCTTCTGTTTTCATAATTGCATACATGGTGTCTGCATAAATCTCTTCCCCCCTGCACCTCCAGCGAGAGGAGCTGCCTGGTGGATGGCAGCCCGTCAGCAGGCTAGCATCAGCAGGAAGAGACATCAGTCAGATGTGTGTCGTGCAGAGGGCCGGGGCCCGAGGCACATTCCTCCGAGGCTGCTCGAACATGGTGCTCTCACTAACTAGGAAACCTCTCCTTTTCCCCATGGGAAGAGCAGCATGCTCATCCAGACATGAGAACCAGCAGTGCTGTCTTGCCATGTTCTTCAGGAGTTTAGTGCCAAATGACAGCACAGGCGGCTGCAGCAGAAGCTTTCAGCAAATGCATCGTAGCCCAAAGGTCTGAGTGTCCCCTCAAGGGATACAGTGCAATTTCTTTCCCTTTCTCACTGAGTACTGAAATCCTCCTGCTCGCTCCTTCGCTCTTTAGCTGTAACCTCTGTACCTTCAGCTGTGGACTTCCTCCTTATGGTGGAATCACTGCTGTCTGCTTGAGAGAGGACTCCAGGTTTCTCATTACAACCCCGCTGAAAGCAAAATATACTCAGCCTGCGCAGCCCAGCTGGTTGCTGTCCTTACTGTCTCAGACGTTGTCTTCTCCTGCCCATGGACCACCAGTTGGGTTGAGCTACTCCACCTGTGCAGCCACTGGTACCACCAGCTCCATGCACTCAGAATTCACGAGGTTGAGATAGAAGTGGTGACATTTTTGAAGTA
Organism: Pavo muticus; assembly: GCA_016647715.1. Taxonomy (NCBI): domain Eukaryota; kingdom Metazoa; phylum Chordata; class Aves; order Galliformes; family Phasianidae; genus Pavo; species Pavo muticus. The sequence continues at coordinate 2,579,463 of JACDJE010000022.1, read as the reverse complement.
GTAACATCACCTTCCTTAGGATAAATCTTGACTTATAGCTACAGATGCAATCTGAGAAACGTGGTTCCCCGCTGTGGGTTTCTGAAGGTTAAAGCTCAGTCTTGAAGACGCAGGAGAAAAATGTGTTGTATGTTCAGACAGAACCAACTTTCCTTGTCTACTTTCTGGGTACTGACAGCCCTTGTCCACTGCAGTCCTGTTGACAGCGGTGCTGATGACAGTAATTCCAAATGAAGAAAAATGAAGAAATTGTGAGCCAGCAAAAAGCAAGAGAATTGAAAGCATCTTTCTTGACTCACGCTAAGATTGTGAAATCTGGTTACTGGTGTTGCAGCAGCAACTTAACGTTCTTTTCAAAGCCAACGCTTGAGTTCCACTTTGGCAAGTCATAATTATAAGTGACTCACGCAGTCCGGTAGGAAAGAGCAATTACTGACCAGTTCCTGCTCCTGGCTGAGCTGCGTTCAGTCCCTGTAACGCCGTGTTGGCTCCATGCATGGGTGACTAATGCCCGCCACCAGTTTCCTTGGTGCAGGGTTTCATCCTGCATTTTAGCCCTGGTTGCCAGACTATGACAAACAAGAACTAGAAGAGGATAATGAATAAACATGCTAAGATCTTCAGCTGCAATCTGCCATCAGGTCCATCTGTTACTCCTTCCCCCATAAGCCTTGCAAACTCGATGAGCCAGGAACGGGCATGCTCCATATACTGTCCCATCCTACAGCCACAGATCTGCAGTCTAATTGTCTGGTTGACAGCAGGTCTGTCCCTCTTGAACCTTTACTGGTCTTAGGATCTTCATGTTCTTCAGCCTTCCATCCACCCTGCTTGTGAGAAGACTTCCAAAAGGATACCAAGAGATGAGGATGGATCACACACCAGTGCCTGCTATCTTGCAAGCTCTGCCTGTTGGTGAGTGGCGGTGTGCTCTGGGGAGCAGATGCCCGTTTCCCAGGCAACCAGGCAGCTGACAAGAAGTTGCCATCAAAACTCACCGTGCTTCCAGCTGTCCCTCGTCAGTGCAAGATTTTGCAAACTTTGCTGCTGGTGTTTTGGTACAGATCTCATGCTCACAGCTGCAGTTCACGAGAAGTGGAATCTCTCCGCACTTTGGGAACTAGGCCATCTTGATTAAAGCCCACACGGATGGTTTTACTCCATTTCTCCCATAGGTGCTTCCTTCTCGTGTTGCAGAAAGCCCATGTTCTCAGTTGTCTGCTTCGCTGTTGCTTCCAGCTCTCCTCCCAGCAAGGGAGATGGAGAAGAACATGAGTTAGTGAGATGAGTTCCCCTTCCAAAACATGGATTCTTGTGCATGGGGCTCATCTGCCAGTCCCTGATTTCTCTCTCAAGTTGTTTTCTCCTGGCTCTCCTGGGAGAGAGCTTTAGGTCATAGTTTGAGCTGCACTTCCTTTTCCCTTTGCACCAAGCTGCTGCGCTCATCGGGGCCAGGCACAGACCAGGACCTGCCTCTGGATGGCAGGGCTGCAGCACGGGGCTGTGATCTGGATGGGAATAGAGAGTTTGAATAACACCCAGTCCCTAGCATTGCAGGCTACAACTGCAGAGTCATTTCAGGGAAAGTAGCAGGAGATTTTTCTCTTCCTAATTTATGTCTATTCTGCATATGGCTTCTGTGGAGTCGCTAATGTTACAGCCAGATGGGTTGGCATTTTACTAGACAGAACACATGGGCTAGATGTTGTTAATGCTTGTTAGCTACTCACTCTGCAGCTTGACCAGTCCAATGTGGTCACCTCGCAGATGGCTGGAAGCTGCAGCCCGGGTGCCAGAGCACTCCAGCTCCATGGCACTCAGCTGTGACAGCAGTTGTGATAACATGCATTTGGCTGCTTCTTCTGAAGGTCAGAGATACTCTACCTGTCCCTGGGGATCAGCGCATCTTCCCCCTACGTAAAAGAAAGACACCAACGTATAAAGATCCTGAGCCTTTTCATGAGGTGTGGGCTTTAAAGGCTTAATGTCATCATTTGACTTTTTCTGGGGTGGCGTTAGAAAAGTTCTGTAAGCCCCCATCTACGTTCCTTTGTGGTTGATGCTTATGAACACCCTGTATGCAGCTGTGAATGGTATCTAGCAGTCCTGAGGCCTTTAGGTTCTCGAGCTCTGACGTACCCTATGTCTATATTAGCGGACATCCCGTGCAGTTTTCCTTTCTCTGTGATGTGAACAGTCATCTGTGATTTACTCTCACCAGTCTCACATTCAGCCAAATCATTTCTGGGTATCGCCTCAGCAAATCTCTGCAGGGTGAACCTGCCTGATAGCTGGCGTGGTGATGCCCATCAGAACCTGAGGCTGCAGGAGCAGATGCTACTGCATAATCATTTCTGCTCCCCCGTTCCCTCTCTGACAGTACTGAGGTTCAATTCACAGTGGCTGGAGGCTGAGTGCATCCTACAGATGAGGCTGGGAGTTTTGGTTTCAATACTCGTCCTTTAAAACTCTCAAAGCACTTTTGGAAAATGCAGGGGTATTAATCCACACTGAGCTGCAGTTCTTCAAACCTGTGATTCAAATTGGATGTATTTGTCTCTGTCTGTCCTGAACTGTTGAGTAACATTAATGCACCCTGATAATAGCTGTCACATTTTACCCCTGGGGGTTGCTCCTCCGTGATGGGTGAAATCATAGCAGTTCAAAGGCCCGTCTTTCAGGATGAAAAGCTCCATAGGAATATTCAGATATAAAATAGTAATAGTGCGAATCAAAAAAATGCACTTCCCTTATTTTAAAGTCTTTGATCTGGTTTTTATGGCATCGCATTTGACAGTCTAAAGGGCGTTAACCCATAGGAGAAACCATGGAGCGCCGTTCCCCTGGATGAACAGCAGCCGTTCTTCCCTACTGGGAGCAGGGCAGGAGCTCAGCACACGGCTCGGCTCTTTTTGACGTTGTTTTACACTGGCTGTGGAGGAGCTCACATCCATCACAATGTGGAGCTGTAGGGAGAGGCTCCCACTCTGCAGGATTGGGGCTCCCCGCTCCGCAGTACTTTGGAGCAGAGTTGGTGCGACGGCCCGGAGCCCATCGCTGCTGTCACCGCTGCGTGCAGCGCCTGGGTTGTGTGTCTGATTAAGATGGAAGTGTATGAGCTGACCTCCTGTGCTGAGAAGACATTGTGGGGTTGTGGTTCATCTCAGTGTTGAATAATAAGAAAGAGAAAGGAAATGTTTGCAATAAATCTCAGCTCACGCAGGGCTGTTTCTCGCTTATCCCACCCCAGCTTTCAATTTTCTTCTTGGCATTGCCAGGTGCTTGCTTTCCTTTGCTCAGCAGCTAAAAGCAGCTTTTTCATTACATTTCCTGGAAGGCCCTTTACAGGCATCCATCCGTCCCTGCCTCATAAATTCACTTTATCCAGCGGGATGGTGGCACGGAGGTCGGAGGTCTTTGCAAGAAGCAGTTATTAAAAGGAAGTGCTCTTCCTCTTTTGGGTTTCAAAGAGGATGTTGGGGGGGGAGAGAAACTTTACAGCAGATGAGGAATGGTCATTTGTAAAAGGTAGATGGCCAGGTTGATGCGGAGCTGAGCATCCTGCCACAGCTGCATTGGGAATGCAACCTATAAGGCCAGCAGAAACCTGCCTGCTGCCCCAGGAAAAGAAGAAGGAAACCAGCAAACAGTTTGCTAAATAACCTCATAAATATTTCAGGGCGTAAGCACATCTTGTGGTACAGTTTGTTTTTTGTTGTTGTTGTGTTTTGTTTTTTTTTAATATTTCTCTAATTTTAAATGAACAGCCTCTAATTAAAGTGATTTAGTGGCTACCTGGGGACCTGGTATTTGAGCGGTGCGTGATACTTAGGAAAGATTGATAGGCGAGGTGTAACTCAATTGGGGGATTTTGATAATGATATCATCACCCGAGAGAGCCAAGTTTGAGCAATTACACAGATCTCAAAGCCTCGTGTTTGGATTGCTATAACTTCAGCAGGCACTTTCCACACGGGTGTGCACACACATGCACACACACACTTTCTCTTTGTTTTTCTGCCCATTGCACACCGCAGAGCAAACGCTAATCCTGCATAGGCAACGATGCCTATTATATCAGTCTGCATTAGAAAGTTGTGCTTTCCACCTTGCTGCTGATTGCCTAAAAGCAAATGCCGGACATCCATCAGCAGCAGGAATTGATGCTGGTATTTGCTGGACGCTGCAGTTCTTTGGCTGGCTGCTCCATGGGCTCCTCAGCACCAGACCAAAGTGACCCAGTGGGCTTTGTCAGTGTGCCCATGTATCATTTCTGCTTCTGCAGCCCTTGCCTGGCAGACGTGGGGAGCTCGGCGGCTGCGTGTGGGCAAGGCGGCCTTTGACATTTAGAAAAATCTCAGTATCCAAAGCAAGAGCCAGAAACAAAAAGATTTTCTTGTTTAAAGGTCAGAGCAGGCGGCTTCTTAAAAGATATTTTCAAGTGTGTTTGTTGGGCTGTGACAGGGTTTACACGCAGGTTAACGTGAGCTGCGGTGGGTGGCAAGGGGAGTAGGGACCATGAGTGTGCCCCATGCACTTAATGGCAGAGGCTGCAGCACACGTGGCTGTGGCAGCACTGAGGTTTCCAGAGATGATTGTTTGGTGCAGCAGGGCCTGAGGACTTGTGCTAATGGAGGAGCAGTTTTTGGGGAAGAGTCCTGTGTGAAGAGGAGGTTCGGAGGGATTGGAGCTGCACAAGGACTCGGCGTGGTGGGGAGGTGTGTGTAGCCCGCAGGGGAGCAGGTGGCACAGCAGGCTTTAAAGAAGGACGGGGAGCACCACGAGGCCAAGGGGAATGGCCTGAAACTAGGGCAGTGAGGGGAGACTGTGGCCATGGTATGACCCATAATAGGCACATGGAGAAGCTTTGTGTGGACATGAAGCTGTGCTGCACCTTCCCTTAGCACGCACGGGGCTGTTTCCCTTGTGTATTCAGAGCGGTTGTGCACAGGGACACAGCATAGAAAGTGATTTATGGAAGGAGCATAACAGATGAGATAGAGCCTCCACAATACATGCGCTGGGTAAATGTCACCGGGCAATGATTCACTTGCTCATTTTGACCCCTAATACATCTCAAATGAGAAAAGTAACGTCTGCTGTAGAGCATGGCCAAGCAGCATCGGCAAAGCAAAGGCTTATGGCTATGCCAAGGGGTAGAAAGTCCCTCTGGCAGCCCTCCCAAAATCTTGGATTTAGTCCTGCCTGACTCTGAGAAGGTATTGGAAGTGGGGTTCCCATGCTGAGCCTTGCACAAAGCTCCAATAGCACTGTTGTCAGCTCACTAAAACCCGTTAGGGAACTCCACCTCCAGCACTCGAATGTGTGTCTTTGAAGATACAGGAGCTCATGTCATGCATGGATCATACCTCTGAATGCAGCTGTCTTTCCTCGATGTGGAAATCAGAGGTAGGATCTGCACACCGTGCTGCAATGTGAGGTTGCACTGAATGTTAAAGCCCTCTTCTCCCTTTTCCCATGTTTCTGCTCCATGTTTTTTCATACCACATCCCTATGTTAGCTTTCTTTTTGGGGCATGCAAACACCCTCTTTTCAATCTCCTCCGGAGTCTGAATGCCTACAGAGCACTGGGTCTTGTTCTCAACTGGTGTTTTTCAAGAAGGATCCTTCAGGTGCCTTCATGGCAGTTTATAGTTGATGGTATTTCTGGAGCCAGAGTAGTAGGGGCATTCATTGTTTTTCCTAGCTACTAAAATGTGTTACAGAGCAGAGGAAAAGATACACACTAAATGGTAAAAATTGGTCTATCTGGTCCTGAGTGCACTTCTGAACCAGGTTAGCTTGTAAATGGCCGAATGGAACTGTCCAGCTTTTGACATGGCTGCCTCTCAGCTGGTAGAACAAGGGGAGAAGTGAATGCAGGGACTTGGCTTTTAGGGGGTGTTTCTGTGCAATAGCAGCATGGGGGCAAAGATCTGCTTTAGGGAAACCAGTGTGGTCAGAAGCCCTGTGCACATTAAGTCCAAGCTACAGCCCTTGAGGGAGCCTTCCCCACCCAAGCACTGCTACATGCCCTGCCAGCTGCAGGAGTGCCTGCTGCCCTTCGGGAGAGAAGGAGAGAAGGATTTGCTTTTCTACCACACTGGTGGTTATTTGAGAGACTTTTATATGTATATCTAAACCATAAAGCCTTGAATAATTTACCAATTTCCAGGGTTAAAGGGAAGACGTATGATGTTTCCTTCTGGCAGGCAAAGGCTGGTCTTGATTCTCCTGGAAAAACACTTGTACTAACAGCTCCTTTCTCTGAGCAGAGCCAGGAGCAGCTATTGCAAGTTGATGTCACCATGTGGTAAATAGACCTGTCGTCTTCTTGTTCTACAGTGTAATGAAATCTGCCTCTGATCTGATTGCTCTATGAAGAAGTGCAGTCTGTGAAGAGAAATCTGATGTCACCCTTCAGATCTATGGCAAGAGTTGCATCCCCTACCGGCAGAACCAAGCGACCAGTAGCACGGGGCAGACTGATTTCCATTGCTTTTCTAGAAGAGGTCCCAGTAGGCCTTAAATCAGGCTGAGCTGGCAGTGGAGCTTAGCAAAAGCTGGAGTCTCCCTTTTGCAAGTATTTGAGATCTGAATAAAACATAACGTAGACCAGAATCTCAGTAGTTTAGTGAGCCAGGCAGATTTTTTTCCTCATGAATTAGACAAAAACAATGCAGGTCTATGTGCTGAGTACCTGTGAGATGTTGCTCTCACAGTGCTGCAGCTTCCTGGGCTGTGTGCATCTCTAGGTCAGTGCTGCCCTTAGCTGGAGTGCTCCTCTGAGTGGGGAAGGTGTACTGATGGTCCCCAAAGTGCTTATGTCTACTCCTCCTCTGCATGGGGAAGGATGGTTTACTCTCCTGCTCGGCTCTCCCTTTGACCCTGTGTATTCTGTGCACCTCTAAAAGCTTTTTCTTTCACACCTTCCATTAAAAGCAATGGCACACAGCTCTGGGTGAGATGTGTTGATAGTGTTGGGCCTGGAGCAGTCAGAGCTGGGCTTGTGTGTGGTGTGGTTTCTCTCATCTGCTTCCTACTTGTTCATATTCCTCAGCTGAGCATTTCCTACCTAGGTGGGCTTGGGAGGCCTTGGGCTGCACCTGGACTTTGAATTCCAAGGATGCCTCATGAGGGTGAATGGTGATGGCATAATACGGACGTGCCACTGTGGGTGGTGGTGGCAGCGGTTGTGGCCCCAGGTTTGCTTTGAGAGTTGAGATGTAGGTATTTTTAATCTTAAAAATCATGAAAATTGAGGGGGGGGGGAGTCTTGGCAGTGCAAGTGTGAAGAGAAGGACTGAAGGGTCCTTCCGGCTTTGTACTGCTGGAGATTTCGGCTTTGTATCTTTCATCAATGCAGTTTTTACACCTGGGGCCACAGGTGTTGATCCGAAATAGCATGAAACACCTGCAGCCTGCAGCAGTCGCCGAGCACAGCATCTCCTGCAGTGTCCTTTCCCCACTGTCCCCACACCCCACTGCATCCCTTCCCTTGCCCCAAATCCCCACTCACTGCCCCACCTGCTGCTGGCCCAGGTAGGATGCAGGCACTGCATAGAAACCCTGTGAACTAATGGGAACGTGTTGCTCTTATTGCCTATAGTCACTTTATTTCTATAGCACATGCTGCATGGACACTCCTGCAGCAAGTCTGCCTGTATATCCCAGTCTATTCTACGTTATGAACAAATGAGCGAAGAGGAAAAAGCAATAAAAACAAATAATAAGCACGGTAGCAATGATAGCCATTTTAAAGCACTCCCAGGAAGGAAAAAAAAAAAAAAAAAAGAAAAAAAGAAAAAAAATACAAGTTTCTAAATCTTTTTTAAACGCGCTGTGAGATTGAATGAACTGAACTGCAAGTGCATCCATCCTCAAAGTCAGCGTGTAAACATCTCCCGGCAGAGAAGGAATTGCCTTTTTTCCAAGTGGCTGCCTTCTCGCCTTGTTCTTCTTACTGGAGAGATCATAAGGAACCTGGATGAGACGTCTTTTTTTCCGATGCTTTTGGATTTTTGGATGCTTTTTGTTGTCTTTTTTCCTCGTGGTTGGGAGTGCCGCCGGGGGAAACCAGGGCCAAGAGGATTGCCCAGGAGGGAGCAGTCCCGCTGAGCGCAGGGGGGAGGAGCAGAAAGCACGTATTTGCTCATGAAGCTTTCTCTGATCATTATTCTTCTGCCTCTGCTGAAGGAGGAAACTTCGGTTATGAAGAATAGTGGAGAGAAATGACCATTAATCTCATAAAAAGAAATTATTCAAATGGGGCCTTCCCTCGCGACGCCAGCGAGCTCAAAGTAAAATGGGAATTTAAAACATTTATGTTACTCTGTTTCCGAGACCATAAAACACAGGCAAATGGCCTGGTGCTGGATGCTGAATTTCTTAAGGAACTTGCTTTAATTAATTAAACCAGTAAACCATTTAATGGATTTGCTTGTAAATTCTTAGAAAATTAATTTTGTGCCCAAAGAGTGCTTTAAATCTGTGAGGGAGGCAGTGTGTGTATTTCCTGCAGAGATTGAATTCCCGTTTTAGTGAAGCCCATTCATTGTTGACTTTGGAGAGGCAAGCAATGCGTTCCTCATGCCGGGACCTTCCTCCTGCTGCTTCTGCCTGTGCCCACGGGGCAGCTCCAGCCTCTCATCCTGCCTCTGGTTCTCCATGGGCTGCAGGTGCACATCCCTTGCACGTCCTGGCTGGTGATGCAGCGGCCCTTGGGCCATGCAGCCCACAGCTGGGGTGCGGCAGTAGGATAAGGCACCCAGCACCTCTTGGAGCTGCTGAATAACAACCTAGCTGAAGGGGAGGAGGTTTGAACAAAAGCTAATTTACTCTTCTGCGCCAAAACCTTGTTTAGATTCCTTCCTTGGCTCGGGGTTGACAAGGGCATCCTTGGTACCTGGCGCTCTTCGCAATCAGAACTGACAAATACATGAAAAGTTCATAATCAAATGTGTCCAGGCTGCTGAAAACATGAAATCAGAAACAAGCAGTTCCCTGAGGCTCTGGGCGATTATCGCTTCCTTTCTCCCCTGGCAGGTAAAGCCATGTTTCCTCTCTGCGTGGCTCTGGTTCTGGCATCCCATTTTTTGGGTGCTGCTGCTCAGCGAGGGGGAGCGGAGCTGCAGAGCAATTAGGAGCGGCAGCGTTTTGAAGAGGGAAATGGCAGGGGGAAAGAATTAGCATTCACACTGTGATGTTTTTTGCTGTTTATTAATAAACAAGCAGCTTTCGTGCCCCCGGAGGCAGGAGAGGCTTCGAGCTCTCCTTACTTCCCTTGCTTTTTTTTTTCTGCTTGCTTGTTTTGTGTATTGCAGGAGATTTGTAATGTCTTCCCACATGTTGAGTTTCCTCATTTTCATCGGAGCATCTCTGGAATAATTCCTCTGGAGCTGTTGGCTGTGAGCTGCTGGGCTGATTTCATCCCCCAGAAGCACTGGGGGGCTGCAGGATGGATGGCTGCCATGGGGGTTGTATCAGCTGGGAGCGGGTCTGCTTCCTCCTCCAGATGTGTAGGGCTCCAGGAATGGCTGTTTGCATGGAGAGAGAGCTCCTGGGTGTAGCTGCTGCCCCCTGAGCCCTGATTACGGTGACACTGCAGCGGTCACCCCAGCTTGGCAGCACCCCATGCAGTTCCCATGGCCATCAGACCTCTCTTCTCCCCGCTGTGCTGCTTGTTATCAGGGGAGGCGAACAGAGGGGGTCCTGCATGGGGACTTTGGAAGCACAGAACTCAATAACAGCCCAATTAAAGCGTGCGCCGAGCACCTGCTCTGCAGCAGATAACATTTCCTTGATTACAGGCGGATCCGCGCTGAAGGAGGCTTCAGAGCGACTGGCTCTCCCCTGTGTCGCAGGAGGTGAATTAAACCCTTGCTGTATTAATGGGCCTTTTCTGCTTTCCCCTCAGGCCTCCAGCTCCTCTGGTGGAAAAATGCAACTTCTGGAAAACGAATTCTCGCGGACCGTCCGGGAGCTCATCGAGCTGCACCTGCTGCACCAGGACAGCATCCCGGCCTTCCTCAGCGCCCTCACCCTGGAGCTGTTCAGCCGCCAGACCATCGCGTAGCACACAGACCCACTGCCAGCCCGCAGCCAGGCACGGAGCGCCCCAGGGCAGGGCACTGCCTCACCCGCAGTGTTCACCAGGTTGTGAGGACAAACTCTGCCCTCCCACCCTTCAGTCATGGCATTGGGTTGCTTCTGTTTTGCAAGAGGCTCCTTATTCCCTCTTCTTCCACGCTGATACCCAAACCCCACTGTTTTCTCTGAAAAGCATCATTTCCCTCCCGGATGAGGGCTCTATCCTGGGCTCTCCTGTGCAAAGGTGGAGAATGGGTCTTTCATTCTCCACCTTTGAATTGTGAGAGGTATACGTCACTCCCCAGACCGCCTCAGCACTTCTCTGGGAATTTCTGGCTTGAGGAGCCACACCTTTTCCCAAAAGCTTCCCCCAAATCCAGGCCCTGCAGAGATAGGTGTGGGCTTTGAGGGTGGCAGTTCCTTCTGGGTATCTCCTGCTCTTGCATACTGTTTATCACTCAGTGGGGTTGGAATTATTTCCAAAATACTCAGTTGCCCAAGTTGGCCCCAAGGTAGCAGCCCAGCATCGCTGAGCACACATGAGTAAGAATAAATGGACTTTTGAAGATCCTACAAGTGTGTTCTACACCTCAGTGTCTGTGGTGCACTCAGTTGTCAGCCCCATGCTATTTGTTCCTCACTGGGGAGACTCTTGGCCTCTTGGTTATCTCAGGAACGTGGGAGGTGGCAGGGAACCCATTGGGGTTCTCTTGCTGCTGCTGGCTCTCACCTTGCTGGGGATGTCTTTCCTCCTGCAAGGTTTTCTTTCCTGGGTGGAGGATGGGGCACTCCTGAATGCTGACATTCTGTGTTGCAATGGACGTACCTCTTCTATCCTAAGAATAAAGTGTCACTTCCCAAACTGGATGTACGACTCCTTTATTGGGGAGGTACGCCGTGCTTCCCCCATGCTCTGCCATGTATGAAGTGCGGTAAGGAATCATACCTCAGTGGTTCAACACTGGTACTGCTTTGAGAAGGAAGGACATCATCACCTCAGTTTTGCCAGACAAGTCTCATTCGTACTGTAAACAAGATTAGCTTGTTATGAACTTCTGTGTATATTGATTCCCCCTTGATATCAGCAGGAACACACTTCCTAAGCTTGGAGAGAACGTAGCAGTAAGCGGGCCAGCAAGTGAGCTTCGATGCTTACGGTGAGTGCAGGATTGGGCATCCGTGCTGGAGTCACTCTGGGACCTGTCCATGTGTCTCCGTGCACAGCTGCCAGAGATGCAGGTGGGACAGCCATACACTATGGGGAGGCTGCAGACCCCCTCCTTCCCACCCTCCCCTCCGCAGGGTTTGCAGGGAAGTGCTGCCATCGGAGTGAAAGGTAACAGCAAAAGTTTGGCGTTTTCTCTTCCGCTTGAAGAAGTCCTGGTGGAAGATGAATTGCCTGGCGTGCTGTGCCAGGGGTGCGCTGCCTGATTCATATGCGCAGCGTGGCGCTGAGAGTCGCCTTCCTCAGTCATGGGGAAAATGAATCATGACGTCAGCCGCACTCGGCTCCTCCGCCAACACAATAGCAAATTCTGGCTGCCTCGGAAAATTTTTCTCCTGGCTCCTCGCAGGAGAAATGAAGTAATTAATAAGTTTACAATAAACCCTCTATCTTAGCAAAACACGGCTGAGGTGAGAAGTGATGCTGGAGAGTGACAAGGGAAAAGATGTTCTACTCATTGGAAAGTTGCCTCCCAAGAGTGAAAGGATGATGGGCTGGGAAAAAGCAGTAGTCTTCCGAGACGCCTTCGGTGGGGAGGAGACACAGATGAATTGCCTCTCTCCACCTATTCCCCAGCAAGACTGATTTGTTCTGCTAAGTTTAATAAGCTAGCACGTCTGGGAGAGAAGTGTTGCAAAGATGGGTGCTTGGCCAGATGTGCCTGCATGCTGCTGAAGCTGGCAGTGCTTCTGGAAGCTGCTGGGACCGTGGTCCTGCTCCAGCCAGCAGCATCCCTGCTCTGCTGCTGTGTAATACTGTTGGACGGTGGGCAGCCTTGGGCACTGGCTGAAGCCAAGGCTCTAGGGAAGCTTGGCTGCTCCAAGGCTCTCTTGCAGAGCCTGGGAGCGCTCTCATGGAAGCGTGACCATTGCAAATCCACCTGTGCCACCCATGGGACGTGGGTTTGCGGTCAGGTTTGGAGCGGAGGAGCTGAGACTCCAGCTTCCAGCTCAGGCGCCGAAGCCCTGTTGGCCAAAGTCTGTGCCACCATCATCACACCGCTCCTCTCGCCCATGAGCGAGCCATTAGGAATAGTTATGATGCCAGATTTCACTGTGATCACCCCTTCCACCCAGAGCTACCCCAGTCTCAGCCCATCGCAGGGCTCTGCCAGCCCACTCATCCCCTCGTAGGGGCAAGGGACAACTGAGGCACAGTCTGTGCTGGCTTGCAGTTTGCAAACACTCCAGGTGCCGGGTGCGTGAGTCTCATCTGTCTTCAGCTTGTCACTTGCAAAGCTCCAGCCCTCTTTGCAGAAAATCATTTTAGAAAATCTTGGGAGATCGGTAATAAATTTGCAGTCGGTTGGAGGGGAGAGGCGAGAGTGTTAACAAGTGTGTGTGCTTGCTGGGTCCCCGTGCACGCTCGCTGGGTTTATGTGCTATAAGCTGTAAAATATGATTTATTAATGCACGGCTGGGGGACTGTGTGTGTTGGAGCACTGTCTTGTTTGCAGTGTTGCCTGAAGCTTCCCTTCACTCAAACTGCTTGTGCATTCCTGCTCCTCTACTGATCAGCCTTCTCATCTGCGTGCATTTATAAATATTGAGCAGGGGTAAAGAGCTGTCAGGCACTGCCACACAGTCCTTGAGCACAACAGAGCTCTTGGCTAAGGCACGTGTCGCCAAGCTTGTGCTTCTCCTAAGGTTGCATCAATGAACCTGGAGCTTTATGTTCCTGCGTCGTGTCTCCTGGCTCTGTTGTGTGTATCAGCCTGAGTTGTCCTGGGAGTGGCGCCTGAGAACTGGCTTGGGAAGCCCTTTTGGGATGGTCAGTGGGAAGCCTGAGATGTAGTTCAGGTGTTTGTAGATGTTAATTGTGGCTGAGCACAGCTCATCCCTAACTTGGCGTGGAGCCTGAGGAGTCATTTCCATTGCATTGCAGGGCCAAGGGTGGCCAACATGGCCATTGTCTGGGCAGTCCTTGGCTCTCTGTTTGTCTGAATGGAGGGGATGAGAGCTGCACCAAGTCAAAGGGATGCAGCGGGGTTTGGGGCATGGAGCACAATGGGGAGGAGCCGTGCTGCTGCTCCTGGCTCTTGGATTTGCTGCCTGCCCTCAGACAAGCAGCCTGACTTAAGCAGCACAGGCTCTGTAAAATGGGAATATTGCTTCCCTGTCACAGTGTCCCAGCATCTGCCATCCTGAAGGCTCAGTGCCGTTGGACCCAAATGCAGCCTGGGGGTTTGTCCCGCTGGGCGCAGCACCCCGCGACGCCCGCTTTGCTGCTGCAGCTCCATCACCCCGTGCAGCTCATTCCAACACACCAAAGGAACACGGAGCAACAGCACGGGCTGAGGGACAGCTGGAAATGGTGTGAGGGGGGCTGATGGATGAACGCATCAAAATGAACCCTGGGATGTGACCGAGGTAAGGCCAGACCCCAGCACCAGCAATGCTCAGAGCGGGGGTTGGTTCTGTTCCAGCTTCTGACTGCTCGAAGGCAGCGGGAAGAGTGTTGGTGTGAGACGGCGTGTGGTGATAGCTAATGACCACACGTTTGTGATGAGGCAGAGCCAGGAAGGGCAGCACAGGCTGCGCACACCGCTGTGAATTGCATCCACGCCGCCCCGCTGTGACGGCAGCGCCGGCTATAATAGCAGCGGTGCTAAAAGTTGCATGATATTTAAAAGCTACAGAACGCACCCGCTCTGATCAGGGGAGGGCTATTAGGTAAATAAATAAATAAATAATCAGCGAGGCTTTCTCACGAAGTCTGCTTTAAATATTAAAATCCCAACCTTCCCAACAGGAAAGCATTTCAGGCTGAAGAGCGACTGAACGGCATCTGATGATATCGCATTGACACAAGTGTCTAAAAAATAGGGTGGGAATGTATGATCTGTTCCAAAACACGAACCCTGGCTAATAGGAAATATGCTGATGCTACTTTTAATTTCATGACTCAGGTTTGCTGCAAAATTGATGGGAATCCGTGTTGGAGTTTGGTTACGTTCAGACGATTCTCTGCTGCTTAGGGTTTGTCTGTTTGTTGTCTCACTTGGAGGGGATTATGATGATGAATTGTTTTGGTACTCGGGGGGTTCTTAGATGTTATCTGACAAGACAGCGGAGCAGTCTTGCTTTAGAAAATCTGGCATCCGAATAAATAAAGATGGGCTGCAGAAACTTTTACGTGCACCTAAGGATCTGAGTGCCGTGCGGGCTGGGAGCACAGCAGCACTGTGGCGGGGCAGGGAGCAGCCCGGGTCTGTGATCCCCACCCAGACCAGCACCACAGCATGGCTCTGCTTCCTTCAGGCTTCCTCAGTTCTCTCTCCTCGCAATGGGATCCAGCATCTCCCAGCCCCGTCTTCCCTGTGCTGTTTCCTGGCCCAGCACTGATGAGTTATTAGTGTTGCTAATTTTACCTGATGCTGCTTCCTTCTCTTTGTGACAGGTTGTGTTGTTTTGAACTCTCTGGCTGACTGATTGAGCTCTCTTTATTATTCCCTGTTTTACTTTGAATTCTGTTTGTTGGCTGTTGCTTGTTGTGTTTTGGGTTGTTTTTCTTTAATCCTCCCACTGCTTCTTTTTCCTCCCCGGTCCCTCTGATGCCTCTCCAAGCTGGAACAAAGCCAGAGACCATCAGGAGGTCATTGAAACACAGACGGTTGTTGGATTTAAATAAGGACTACATAATTTTATGACCATTAACAAGACTCGCTGCTCTGCAAGCTAGAATAATAAGGGCAATCATATCTCATGGTTCGAGGAGCAAGCTGATTGCCTGTAGGGACTGCAAAGGTAATTCTCCATCCCTGACTCCCCCCAAAATATCACACAATTGACCAGATGCACTGGGCAGGCCAAAGGGAAAGAGGGCACGGGCTTTGGTGGAAGGCACAAGCATTCCTGCATCACCACATCGCACTCCTTTTGTCTACTGATCACAGACTGCCAGCATCAACGTGGTAGGAAGTGTTTTCCAAGCAGGTGAAAGGCTCTGAAGGTTGGCAGAGGAATCTTCCCTGTCCCCATGAGTGTACGCTGGGTAACATTCATGCCGTACAGTTGCAGGCACTTCATTTTGGTGGTGGTGGTGGTGGATGGTTTGTGCTGTCCCCATAGTCCCTGCAAAGAAGCTGTGTCCCTAAAGGGGGGACGGTTTGAGTATTAGGTGGAATATTAGGAAAAAATTATTCCCAGATAGGGCTACGACGTGTTGGAATGGGCAGTTCATGGAAGTGGTGGAGTCACTGTCCCTAGTGGTGTTCAAGGAAGGTGGGGATGGGGCACCAAGGGATGTGGTTAGTGGGCATGGTGGGGACGGGTTGAGGTTGGACTTGGTGATCTGAGAGGTTTTTACCAACCGCAATGATTCTGTGATTCTAAAGGGAAATCAGAGCACAAACCTTGCTTAGGTCCTGAAGTCTGGAGGTGCCTTGCACTCCCCATTAGCCATAGGGTGCAGAAGGGGGACCAGCCAGCTGCACAGCAGTGGCAAATGGCACCATCTTTCCTTCACCCCTTCTCCCCTCTGCAGCTCGGCATGCACGTCCCTTCCCTCAGCTTGTTCTGGGACTCGCACTACAGCCCTTGGGGCCTTACGTGATCGCTCCGCTCCCATCCTGCTGTTGGAGGCAGTGCCCTTGATTGGCATGCTCTAAAGTGACAGCTCTGCTTGCTGAGTCCCAGCAGGGAAGGAGCAGCCTCAGAGAGGAGGCAATGGCGAGGAATGAACCAAACCCACGGGGAACAGCACTGCTCATCCTGGCAGTGAGGAGAAGGAGAGAGAAGAGCCGTCCAGATAACACCTTCCTGGAGTGGATCCATCCTGCCAGTGTCTTTGGGTACACCTGCAGGTAGCCAACACCTCACTTCAAGCCGGACCCTTCTGCCCAGCGATGCCGTACCCCGAGCCCTGGCCTGGTGCAGGCACTGCATCACCTGAGGGTTCTCATCTGGGCCATGAGATCCCTCACCTGGTGTGGACACAGCACGAGGCAACGTGCCACAGTGTGCTGCTGGCCCTGAGGTGACAAATCACTCGTTAACTTTGCTAACTCATTACCAAACTGAACACAGAATAGATCCTAGGCAATGCTAATGACTGAGTTTGAGGGATCACTGGAGTGGTAAGCCATAATTAATAGTCCATCACAGCACTTTTTATTTAATTACGCACAGGCTGGGCCCCCGTGGGTGGCCACAAGGGTGGCTTTGGGTGAGCGCGTGGCACCAGTGTGCCATGTCACCAGTACAGCATCCGTAGTACAACAGATGCATGATGCCTCCGTTTAACCACACAGCCTGGGACTGGGAGGTGTGGAGGTGTGGCTTCCATCTCCCAGAGCGTGCTGACTGAGGTCATGCAGCTAGAATGCTGAGGGTGGAAGTCCCACCTGCGTAGATTGCTTAGGCCCCTGAGCCTCCAACCCAAGCTCATTCCTGCCCTGTGCAGAGACCCCATGGCACCTCTGACAGCCCACTGCGCTCCTCCTCCTCGCTCCTAAGAAAGGGGAAGAGGAGGACGGGTCATGAGGCCATAACAGAAGTGGTCCACGGGAGGACTGCCAGCCCAGTGGCCCCACTGCAGCCCATTCCCATCCCTTCTCTGGCTTCAGTTACCTTTGGCCTTGCACAGTCCCCGGATCTTGCAACCGGTGTTACATGTAATGAATGATCTTGTCCTCCTTGTTTGTCTCCTCTTTAGTGTAACACTGTAATTAGCTTAATTACCAACAGATTCTTTTTTTTTTTTTTTGGTAACTTGAAATGGAAATTAAATTTTGCACCAGTTTTACAGGCTGTTAACGGGAGTCGAATAATCAAGCCTGACTCCAAGTCCTTGAAAATGAGTATTAAAAAAGGTCTGAATTTGCATATTCATGTTTTTAATAGGGTTCAGAAGGTATATTTGCAACTGATGAAAAGGATTAATTAAGCCTAATTTGCATAGGAAAAGCAGTTTAACCCCTTGCATCCCAGCAAGGCAGAGCGACAGGTGGAACAGCAGGGCTGGGTGCTGGAGGCTCGGGCACATCCTGCTGAGCATCACTTCTGCATGTGAGCAGGACAGGACCAGGGGAGCCCAGGATCTCAGCATCACCCTGGCATGCCCTCCCAGCACCAACAGCCACTTGCTGGCTTCAGCCTCTGTCCCTCCACCGTGGAGCTATGTGACCTGGGTCTCCCATGGCAATGCCAGTGTTATCAGCCGCCGGCTTGACCTAAATCACATTGCTTCTGATATGGGTTGCACTGTGCTACTTTAAGGGCTGCCCATGCACTGCAGTTGGATCACCAAAGAGTGGGAATGTGACACTTCCCAGGCCCTCCGTAGCTCAGAATGGAGCATTTTTTGAGTCAGAGACAGAATGTTGCTAAAAAGTGAGGGAAAAAAATGAATCAGGCATTCATTTTGCTTCAGCAGGTGGTGTGCTGTGTTCCCCTTGTAGTGCTTTGGTGGTGTGTGTTGCTAATTATTTTTCGGGTGGAATTTGCTGTGCACAGCACGCGGGGTTCATTAGACAGAGATGGCTTTGAAGTGGCATTTGGAATTAATGCTGGCATATGTAAATGTTTCTTGTGCCATGGAAGAGCTGGCTATAAATGATGCATGAGGTCCAGCGAGAGATACTTGCTTTGTTTATACACACCCATTGGGCTGCGTGATGCCAAAAACAGGCAGAAAAAAATCAGCAGTGTCTTGCACGGTCCGTATATCTGCTGCCTGGCCATGCATGAGTGCTTAGCAGAACATAGCATGGCATTGCTAGCACACAGCATCCCAAATTTCCTCTGGTCAGGAACCTGTGTTGGAGCCCTGACATGGCTGCTGCTGCCTCTGCACGTGGCACTGTCCCCATGTCGCCCAGCCTAGGGGGAAGCATCCTGCCCTGCAGATCAGTGGGGGCCCAACAAAACCCACCGCAGGGGAATAGTGCCAGGCAGGGGTACATGCAGACAGCTCAGGAGTCACCTTGCAAATCACCATGATGCAGTGATGGAGGTCTGAGGTCAGGCAGAAATGAACTGGCGTTGGACAGATCCATTGGGCTGGGTGCGTGTTGGACATCTCCATCCATTGCCTCTTGCCCATGGTACCCTGCAGATGTAACCAGAAGCGCCTCATCACACCCAGGCAGGAGGCACTGAGCTCTGGGACTGCTGGGGGGCTGCACCCATGGGTGTGCTCCCAGGGCAGACGGCCAGGTAAGCTCCCTGCAATGGGCCAACAGGGAGAGGAAGAGCTGGCTGAGACTCTGTGAACGAGTGCTGAGGTTCTGTTGTATTTTCCTGCTTCCAACTGTTTGTTTACCAGCACATTGGAGAGCGGTGATCTCTCTTCCTCGTGCCTTATTGAGAAGCTCAGCTGTGAAACAACTAAATGAACCATCCCTTTTTATTAGCCTTTGGACTTAGCAGAGGAGCAATCAGTTAATGGCTGACCAGTTTCTGAAGATGCAAGATGCTAAGCACATTACAAGTGCTAAGTATTACTATTTCCCTGCAATGTTTTATTTTTCCCTCTGAATATTCAGTTTAAATAACCTTTCCAATTACATTATCCAATTTCATGCGCTCTGCTCAGATCAGAAGTGGTGCTGCTTACAACTGCCTCACCTCCATGGTTTCCAGGTCTCTGCAAACCTCCTCCTGACCTTTGCCTTCTGGTCCTCGGCTGAAACGCCCTTTGCTCTGGGTCCAGCATCCACCCCAGCTTTGCTTTGGCTTCTTAAAATCAAACACATCCACATCACTTCCCCACAGGCACGTCGATATCTGGTTCCTCTCTCTTGCGTGTTTATTTTTCTTTCTTAATGGAGGAACATCTCGCAACCTTTCCCCTCCTTCCAGCTAAATTGGATCCTGGATAAGCTGTCTCCTCCCACTCGCTGCACCTCCCTAGGGTGCCTGCTGCTGTTTTGATTTCTTCTTCAGGAAAGAGGAAAAGATCAGCCCCAGGTGGGGCTTGGTGCCCCGGTACCAGATGTGCCATCTTCACCTGGAGCCCTGCAGCCATGTGCAGCAGTGGCTGTGTGGGAAATGGGACTGGCTTAGAGCTGTGCCCACCATGGACATAGGTTGGGGGCAGCCGTGCACCTGATCTCCTCAGCCCCTTCTGCCCGTCTCCATGGCACCCTGAGCCACGCGGTGTTCCTTCGGCTGTCCTTCAGGAGCAGTGCTCAACCCGTGAGGCTGGAGGAGGCATCACAGGGGCTGTCAGCTGTCAGCACTTGAAGGATGTCTCACACATTGGGGCTGCGACGTTTCTGAGATTCCCCAGACAGAGATGTGTGCGTGTGAACCTTGAGTGGGTGTAGTATTGTTACAGCCAGAATGATCTAAGGGTATAATTGAGGTATGGTTTGTATGGAGAGGTAATACCTCTTACTGCAACACTTGAGACAGATGGAAAAAAACCTACATGAGCTTTTGAGCACAAGCTCAAGGTGTCCCATCTCATCCTTGAAGATGAGGGTGAGCCCAATGGAGGACACTGCCGTGGGGTGAGCCCCAGCATCGGGCTGGGAGCCATGAGGTGAGTGGGGTGGGAGGAAGCATGGTGTTGTGTGGAGGCTGAGTGCTTCTTTTCACAGCTGGATACACTGAAGAACATGACAGGGCCAGAAGAGAGCCCTCTGAGATGAGCAACACAGCACAGGGACAGCACTTGTGCAGCTTAATGGAAAAGATGGACCAGGAGAGAAGAGCTCATTAGAAAAGAGCACTGCCTGGTGAGGAGGGGAGAGGATATAAACCACGAGAAAGCTGCCTAAGGAGAGAAATGGAAATCTTTTAGTCTCAGAGAAAGCAAGGATGGAGTACTTTAATGAGCTCCTTAATGGCAAGGCAAGTAAAGGTGAGCAGCAAATGGCTATTTGCAGACGGCCAAGCTTTGTGTGAAAAAAGAAGTGGTGGTGGTGGGCGAGAAGTGATGAGCACCTGGAGGAGCAGCAGTGCACCCGTGTCACTCACGTTCCCCTTGAGTTATTAAGTAGCCACACACATGCAAAGCCAGAGACTTGGCAGGCTCTTCAGATTGCTCTGCAGGGACAGAGGAGTTGCAGAGGGTGGGAAATGGGCTCTTTGCCACCTTATTTGTGCCAAAACTAAGGGTAGAAAATGAGTGAAAACTGGCATCCTGCTTGGTGGTGAAAATCCCCATTCCCAATACTTCTGTGTTGTCTTCTTGCACAGAGGAAACTGTGTCCAGAAAACTGGACTCTGGATCAGACAGCTCCACTTCATTAAGTGCTGGGGTGGGGTGAGAAGTGGGAATGAGCATGGCTGCTGGTCCTGGACTTAAGACAGGTTTTTGCAGTGAATGAATTCAATTCCTGATAAAATCACTGGTATGATGAAGCTCTACATTTGCAGTGCCCAAGGGTCGGTGAGCTGGGCTCAGCGCAGGGCTGAAGGCCTCCTGCTTTCTGAGGAACCCATGGAGGACACCGTGTGGCCACTGCAAAGTTCTCAAGGTAACATTTGGGTAACTCCTACCAACCTTCTGGTGATGGTAGTGGTCTGGCCAAGAGCACAATGATACAAAGGAGACATGAATAAGAGGGACATGAGTAAATCCAAGTGAAGCCCAAGTGCTTCAAGCCGAGGTGAAGGCAGCTTCACGGCCTTCTGGGCCAGCATTGGCTGGCAGCAGTGGTTTGGTGCAGAAGGAAAGGAAAGGTGCTGTGCAGCTCTCCCCTAAGGAGCAATTTTATCTCTAGAGAGGACCCATTCACACTCTGTATGTGTTAAAGGTAATTTTGGGGTTTTTCCCAGATAACCCCTGAAGCCCTTCCTGCTCTGACCCCGTGCCCCCATGTGCACAGCTCCCTGCTCACCTGAAGCCAGCTGCGGGCTCAGGTGCGGGGCTGGGGATGGGGCAGTGGAGAATGAGGCAGCCACAAGCCCCACGTTCCTGCCCATGTGCACTGTGCATCACAAACACTGCACGTTCCTCCTGCCCATGGGCGCTGTGCATCACAAATGCTTTGGAATGCATGGACAAAACCTGTGTGCGCTGGGCAGGTGAGTGCCTGCAGGGCCCAGATGGTGCATATCTGTATGGAGATACGTTTCGGTCGTAATTCATAGGCTCTTAAAAACTGCCCAGGCTGTGGATGCAGCACTGGGTGGACTCTCTTGCTGACTCCAGACAGGAGTGAGGGTTGAGCTGTGGGTGCTGTGGCTCTGATTCATCTCTCAACAAGAAAGTGGCTTGTCTAAGATGCTGGGGAAAGGGTCAGGGGGTCATTTTTTGCTCTTACCTTGATTTTGCCCTTGAAAAACAGTGTTTTAAACAACAGCCATTTTGTGGATATAGAAAAGGCATCTGCAGAATACATTTGTTTATGGCCCTGGGGCTGTCATCATCGTCCTACAGAGATCAGCAGAGCCCTCGAGGAGAGGGAGTTCCATATGGTGGCTGTAGGTACAGGGTGGGCTGGGAGGAGGCAATAGGATGGGGACAACTGAAGTGTGACAGCGAGGAGCAGAGAGCAGGGGCGTGTGAGCACCAGAAGAGCTTTGGGGGAGCAGAAACCCTGGGACGTGGAACTGGTGGTGGAACTGTGAGCTCTGGCCAGAGAGGAGATTTCTAGGAGTGACTCAGAGCAGAAGTGGCAGCAGATCCCTCAGCTCCTTTTCTCTGTTTCATCGCCGCAGGGAAGCAACAGCTCGCTCTCACAAAACCCCTTTCCAGGCAGCTCTGCTCGATGCCATGGTTGGCCTCTCCAGGGCTGCCACCTGCACAGCTGCTCCTGCCTGGATCGCCTCTCGCTGCCCTTCAGCCCTCTCCCTCCCTTCCTGTCCCTTCCCTTCGTTTTCTCTCTGCGGTGGCAGAGCCCAGACTGTCAGAGGTGGGGATGAGGACCTCTGTGCCCTCGGTGCTGTCACCAGCAGTGTGATCGTGCTCTGTGCTGGCTGCCAGCTCTCTGCTCCCCAAAGGACAGAGAAGGCTTTCCCTTGGCCTCCCTTCCTCTGCACTCTGATGTCGTGCCTCCTCATTTCTGCTTGGTGAGGAGTCCTCCCGTTTCTTTGGATGGCACTGGGGCAGTGCCTTGGCCAAGCAGGGCATCATCTGTGGAAGCAGCTGGGGAGCTTCAGTGGTTGAACAGAAGGCAAAACAAGAAACCACCCAACAGCTGGCAGGTGGTGACATTTTCCCTGTGCTTTCGGAGCAGTCTGTAAAGTATGTGCCTCTGGGGAATGAGGAATGCCATAAACAGAGCTTCCCAGGCCCCATCCTGCAGAACCTAAGGCGGTTCCTGCACGTGGCAGTGCTTTGGGGGTAGTGGGACTCCTTCCCTTTTCTTGCCTAGCTTATTTCAGCTCATCCCTCGGCCTCTAACTCTGAGGGATGCGGACTGGGGCTGCCAGGACTGTACCCTGTCATGGAGGAATGAGGCTGGAGTGTGCTTTGCAGCACAGCCACCGCTTTGTCACCTGACAGTCATCCAGAGCCCCCCCAAGCTCCACAGCATGCCCACTGCACAGGTCTCTGCGTGTGGAGGTACCTCCCCTCAGAGCCAGAAGGACATGGATATTTTCTAATCCTCTTTTTCTCTAGCTGCAGTTTGCATCTGGGAAGTGTTTAATTTTGAAAGGCCAGTGCTGCTGTATCATATATCCTGCGTTGGTCTCTGTTGGTTTGTGACCAGAGAAATCCTGGTGTGAAAACAGAATTGGGCTTTGATTTCATCTGCCCCTGCTGTTTTATGCCACTAACAACTTTGCTTTCGTATAGCAGCTTTTATTCTAGGAGCTAAACAGGCTTCACAGACAGGCAATTAATTAATTGAGCCTCCTCCGCCAGCCTGCACCCTCAGCACCACAAGGAAGTGTTGTGCAGAGGAGGAAATAGAGGCAGAAAGGGGCAAAATGACTCCCCTGGGTACAGGGAGCACTGCCACCTTGTCCAGCACCCCTTCTTGCTGACCTCCTGCTCCTCCAGGAGGCACTGAGGGCTTCCAAAGGAAGCTGCTTGAGGCTGGAGGGTTTGCTTTGGCACAGCTGGGATTTGGGGACTGACTTGTGGCATCATGGGACAATGGAAAGGTGATGCTCAGTTCCTTTCCACATCCTGCTCACAGACTGCACGTTGTGGGGAGGTTGTCAGGCACCTGGAGGAGAAGGAGAAATGTGTCTTTCCTTATGCAGAGTGAATGTATTCCTGAAGAAATTGCCTGCCTTTTATTATGAAACCCGGCTAATGGGTTGTTGTCTACACAAATAACCATGGGGAACGAACTCGCGCGCTTCCCAGCCTGCTCTGTGTCTTCCCAGCTCAGCTCATTTCTGAACAAACATAACCTTTTGCAAGAATACCTGTCAAAATCACTTTGAAATATTGAAATAACAGGATGGGATGTAGTTTGCTGCTGGGCCCTAGTGCTCGTTTGTCAGGACTAAGGAATTCCATCCAAAGAGACTTGTGAGCAGGATGCAATGGAAAGGCCCCGGGAAGCAGCAGGGCTCTGAAGGTCTGTGTTTGGGATGTTTGTCACCTTGTTGGCTTTCTCGCTGGGATCCCATGTGCTCACTGGGGGGAGCAAAGTTCTCCCTGGTCCTAATCTGGCCCATCTCTTCATCAGCTGTGGGATGAGGCATGGGGGTTTGCCACACAGCTGGAGCCAGTAAGGGCAAAGTGGTGTCCCTGTGCAGCATGGTCTGAATGCATCCCTCCTTCCACCACGCTGAGTGAGTAGGGCATTGTCAGTGTGTATTTTAGAGATGGGGCAAAATGCTGTTGAGGCTCAGACAGGCATTGTACAGCAGTGGTTGAAGGAGATGTGGCTGCTTGGGTGGACACTGGACCTGGAGCACCGTCCTCTTCTCTCCAGCCTTGGAGACCCCGGAGTGCCCATCTCCAAAGCCACTCCCAGCAATGGGAGCCCAGCTGGCCTGTGGGCAGTGCCAGGGCTGCAGGCAGGAGGTGCTGTGCTCTCTGCCCAATGCTGCTTTAAGTTGGGGTTATCTGTGGGGAAATCCCTGTGTGTTGGGTGCTGGCAGTCTCAAGAGAGCAGTGCAGGGCCTCCAGACCCACTGTGGTTGTTTTCAGTCTGGAGAATCTGTAAATGCTTAACGTCTTCTTCATTGGCAAAACTGCCCCTCAGTGCTGTCCTCTTCTGGACAGCAGCAGGAGGATTTCTGCACTAACTCATCACCACCTCCCCATACTGTGAGGAGAGATTATTGATACCTTTCGATTTTCAGGAGAAATCCCATTGCTTGTTGGCACCTGCTCAACAAAGAGCCTTTCCCTTCTCATCCCCTTTCCTATTCCCACCATTCCCAGCAGTGACAGCATCCCACCTGGAACAGCATGGCTGATTTGCTTTTCTGGGTACATGCAATTAGAAGTGATCAGAACTTGGACATAGACATTGGTTGGGAGAAACCAAAACCATAGAGAAACCCAAACACTCCCTGCCCCCACCAGAAATATCTCCTCCACCAACCAACCAATGAGCCAATCACCAACCAACCAACAAAAAAAGTCCTTCAATCCAAACTCCATCTCTTTCTCTAAAATCCATGATTAAAACCTGGTACAAACATGTGAATATAGATATATATATATATATATTTTTAGTAGATGTAGTATTGTTGTTTTTTTTTTCTCCTCTCTCTTTCTCATTATACAGCAAACATTGCAAATATAGAAATTTTCTCTGTACAATTAACGACTTCGGTTTACAATGCAATGTGTGGTAAAACCTCTCAGTGAGTGAAAATGTGAACGGGCCTTCAACCGGGTGAAAGTCTAAACTGGAAGACTCCGTTTGCAAAAACAGCCCAAAGGACGGATCTCCTTCCGGTCTCTTTTTGGTTGTTGTTGCTGTTTTTGTTGCTGTTGATTTTTGGAAGGGTAGGAAGAAAGAACACAAACTGTTCACAAAGAATCCACAAAATCACGGAATAGGGACTCATGCAATGCAGTACTGGGGGATGCCAGACCTCCGCTCTGCCCGCTCCTTCTCTTTCTTTTCATATTCCATTTTTTCTTTTTTTCTTTTTTTTTCCTTTTTTAAAAAAAAAAATCAGAATGAAACAAAACTTTTTTATTTTCACTCCACAGTTTGTAAAGTTTGTGTTCAAATTTGGTGTGTGTCTCACCAATGTGAGGACATTGTAATATCTCGCTTTATATATTATATAGAATATTTATAGATTTTTCATAATTTGTTCTCTATTTTTACTGTTTTGTTTGTGATCGTGATTTGTTTGTTTCTTTCTTTCTTTCAAAGACAGTCTGAATAAAAATAGCTGCTGCGGATTTCTTTTGGTCCAGTTACTTTAAGTCACGAGTTGTGTGAGGACTCAGGACTTTTGCTGGGCAGAGACGCCCTTCCAGTAGTCTAAGATGTCGTGAAGATCCTCGTCTTTGGCAAACTGGACCTTTTTGCGCAGGGCATGGCCGGCTGCCATGTATTCCTCCTCGTCTTTGTGCCGCTTGCGGTTGAGTTTGAAGCGTTCCCAGATGCTGTGCGATGGTTTGCAGGTGTACTCTGGGCTGGAGGTGTAGCTCAGGTTGTGGTACTGCGGCGAGAGCTGGGAATAGGCCAGGTCTCTGGGGCGAGGCCGGGTCAGAGGCTCCAGGATGGAAGGCTTTCGCCCCGCCATGCTGTCGTGCTGCTCCCCTTGGTGCGAGCCGGGGTATGAGTGCCGGTGTTCGCTGTACTGCCGGATCTTCTCCGCCTCTGCCCGCAGGATGGCCGCGGCCGGTGTCACAGTGAGGATGGTGTCGGTGGTGGGGGACGTCTTCTCGATGTATTTGGCTTCTGATTTGTGGCCCGATCCCTCGGAGCGGTAGGACCTGGGGCTCCGTATGGAGCCACTGGAAGAAGTGCTGGAGCGTTTGGGGGCTGCCTCCATGCTGTGGTGTCGCTGGAGGGGGTGGTTGTAGCTTTCCTTGTAGACAGGGGAGAGGAATCCGTGCTTGCTGGGGATCTGCTCTGATAAGAGCACCAGCTGAGGCTCCACTGTGGAGACTGCCCCCGATTTCACCCCTTGGAAGGAGGTGGACTCAGATTTCAAGGCATCGATGCAGTTGTTGATGATCTGGTTCACCTTGTCCACCTCCTTGGCAATGGTGGAGATCTCAGCCACAGAGCTCTGGGTGTCCGGTGCCAGGGACAGCTCGCAGTCTCTCCTCTCAGGCTGCTCCCCCGTCCTCACCTCCATGTAGTTGCCCTTGGTGGCCTTGGGGGTCTCACTGCTGTCAATGAGCTTGTACTGCTCGACCTCACCAGCGGAAGGCAGGTAGGGGATGCGGGTCACAGTCTCCCCACCCAGCATCTGTCCCTGGGACAGCTGGGTGATGCTGGTGGTCTCCATTTCTGGCCCATACTTCAGCTCAATGATGGTCTTCTTCATGCTGCTGGCAGCCTTTTTGTGCTTCTCCTCCTGCTGGCGTCTCTTTCGGAGACAGTAATAGACGACACCCAGGACGATCACCATGCCAAAGAGACAGCCCAGGATTGTCATGATGTAATGAGTGGCAGTGGAAGGAGTGGGCACCGGCTCCTTGCGGTTGGGTCTGGTGGGCGTGATGGTGACACAGGTGTGGTTGTACTTGGAGTATTGGTGGACGGAGACCACACAGTAGGTGTAATCTCTTTGTGCTACTAGGTTGCTCACGGTGATGTTCTCCTCCTTCTTCCTGAGCTTGGTGATCATGGAGGAGAAGCCGTTTTCAAACTGGGAGAGGATATACATCTTGCTGAAGGGGTAGGGGATCTGCACGGTGAGGACGGCCGAGTTGTGGTTGAGGTGCTTCACCTGGATGTTCGGCCGCACCTCTGTCTCACCTATGGGCGTGAAGAGGGAGAACTGTGGGGTGGTGCCATCACCAGAGGAGCACTCCTCCTCGGAGCACGGGCTTTCGGAGGGCACTGTGGTCACTTGGTACCGGGGAGGGATAAAACGAGGGATCACAGTGTAGGAACCACCGGTGCAAAGGGAAGAGAGCATGCTCAGAGCATTGCGGTAGCCAGTCCGGCCTTGGCCTAACAGGTAGTAGCCCATGTAGTCTGGTGGGGAGTCGCACTGCATCCGATCGTACGTGCGTGTCATGTTGGTGAAGGCCTCCAGCCATTGCAGGAAGCCAAGGAGCTCGCAGGAGCAGTAGAAGGGGTTGCTGTAGAGTTCACAGACAGAGAGCTTGTTTAAGCCCCTAAAAGTGTTGCTGTCAAGTCTCTGGATCCTGTTCATGGACAGGTCAATGTTCACTATGTTGGGACACTCCCAGAAGGCATTGGGGGTGACGGACTCAATGAGGTTGGCCTGGAGATAGAGATACTCCAGCTTCCCCAGGCCCCGGAGGATGCCCTCGGTGAGGTTCCTCAGGCGGTTGTAACCCAGCTGCAGCACCTGGAGGTTGAACTGTCCTGAAAAGGCACCGTCCTCGATGTAGGAGATCTCGTTCTTCGTCAGGTTGAGGTATGTCAGGTTGCCGAAGCGGCTGAGCGAGGCGTACTGCACGCTCTTGATCTTGTTGTCGTTCAGCCGCAAGTCCACGATGGTGCTGTTGATTTGCTGGGGGATGGACTCATAGGGGGGCTGGTTTTGGCTGCAGATGGCCAGCCAGACAAAACCTTTGTCCCCCTCGATGAGCCAGCAGTCTGCCCGCACCCCTCCAGTGTGCAGGAGAGAGACGGCTGCCACGCACATGCAGAAGGCTGACGTCGCAGCCCACTGGCGACCTGCCATCTGGAAGGGTGGCATGGAGAAGGGGTTCTTGGTCTGCTGGAAGCAGGGGGAGAGGCAGGGGCCGGGAAGACGTGGGTTAGAGCTCCTTCGGCAGCTTCGTTCTTCTCTCTCTTCTCCTCATGGCTTGGAGCTGCAGAGGGAAGTGTCCGTGGTGAATGTGGACCTCGGTGCCCAAGGGGCTTGGCAGCCACCGGCCAGGGGCTGCTCTCAAGGCCTGGGTGGCTGAGGCTGGTCCTGCATCACCAGGTCTCTGGCATCTCGGGGAGGGAGTCATGAATTTGGATGCTCGTGCCGAGGAGTATCTTTGGCTCAGAGACAAGCCTTCCTCTCACTTTTTATAGTACATCTCCTTGTTCTCTTTCTGCTGCCCATCGTGATACTGGTCCCCATCTCCACGTGCCTCCGTGGGGCTGGCTGTCCTTGCTTGGTTCCTCAGTTCACCTGCTCAAAACAAAACAAAACGCAAGCTAAACATGAGGACAGACGATTCATGCTTAGCTGTGCACCCAACTACCCTCTGTAATGTTAGGTGCTTGCCTTCTAAATCTGGCTAAAAATGCCAGAGGCCTTTTGCTAATTTGGGCATAGCCAACAGTGTTAGGCATCACTAAGGCAGGTGGCCATCAACTGCAGACATCATCCTCCTTTGAGTGCATTGTCCAGCGTTACATTTTAGGCAGGGGAGAGAACAACGTGCATCCAGGGCAACATTTGTCTGACCTATTTAAGTGTCTACCTTCAGAGGAGAGGAGTGGTGCCCCAGAAGTGTCTGTTCCTCTCTGCTGAGAGCAGATGAAGTCTAGACAACTCACTCTGATGTAGATTTGATGCTGCAATGTTTTGCTGAGGGGAATCCTGACTGTCTCGCATGCTGGTGTGTGCAGTAGCAGTGCCCACAGAGGGGGATGCTGATTGAGGACACCGTGTCTTCCTGACTGCATTGCTATGTAGCATCTAGGATAAAGCCCAACATCAAGCACCTGTACCTGTTTCTGGGAACCTGAACAGTAGTTTCAGGACACTGCTTGACTACAAGACACACTAAGTTGATTGACCATCGTCCAATTTCCTTGTCCATTGTTGGGGCTTATTGCCTGTCTTCAGGACCTCTCTCTCCCTCCTGAGTAAAATGATGCAGAGGTATGGAGGACCCTCAAACTTTTAGTGTATAATGTGAGTATTTGCAGAAGAAGAGAGAAGACCTTCCCTCCCCAGACAAAAGCAGCCACTGGAGAACCAGGAAGAATCTGCACTGGACACGCACCAATGAGGAAAGAAGCCTATGAGGCCAGCAGCCTCACTTACCAATGAAAAATTCATTCCTGGCTCACATTTTCCCTTGAATTATTCCTGCATTTTTCCACTAAATATAAATATCCATTAGAAACATGGCAGCATGATTGAATTTCCATTACATGGCTAGTAAGACCAGCTCTCACATCAGCTCTTGCATCAGCTTCAAATCCTTGGGGCCAGCGAGGAGGACTGTTTACCTCACTGATGGGGAGACATGGGCTGCAGTGCTGGGCTGAGAGACATCTGCCATCGCATCCCTCCCAGAACTGGGCAACTCAGTTAATCTCCCTGCTCTCCAATCTCCTCTTCGGTACCATGAGATAATGATGATGCATCACAGGGCTGCAGGAGACTGAATGAGAGTGCGCCAAGTTCCTCTTGCTGGGATGGAAGTCCCAGCAGATGCATTGCTCCCTCCAGTTGGGAGCAGAGCTCTGGATGTTCCCATTGTTCTCTGCCACAGGGGCCAGCCTGGTCTCCAGCTCCTCTGATTGCCTCCCATGAGGCGAACATTGCCTGTAAAGATTATGGAGAAGGGCAGAGGTGGGTAGTCCTGGCCTACTGAGCCATCAGAAACAGATTGCCACAGTTGTCCCCTGAGGACAGTGCTTTCTTGGCATCTTGGCATATTCTCTTCAGGAGGCACTCGTTCTTTCCCTTCTAACTCCCATTTTGACTCAACCAACAGCTGTCTTTCCAAGCTGGTGTTTGAAATGGCTCTGCAAAGACAAACCAGCCTTTTCCATGTCGTGTCGCTGGGGAAGCTACAGCCCGCAGCCCATTGGAAGGCATGAGCTAATGGACCAGGTCCATCCTGTGAGCAAATAGCAGAGACGAGACCTTCCATGGACCTTGCCAGGCTGGCCCTCATAGCCTTCTCATCATCCATGTGCCTTTTTCATCTAATTGGAGGTGTCTGGGATGAAGAAGAGTGACCGTGACTCAAACACATTCAATAAGGCTCCCGCTGTGTGTTTTCTCTTCTTTCCTGTATACTGCCTATCAGACGAGTCCTTTCCAACAACAGAAAGGAGGAAAGACATTTTATCAGCAGCCCGAGTTTAATTTCAGCTCATTAAAGCAAGCAATTTGCTGGTTTATTTGCTTTGCAAAGTGTGAATAAAATGACGGCATTAAGGAGATGTAAGAGGGGCTAATCTCCCTTTTTATTAGATTGCTGGGACAAGACTGGGGAGTGGAAAAGTGGTCTTCTTGCTTTATACAGAGAAGATAATTGTTCATCTTACTGGTTTCTGAAACAACTCCTTCCCTGCATCGTGGGTGTGTGTGGGTGTGCACCTGCGTGTGCACAACGTCAGCCAGTTGTGAGCATCCCACGAGGCAGGATGGGAGTGGGGTTTCCCAGCTCGTATCCCCCTAACAGCAGGGGAGAGGGGGGATAGGCCCCCCTGCATCTTATCCACAGACTGGAGAAAAATCACAAAGGAAAGCTGAGGTTTTAAGCCCTCCTGCCTGCTCGATTTGTCTTTGCCCAGCTGTTCTGGCTTTATTCTCCTGGTAAGCCAATGACACACCACTTATCCCAGTCCTCGGACCCTCCACGGAGCTGCCTGGGAAAAGCTGGGGACAAACTTATGACTTTGAAGTGAAAAAAACAACAGGAAAGTTGAGGGTTCATCTTTACTGATTATGAAAGAAGGAAAAGAGAGGAATGAAGCTGGTATGGAACAACAGGAGTAGATTTGAAACAATTAAATATATACTGGAGAGATGCTGTATCCTGGCCCCATGCTGACACTGACCGCAGTACGTACCCACTGGGATGCCCTGCAGCACGTATTCAAGAGTCACCTGTGCACTGCGGACACTGCTGTGCTTTTCCTTTTGCTTTCACAGGGCAGCACTGTGGCCCTGGCCAGCTGAGATGATGTCAGGCTTACATGGCCAGCATGTGGGCAGTGAGAATTTCTTTGCTCCTAGCTGCTCCTACACGTCTCCTCTGATCTGCAGTACCCCTCCCTGAGCCCAGATCTGTGCTTTGCCTTGCTGACCCCCAACTCTGCCCCATGATGCTCTCCTGCAGTACCCTCCCGTGTTTCTCCAACTCAGCAGCATGAGTTTGTGATGTCCGTGAAGCTGCAGCCTGCACAGGATGAATAGCAATGACCCAATCCTGGCTGCAAACACACAGCAAAGGAAGGAAAAAGCAAAGCTGTGATTCCAAAAACTAGTGCAGGCTGGCTGGTAAGTTTTTGCTTCCATCTCCCAACTAATGGCATCTCAGTAAATTAAACCAGAGCAGCAGCTGCAAGGAAGCAAATAAAGCAGCTGTGGGGGCTGGGTTGAGGGAAGGAGAGCAGGGCTGCACATATAATGCCGCCCTGGCTCTCAATTCCCATTTTTGTTATTCTACTGAATGAGTTATTTCAAATTGTGGATTAGATTTACTGAGAGGAGGCAAAGAGCCAGATTAACGTGCGTGCGTGTGCGTGCGTGTGCACACATACACACCACCGTGCTCCCCTCCTTGGCAACTCTGCACCTCCATAACTTCATTCTCCCCAGCTGCTCCATCTCCACCTGGCCACGTTTCAGCGCCTCTTAGATCTTCTTTCACAGTCGCTCAGGTCATTTTCTCAGTAAATGAAGGAGCCCCGCTACAAAGAGAGACATAGCGAAATGGGAGTGATACATTACAAACGATAAATGTTTAATCACCCAAAGAGGTGGGGAGGGAAAATTTGGCTAACAGGCACCAAACGTTAGAATGAACCTTGGCTCTTCATTATGTGTAAAATAATCCAAGGAGACAGCTCTAGGATGGCGGAGAAAACATTTATTAGTGATGAAGGCTCCCCTAAATGGCTTGACGTCCATTCTGTGTGCGTCAGGTGCGGAGTGGAGGCTTCCAGGCAGGTTTCTCTGCTCATTCGTATTCCTGGCGTTTGCTACATGCCTCCTGCCGGGTGATGGTGGTTAGCATCACCGTGCTGAATAATAAAGATGTCCAGGCCTGTAACACCCAAGTTCGTCTTCCATCCAGAGGCCCCGGGACTAATATTGTCTCTACAGATAGGGTTTAGGCAGCACATTGTGCATCCCAACCTTATTCCCAGACACCTCGCAGAGTTAGATAATGGAGCTCTCCAGTCAATTGTACTCTCTTCTGCTAGTATTTATTATTTAAGAAAAATAGACAAGGGAGAAGAGAGATATTTTTTTCCACTGGGGTTTGAAGAAAGATGAAGACGGAATAAAGAAAAGAGGTAAAGGAGGGCTGAGAAAGAGGTAGCCAACATCACATACAGGACAATGTTTAATGAGACCTGGTGAGGTCATGGACTAGATAGCAAATAGCCAGGTGGGAAGGATGGGGAAGGGAGTGCTTTTTGGGGGTAGGCTGAGGAAAACAAACAGAAATCCCACACTTCGTGTCTATACAGGGAGGGAAACCCCTCTGCTGGGTCACCCCCAGCTCCTGCTGTGACTTGCCTTGGGAACAGCCCCTGCTGCTGCCTGGCATGGGCTTCCATAGGAGACAGCTGACTCTGCAGCTGATTGTGTGGGGAGTTCGTCAGCAAAATGGATTTCTGGTAAAAAAATGCACTTTCTGCAAAATCAGACCTTTGGCTGGAAAGCAGTGATCCTTCTTGGAGGTTTTCCATTGCGATTCTTGATTTTGGGCCAGTTTAACTGCAAACTGTGGGCACTGTGTGTGTCTGATGAGTGCCATAGTTAGAAGCTGTCGTGCCTGCACCCCTGCACTGGTTGCACTGAGGCCAGCACTGCCGTCTGGAAACAGTGCCTCTTTTGTTCTATGGCAGAGCAAATTCTGGGTGAAAGTGACAATGTTTTCAAGGCAGGGCAGATCTTAGGACTTCGGGAAAGATGGATAATCTGCTTTCCATTCAGCTGCAGTCCAAAGTCGTTTGCATCCATCTCAGGCTGCTTAGCTTCCAGGGTCTATTGAGATGACAACCCTATCTCATACTGCTGTGGGCCACTGAGCAAAATTCTCTGCTGAGTTTAAGTAAATGCATAAATGATCTTCCTGGTGAACAACCTCTTAAGCCCAGCTGGTTACCTGTGCATTAAAGCAGTCTTCTGAAATATCAGCACAGGCGGACGAAATGTCAGCCCCAGCCTGTGACAGCACGGTTGATCCCTCAAAGAGCCAAGGAAGAGCAATTAGAGGGGAAAAGTTTGAGGGAGGTGAAGAGGAGAGAGATTTTAGGGGATGGAGAGAACTGAGAGCTCTAATCAGGTAGAACAGTCATAATAAGGAAAGTGTGTTCTGTGGGAGAGAGTATTTACTTGAGTATTTCTGTTGAAATAATCAGCCTGAATCACAGCTTTATTATGGGATAGGTGTGGTGACGTTAGACTGGGGGGAAAACAGAGTGCTGGTGTGGAAGGAGGACTCCCATTTCCCTCCAGTAAATAGAGCTGAGGATCAAAGCGTGCTTTCCCAGAGCTGATGCAATGGGGGGAGACCCCCCTGCATGGGGAGGTGATGCTGCTGCTGTCCCTCTATGATGACAAGCTGAACCATGCCTTGTCCCTGCATTGTCATCCTCTCTCAGATCTTTGCTGCTGTGTGAAAGAGGGTTTTACTGCTTTCTTTCATTAATTTATTTTTCCAGGAAGCTCGCATAACCCTTTGTGTCCTAGGCAGGAATAGCCACTTCTATAGAGAATGGAGTCTGGTGGTGGATCCGTGAAAGGATTCGCTTGTTAAAATGATTTCCAGGGGTGCTTGCTCTGACTGCTGGTATTTTTTAGGTTGTATTTTCAAAAGCACTCTTTCCTTTCTGTCCCTCTTCCCCTGTGAAGGGCCTCATGCCAAAACCATGGGTCTCTGGGCAGTGCCCAGCCCAGCAGCAGCTTCCAGGCAGACAGTGCTGCTGAGTATTGACAGATGGACAAGAAAACATGCAGCACACACAGGACTTCTTGCTGACAGCCTGTTATAATCCCCTGGTAGGTACATAGAACCTCACCCTTCCATCTGTAGGTGTTTGTCTGCACACGGGAATTGCCATGGCTGTGCTGTAAGCAAATACCTCTGCTCACCTCATGTTGTTCACCTTAAAGTTGGTTCTGCTTCTCCTGCTGGGTGCCTAGGGCTGAACCCTCTGGCTGTCTGCTTTTGGAAGGGGGACCGTGCCCAGATATAGCAATGTCTGGCAAGACCCAGTGCCCTACAGGCCTAATTTTAGCTCCCTGCTGCAGGCTGGCTTCCTGTCGTGGGCCAGGAGGAGGTTAATGATCATCTGGGCAGCTCTCCAAATCCAATGTAATGTTTATTCAGGAAAACAGCATTGCAGAGCAGACCAAGCATGACCCCTTTCCACACACATCTTACCTGGCATGGCCCTGCTTCTGCACATGGAGCAGCTCAGGTTTGTCAGCTCTTAGAGGACAGACCCTCTTCTCCTTCCCTAGATCAAAATAGGTCCTGTACAACCCTGCCCACGTCCTCACCTCCTAAACCAAACAGGTGCTGTATTTCTAAAGAAGAACATTGTAACAGGTTGCAGATCTGTGATGGTAATGGAAACAGACACTCAAACAACCCCCTGCTAAAACTTTACAGGATGCTCCTCACCTGATCCCTTTGGCCAGGAATCACTAGCAGTCTGCAAACACATCCTGGACACGATTGCTTTAGAACAGCCCGTGTCTCTGAGGCATCACTTCCAGGTGCTTGTTTTGCACATGCTATGGATAGGATTATAGGTTAGAATTGGCACTTAGAGGAGACAGGAATGGCTTAGAGGCCACATGGGTAGCTCAGTCTGACGTGGCTAAAAGCAATTAAGTTCATATATAATGCTGCCAAGGGCAAAGGGCAAACCCTACTGACCAAAGAATATTTCCTAAACGCACAGCATGCCTTCATCTGGCACTCAAAGCACAGATCCCCCTGCCACAATCACCTCGGTTTGCAGGAAGGCAGGGTGTTCAGCTTCACTGCACCCCACGGTGCTTGGAGGAGCTGGAGCCGAGGGATACGTGTCCCTGTTTGGCAGGCCTGTATGTTCCACATGTGTTGAACAGCTGGTTTGGGGGTCCGAGAGGTTGCAGATTGACATATGAAGTGAGGAGGGATGGGAGGTAGCAGTGTCCATACCCTCTGACAGAGGGCAGAGCCCATGGGATGTGTTTATTCACCTCAGCTGTTGTTTATTCATCTCAGCTGCTGTTGAAGAGCTTAATTTCAGCCATGAACTTACAGTATTTTCTTCCCTACAGTGCAGCCCCTGCAGTTACTGTGCCATCCTTTTGACACAACATGAGCAGACATGCAATGGACTCAGTCCCAGGGATACCCCATGCCAGCACACAGTGAGTATGCTGTTTGCTTGGGGCTGTACATGGGCTCCCCTTGGGGCTCTACTAAGGGTTTGGGTATGAGCCATAAGACCTGGGGGCTTGGGACATGCTGTGTTGGGGGAATGCTTCTCTTCTAGCAACGAGCACTTGCAGATGCATGTGGCCAACAGTGTAGCCTTTGCTGTTTCCCTGGGGGTGTAGAAAAGACTTGTACGTGTTGCCAAAAGTGTCTTCTGAGAGCTCTGAGTTGCTGGTACTGGCTTCACTGATAGCTGAAAAACAGTTGCACATGCAAGCTTCCCAGGCACGCTCCAAGAGGCACCATGAGAACACCAATTTAATAGGGTCCCTGGTGAGTGCTAGGATGTGCTTCCTCCTACCTGAAACCCTTAGGAAGATGGCTGGGCAGCCAGATGGCTGTATTCGTGTGGAGCTGTTATTAATGTTTCATCTGATTGTGTTTACAGCATGGTTAATGTGGCTTCTAGGTTCCCCAGCAGGTTTATGTTAAATCTAAACAGAACGATGATACAGCTCTACTGGGGGCTTGACTGGTGAAACTGGGTGTTAGCTGATCTGCTGCTGAAGTGTGCCTGTGCACTCATGGGAATAAGCAAAGCCCATTGGTATCTATAGAGGATGCTCAGCCACAGGCAGGAGTGACCATTGGGTCTCCTGTGTGGTGTCAGCAGGCCTAGAACCCAACAAATGGCCTTACCCAAAAAGGTGGGTAGAAGCAGAGAATCTTGAGGAAATGAGTTGTGTATATAAGCTGTGCTCTAAAGAGGTGCTGTTGTGGTTGGACCATAGTTAATGCCTAACTGCTGGTGGAGGGGCAGCAGAAGAAGCTGTTGGTGCATTGGCATGGGCTTGTGGCACGTGAAAGCCCTTCCTCAGCATCATACCTCCTCCTCAGCAGTGTCTGTGGTCACTGTCTGGGCCTCTGCTTTTTCCCTGCTCATTTGTAGACCCACAAAAGACGTGGTGAGTGGAAAGGGAAACTTCAGAGAGTGCAAGACAATAGAAGCAGGGAGCTCTGCCAGGACTTGGATTGCCTGTCCTTTTCATAAACATTTCATGTGGAGGTTACCCAAGTTGAAAAAACAAGTGAACCCAGAACACCCACCTTCTCTGGAGGAATTGAGTTTATCGTTAATAATCTACTGCTAAAAGGGTAACATCTGTTTTGGACAAACTGTAATGAGATTTAAACCCCAGGTGGAGGGAGGACTTCACAGTAATAAATGACTTTCTGTATGTCTAAATAGTTTTAATTTTTTTTTCTGGCAGAAATGGCTGCTTTTCACCTCAGGCTTCTTTTTGCCAGCTCTTTTTGTTTAATGATTGCTATTAATTTCCAGGGTGGCAGATGGATTCTAGCCTGGTGTAGTCTGAAATGAGGAAAAACAGCCCAGGAAGGTGTGAGCTTGCCATGAATGTGAGCATGGGTCACACGTGTCTTGGTGGGATGCCAGGTGTGTTTGCTTTCCAGGGGGACTATTGCTTCTTGGTAGCTGCTCCCCACCCCCAGGATCCTCAAGCATCTCTCCCTTTCCTACAGATAGGAAAGGGAATTGGCTCTCTTGGTCACTGCTGGTAGCGCTGCTGGTTTAGACCCTGATACATCAAAGCTGCTGATTTCAGCAAGGCTTTGGGAGGAATTCAAACCAGCACTTAAGCATTTAAGTGCTTTGCTAAATCCAAGCTGAACTGAGCTGGAGAGCAACACATGGTCCCCAAAACATGGAAAGGAGCTCACTGCCTTGGCTGGGTGATGCCCGTGGCTGCTGCTGCCAGGGGATGGGGATTCCTCCTTGGGCATGAAATGCAGGTTTTTCCCAGGTAGCTCTGACTTGTATAATGTGGGATGCTCCAAATGGGAAATCCTCTGGAGGTGGAGACAAGTGGCTGCTGTTAAATCCAATGGCCCATGTTGTAAGCTCCTAATGCCCAAAAAGGCATTTTCTCAGTCTTTCTGACACCACCTCTCCAAGGAGAAGCCTGATGAAGAGCTAATATCAATTAGTGCTTCAGTGTGCTGATGTGTCCTGCCTTCCCTTTCCTGTGTTGAAGGAGTATCCCCAGGCCCAGCCCAGGATCTGGGCACGCAGGGGGTGGCTGAAGGAGGACCACAAAAAGAAGCTGGTGATGGACCACCACGTGGCGGTGCTCCAGGATGGGGGAAAGAGGGAGGGGTTCTACTGCCTGGGGTGAGCCCCAGCGATGGACGGTGCAGAGATAGAAAGTGTAGCATCTCAGGTGATGCAGATAATCTCCCTTAATCTCCTGCTCAAAATAACCCAAAGTCAAGTAAAGGAGGGATTATATGGCCTAAGCCACTGTTATCGCCAGGGTGTAACAGACTTAGGTTGCATCTGAAGGGCTGCCAAGGAGGAAGAGGAGTGCAGCAAATGTTGGCCTGCTGGCAATGCCTCACTGTGAGGGTGTCTGGGAAGGCTGGGGACCCTCCTGGGGTCCAAGGAGAGCAAGGCTGCAGGAAAGGTGGCTGCCTGCAGCCTCAGTGGCCTGTGTGGGGACCTGGTCCCAGATGTGTCCAACAGCATGGAGATGATGCAATCTTTTACACCCTGGCATTGGTAATAGGTTTATTCTTAGCATGGGAGTCAAAGTACTGCTTACCTGTTAATTATTCTAATGGGTGAAGCCATCTGACTCAGCTCTACAGATGAGAAACTGAGCCCCTGAAGAGGTAAAGAGCCCACCAGGTGCTGGAGCAAGGTGGGCAGTCCTTGCTCTCCCATCACCCAACTCCATCATTTCTGTTTTTAATGGAATCTGCCTTACACACCCTTGGCTGCACATTCATGGTAGTCATGAGGCACTTGTGAGCTGAAGGCATCTCCTACCCTTTGCTACAAAGTCACACCCAGGCTCAGCTGCTGCCAGCGAGGGCTGAGTTGCAGGGCTCTATCCATCAGCTGCTGGTGATGCCTATGAGATAGCAGCACAGAGACAGTGTGAAGTGGCATTGCCCTGGGGAGGGAGCGGAGCGTGTTCATTTTAATGAGCTTGTCCATGCCTAAAGGAGAGAGAAAGCGAGAGGCCAACCTGGTTTAATAAACTCCAGCATGCAGATTTAATCAGATGGATCATTGTTCCTTGCACAGGGATGAATATATTAAAAAAGAAAAAAAAAAAAAAAGATTCAAACTTTTCCCCTTTGTTTTTCATTTGTATTATGTGCTGTGGTGTGATAAAACATCCTGGGGCCAGCTCGAAAGCCAATAAAAGAGATGGTGGAGGAGAGGAAGGTGCTGATCCATGCGAGCAGGAGGGGTGAGGCTGGGCTCACAGTGAGGGCTGCAGCACACTCAGCCCTGGGGAGGATGTGTGTCTGGGCTATGAGCTGCCCATATCAGCACCTTTTCAGACCTCCAGCCCTACGTTCCAGCAGTGCAGTAAGGTTGTGGCTTGAGGTATGAATGTCAGGAGCTACCTGGTTCTAAAAGCCACCCCTGGGCAAAGCTGGGATATGCACCCTGCTGTGCCACCCCACGCTCCTGCCCTTGCAGAATGGTGGCCCTGTGTGCAGCACAAAGCAGTATGCAGGCTTAGGGTTGTGTCAGTGCATGCACTGGGAGGACACGGCCCTGGCTTGTGAGTGTCTTGCCCTGTGGGTGTGCATAAAGCCAGCTTAGGCCAAAGAGTGTTTTGTGCTAAATCCTGGTCGGACTACCTGGAGCTGTGGTATCGCCTTCCTTGGGGAAGATTGCCCTAAAGTGCAGCACTGACCTGTCCATGAAAATGTCACCTACAGCCACTTGGTGTTTAAAATTAAAATCTTTGCCTTCTGGCACACCCCCACGTTACTGCTTCATTACTTTACCCATTACTGGGCACGAGCGCTAATAAATAATCCCACTTTCATTCCTACTGTTAAGTGGTCATTAATTGTGGTTTATATGCTGTCTTTGTATATTTGTGTACAACAGCTTCTTCATGATTCCTTGATTAACCTTGATTGATTGCGTATTTTAAAATCAATTAAAAGTTTTGCCACTGAAAGGTGGAGTCTTTAGCAGTAATGCTCCAAGATGTTGCCATTTATAACGGAGCTATTGTAGTGCTGGCTTCCATTAGCGTGGCACACAGTGATCTTTTTAGTCTGGATCTATGCAAACACGTGTATAAGTGAGTGTGCACACGCTTGTGTCTTTTTTGAGTGAGTTATAGCTGGAAGAGAGGGGGTGGTTTCTCGCAGGGTTCTGGACCACATAGGGTGGGTTGGTTTCATGGCCAGTCAGGTATCACCAACTCCCTTCCCTAGGAGCTGAGTGCAACTCTTGAGTCCCACAATGCAAGATTTCTGTGCTGGCTTGAGAGCACCGTGCCCTAGCCAGCTCCTCTTTACCAGTTAAATAGCTGCCAATGTGCTCAGCTGAATGGGGCCACCAAGAGGGGTGTGCATCCTTCTGAACTGCTGTTTCAGTGAGCGTGCCTGTGCCTTGTGGGGGTGCATAACTGTGCAGGAATGTGGTTGTGGTAGTGATACAATGCTGATGTGATGGAGGAGGAGACGTGGCTGCTGCCTGAGCATCAGGGCATGTGCTGGAGCACAGATCTCTCCGCTTCATAGCACCAGTGCTGGTATTATATCAGTCCTCAGCTCGTTGTACTGCTGCTGAGCTGGAAGAATGTGTCCAGCACCAGGGCAGGAGATGAGGTTAACACTGCTTTCTTCATGCTCTGTGCCTTCTCCTGTGAATCTCAATCCAGCATGCATGCCAGGGTGCCTCTGCCCAATGCATTGAACTGGGGGCGAGGACACCATGTAGGTCTTGCACAGCTTCTTGGAGGTGGGAGGAAGCAAAATCCCTGGGAGTCATGGGGAAATAGGGCCCTATTTACTGATTTCCCTTCTGCCTCCCTTTTCCTCCAGCATCCCAGCTGCACCCAGGAGTGCCAGTGAGGGGGAAATCACCAATCTGGTTAACTGATGGGGGGAGCACTCTGTGCAAGCCCTGCAATGGGATGGTTCTGTTGTATTAACTCTCCTGCTTGCGTTGATGTTAATGAAATAAAGAAATATGATGGTTCCAGACTTTTAAACTTCTTATAGCTCCATTTGCATAATGGCCACTGCTACCCTGAACAGGAACTGATCTGTCGAAAAATATTGTTCCAGCCCTCTATCATTCAGCTCAATGGAAGGCGCAGATTGGCCCACAGGGGCTGTTTTTTGCTGATGGAATGGAGTATGCCTCGCGCCGAACATAAAAAGCTAAAATTAGGACTCAATTCAATATTGTAAAAAAGAAATTGGTTAAAAGTTATAGATCAATAACTGTTAACGTGACTCTATTTTTCAGGCGGGTCATGTTTACTGCTGCTGGGGATGTGGGGACGGCTCCTTCCCACCTGCTGAAGGCACTCTGCCGTCCCTTCGGAGCAGTCTGTCGTGGCTCAGCTGTCCTAAGCAACCCTGAGAGCTCACTGCAAGCTGTGGAGTTTGTTGTGAATGTTTGCTGCACTGTGAAAGGCCAGGCATGGCTGCACCCACCTCCAGGGCTCTTCTCCACCTTCCTGCTTGACACTTGGCATCAAGCAGTGAGTGATGCTGGCAGCGTCCCTCTGAGATGGACCATGCCTCACACCTCAGTGCCCCACATCCCCAGTCCTCAGTGCCCTAGAGCAGCCCTTCTTCATGCCCTTGATCACCACCCTCTGCTCCTCCATGCCCTCTATCTCTGCTTCTTGTTTACCTCCATCTCAGCTCCTTGATTACCAACATCTCTGCTCCTCCACGCCCTGCGTCTCTGATTCTCCTCATCCTGGCTCTCTGTTCCTTGATGATCTAGATCTCTGCTCTTTGATGCCCTAGATTTACACTTATCAGTGCCCTAGATCTCTGCCTGCTGCGAAGACTGCTCCTCTCCCAGCAGACGATTCCTGCACTACTTCCACCAATTTGAGAGTAACTGGATGCTTTCACCCCTGGGTCTTGGTCTTGGTGTGTCTTCGTCCTGTCCGTTACAGCAAGGTAAGCATCTCTACCTCCATTGTTTGTATTTAAACCGTGGTGCCCACAAGCAAAGATTGTATCTCTCAGCAGCATTGTGTGTTTGGGGTGCACAGCCCCAGATAACGGGGAGCAGGGAGCTGGCTGAGTATTGTGAGCCAGCGTGGTGATGGTCCTTCTGCCCCCAGTCACCTTGGGCTTTCCTCTGACAGCTCATTACAGCTAGTCTTTGATCACTTGCTTCTCCCCCTCTCTGTACTTGGAAATGCTGGAGAGCTTTCCTGACTGATATTATCAAAAAGGACGTTTTTATTTCCAAAATATACAGTGTAATTAGAACTGCAAAGGAAGAGAGCAGCCAGTCCATAAAAACACCCGCTCTGCGACAGTCTCTGTCCTGATCCTGTGGGAACTGGGAACAAAAGACTGCTGGGTTTTGGGGAGAACAGGTCTGTTTTCCAAATAATGGGAGCACCCCTTGGGTCCCAGTCAAAAAGAGCTCTTCCACTGCATGGGAAGGCTTTGCTGTGGAAATGCTCTCACTCACAGCTGAACATGTTTTGCTGAATTGGGAGCCACTGGAAGCATGGATTGAATAGCTTCAACCAGCAATGCAGAGACCCTCACCTAACCCATCACCATGCAAACATGCCTTCTGAAGGAGTGTTTGAAGGCCCCAGTGCCACACACAGCATTGCTAGCATATTTCCAGCTTTGCAGGGCCCTCTCCCACAGGCAGCTCCATCCCATGGAGTGGGAGGGCAGCGCTTCCCCTTTGCCAGCAGCTGGCCATGGGCAGGGGCTGCCTGACGGAGACCCAGCTCCCGTCCTTCCCATCTCTCCAGCTGCCCCGGGAAACAGCTGACTTCTTAAAAATTGATGGGGTTCATTTCCTGCCTCTGTGCACTTAAAGCATCAGCTCTGCCACTACCAGCAACGTCCACATTAATTACTATCATAATGCAAGTACCTTTGTGTGCGCTGCCTTGCCTGGAGAGTCTGTCCCAGCAGTGACCTGCATTTTGCTCCCCTCGAGACCTTGCCCATGGCTGAGGTTTCCAGAGCTGCTGCATGCACAGCAACAAAGCTGGGATAGCCCCAGAGGAGGAGAGGCAGCAGGAAGGGTCTGCACACAGATTATCTCTGATCCAGGCTCAGAGGTTCACCTGGTGCATGGGACTCTCTTTCCTATCCTCCCTGTGTCCTACTGAGCAGCGACACCCCAAGACTGTGTGGAGTCCCCACACTGAGTGCCCTCAGCTCTGAGCCCCAGTGTGCAGCCTTCAGGATTCCACCACTGAGTGCCTCCAAACAGAAATTTTCAGTTTCCAAGGAAAAAAAAATCTGGTCGTGGAAAAACACCCAGCTCACTCAAACAGAGCTGCTGGGGCTGGGGCCTGGCCATGCTGGTCTGCTTTTCAGTGCCTTGTGGACTGCAGAAAATTATGAATTCTTTTTTTTTTCTTTTTGGCATAAAATTATGATTATCCAGTGCTTAACACAAGCATGTCTTAGACCGTGAAATGACTTGCATGAGGGAGAGAAAACACTGGAAATTAAGAGGAAGCAGGAGCCAGCAACTGAAAAGATCGTTGGAAAAGCCTGTTCAGCGTGGACCAAAGAGCTCCAACCCAGGTATCATATACAGCCTCATCACAGCCTGACCAAGGCTGTGCTCTGAGTACATGAACCAACCAAAATGAGGATCTAGAGGAGACTGGTGAGCACTGGAGAACACATCCAGAATACTCCATTGCTGCCTTTTCCTATTCAGCTAAAAATTCCAAAAGGCGTGCAGGCAGTTGGTAGCAGTTCTTCAGAAAAAGGTCTAGGAATTATAGCGGGTCATGAGCTGAACAGGAGCTATCAGTGTCGCATCAAGAGGCACGGTGCCTTGGGAGATGCGTGCAGCAGCATGGCCTGCCCAGGCTCACCACATCATCTCTCTTGCCTGTTCAGTGCTGGTGAGGTCTGCACTGGAGCAAATTCTGGTATCGGCAGCTCATGTCAAAAGGGAGGCAGCAACACTGCAGTCAGCGTGCAGGGAACAGTGAGAGCGATCAGAGGTCTACAAGACATGACCTACAAAGCAAGATTGAAAGAACTGGGTTATTTAGCCTAAAAGAGATGATGGGAGAAGAGATGTGATAACAGTCTTCAAGTGCTTAAAAGGCTGCTGCCAAGGGGAAGAGAATAATCTGTTCTTTATGTCCATGGTGGACAGGACAAGAAATAATCGGCTTAAATTACAGCAAGAGAAATCAGGTTAGACAGTGGGACGAAACCGGAGAGGCTGAAGCTGGGCAGAGAATGACAGCGGTGCTCTTGGAGGCAGAGAGGTTCTGGTGGGTTGGGATCGCTTGGGGAGAGGCCAATGTGCTTCCACGTCCCTGCAATGCCTTTGACACGAGGTTCGGTGTTGCTGCATTTCCCAAAGCAAGGTCACGCTGC
This sequence comes from Pavo muticus, assembly GCA_016647715.1. NCBI lineage: Eukaryota > Metazoa > Chordata > Aves > Galliformes > Phasianidae > Pavo > Pavo muticus. The sequence continues at coordinate 2,535,464 of JACDJE010000022.1, read as the reverse complement.
AGCATTCGCTGCTGGGGGGATGAATCCCAGCCACTTTGTCTTGTGAGAACTTCCAAGGCAGCAAAACGTGACTCTGTGGCAAATTGAGGGCGTGAGTTGACATTTTCAGTTATTTTTCTAGCAGTGAAAAAATACTTGAAAATGGATTTTTTTTTTTTTCCTCCCATCTATTTCGGCCATCCTACTGCAACACAAACAGAGCAGAGTGCCCCGGCCATGCCCCATGGGCAAGCCTAAGTGACATAGTCCAAACTAAGCCCGTTTGATAACGTCCTTGCTGAAAACATCAGTGAACTCAATCTCTTCCCTTCCAAACAATTAGATGGAGTTGAAGCACCGTTTTCTGAGTGAGGAGATCGCCCTGATATGTTTTCCAACTGGCTCGGAGGGTTCTTGCTACCTGAGAGGCAAAAATAAAAGGAAAGGCACGCACATGCCCAAGAGCAGCACTGCTTCTGCTGGCAGCGAGGTGCTGCTGAGTGCGCACCGCTGGCCAAAGATTGAGAGATGCTGTGTTCTCAGGAGAGATGATTATTACCACTGGATTCCAAGAGCAATCCTTTATTTTAAAACCTGCCTCCTAATTCATTTTATATTTACCCATAAAATGTTGGCCAAGGTTTCTGAGAGCTGCGGTCTTTTGGAAAGGCCAAGCCTCCAGCGGAGCTGACTCAGCAGAAGCTCTCCTGATTGAAGCAGTGCCTGGGTGAGTTCGTACCACCCCTGGGCAGGGATAGAAACAGAGGAGCTGGGCTCTCCCTGGCTTTGTTTTCTGCAAGGAGCAAAGCTTGCTGCTGGCCTGCGGGGCTGGGAAGGGGGCTGGCAAAGTGCAGAATTCTCCCTGCTTGTTTCCCCCCTGCTGTGCATCCCAACTTCTGTTCACTTGCAGTTTAGTACATCTGAGTTGAGAATCAAAAGAAAGAAGAAAAAAGAAGAAATAACAACAACAAAAAAAGAAATCCCTGTAAGTAATTAGTTTTCAGCCTTTCTGCCCCTTTCTGCTCAGCATCAAGGAGGGATGCAGGAAATACCCAGCGTATTAAAACATCCTCCTGCTTCCACCCAGGATGCTCTGGGACAGGCGTGCCTTGCCTGGGAGCAGACATCCCAGCTCCCTCCCACACCACAATGGGAGCACACTGGGACTTGGACTAATTCTAACATAGCCCCCGGTGCCAAGCCTGTTTCTGCCTTCCTTTTCCCATGTTGCTGATTGCCCTAGTTGTTCCCTTGGCTCCTGGGCACGATGATAATGCCTGCCCTGTCTGTTTTTGTGGGGCAGTGGCATCCCAAGCAGCTCTTGCTTGGGAGATGAGGTTTCCTCTGCAACTCTTGGCCTTCATCCTCACGCTTTTGTGGGCCCTCCTCATGCAAGGGCTGGGAAGAGAAGAATGTGATACTGCAGACTGCAGTGGGGTCCCATCCCAGGTGGACCAAGCTTCCTTTGCTTCAAGGAAAAATTCATGTTAGGATGAAGGCAACATCAGAAGAGTGCTGAAAGTTGCCCATCTAATACCTTGGAGAGGAGCTGCTTCTAATATCTCTTACAAGGCATTTGAGCTGTGGCCAGGCTATGAAATACAGCCAAGGCTGTTTGAATTGACAGCTCATTCCACACACAGGCAAAGCCTGAAAGACCGTCCAGAGCTGCATAACAACAGTGGGCTAATAGATAAGTACATAACGAAAACCTAATGAGGACACCAGTATCTCCTAAGTTCAGCTTCATTCAGAAAGCCAGGAATATGGAATTGAGTCAGTTCGTGTCCGATGGCCATAATGAACATGCCACAGGAGATGCCCAGAAGGAATAATACCATAAATTGGCAAGGTTGCAGCTACATTCATCTGCTCAAACAAGAGCTGGTCATCCATAATCCGGCAGTATCAAAGACCAGCACATCAGTTCCAATGTTATTTCCACCTCTGAGTATGGGTGGGAACACTCAAAATCTGACAGCAGCCCCAGCAGATGCATCGCTGCTGTGAGAGCCAATGCTGGAAGGCTGTCCAGGGGTATGAAGCAGAGTTTATTTATTCTAGCTAATGCTGAGGATCACGAGGGGATTCAAACCTCCACCACCACCTAGTCCTCTGGAGAAGGCTGTGAGTATGTGTCTGGGACATGCATCAGTAACGACCCATTGCAGTTGGAGTCTGCAGCCCCAATCCTGCATTTTAGTCACCCTACACTTGGCTCAGGAGTGGCTGGCACTGATTTGGGAGCTCTGGTCTCCTTTCCCTTGTGGCTATAAGCTGGATGCAGGGTGGCTGTCATCCCCACAGTGTTGGCTGTGGGGACAGGAGCAGGTAGTCCCCAGCGAGGACCTTCTCCCCAGGTTGTTTGCAGGGGAATCAGGGTGATTGGAAGCCAGCGGGCCTCCAAGCGTTGCACAGCGTTATTCATGTAGCAGCTAATGGAGCTTACTCAATCCATAAAGATTTTAAGTCAGGAGTTTGATGTTAATTATGGACCAAAACATTTAATAGCCCGTTACACTTCCACGAGGCATTTTTTTAATTAAAAAATGATATATTGCAGAAAAGGGAAAAAAACAGAGGGGAATAATTGAAGATTGTTTTATTCTGGAATGACCTGTGGCAGGGAAAGCAACGAGGAGCCGGCGTGTCGGGAAACGTGATGGTAATGGCATGGACCTGGCAGCATGGGAAGAGTGGAGCGAGGTGGGAGCAGCTGAACCTCTGGGAGAAGGGAGAAGGAGCCCTGAGGCAGGTGGGTGGGTGAACACTGAGGGGGTCTGTGCTCTGTGCTGGACTGCCCAACCTCTTGCTGCTTAAGACCTTGGTTCAAACCCTTCTTTCTGCGTCTCTATCAGCTATCTCTCAGGAAAAACAGCTAAACCCCCAGGGTGAAAATTAGCCTGGAATATGTCAGGGTTGAAGAAAATCTGACATGTCTCGCTCTGACGCTACTCCGTTTTTCATTCAACGTTTAAAGATGAGTTGGAGCAGGGGCTGGCTTCTGATGCATTCAGATGGGCTGTGCAAAATGGAAGGGCTTCAGTAGAGGAAGCCACCGTGTCCCGTGCCCACCCTGCCCCAAACAGTGTCCACTGGCTGATGAAGGTGAGCCTCCATCTGGGAGGCTGCTATCCAGCTAACTCAATTGGGAAGGAGGAGAAATGGGATGGAAGCGTGTCCTGGGGGTGCCCAGGAAAAGTTAGGATGGCTGCTGATCACTGGAAGGAGCTGGGCAATGATCCCCACACTTGCCCAAGTCCTCCCATGGCTCCAGCTCTGCACATCGCTGTTGCTCGCTTCCCCCAACTCTACAATGGAAATAATATTATTCCCTCCTTACAGGGCTTTGAGATGCTCAGTTACTATGGTGATGGGGCCATAAAAGTACCAAAGATAGCAAGAACAATAATAATATCAGACATGGTAAGAGCCAAATAATTGCATTTAGGGCACGCACACAACACAGAAGAGAGAGCCACCTCCACGCACCGCAGCACTCGGGCTCTGAAGGCAACTTGTTACACCAGCGGGCTCACAGCCTGTTCAAGGGCTGATTTCCAATTCCTGTGCCGTCCACCCAAGGGCGAGGAGCAGGCGAAGCTCTGTGCCCACTCCCACCTCTCCCCTGCAGCAGCCACGAAGCAGGGAGCAGTGGGATGAGGGCCCTTTGCCAACGCCAACATCAGCACACCAGCACTGTCACACCACGTCCCCGCAGATGTGCGGCCGCCACTTTGTTTGACCAGCTGAGTGTTTCCCCAGCACAATGCTGCTGGCGGTTTGGCTCCTTTGTCTCTGCTGCTTTGTCTCTTACCTCTTTTTTTTTTTTTTTTTTTCTTATTTTTTCTTTTGAAATGTATGGGGTTTTAATTGAAAAAAAAAAAAAAAGTATAGCATCTGTGGCTGCTTAATAACACCTGTGCGCAGCAAGGCAGCTTTTCAGCAGCTATTGTCACAGCGTTCCTGTCTGTGCAGTGCTGAGCTGCTGCTGCGTGGCCCCCTCAGAACTGCTCAAGCAGGAGCCATCCTCGGAGGGCACGTAATTAACAGGTGATGCAAAACAAGATGCTGTTAAAGAAATATGAGCGACAAGCCTTCTAACTAGGGGGATGCTCAGGGATGCGCAGGCGACGAGTTTGCCATGCCTCTATGGGAGCGGTGCCTGCAGGCATCTGAGGGACAGTGCATCTTGGCTTTTGTGTCAGCTCTGCATCCCAATCCTTGGTGGGCACCCACCTCCTTTGGAATTGGGAAGCTCAGGTGGGGCCCAAATCCCTCTCCCTGTTGGGTGAATGAATGAAGTCCTGTTCCCAGATGGTGGAGTGGTTTGGCCAGGGAATAGAAGAGCAGCACAGCAAACGTCTCCATGTCCAGCCCTGTGTGATGCAGCTCTGCAGAGCTCCATGTAACCCGGGGCATTTATGCAGAACCCTTCAGGCACTTCCCTTCAGCTCAGCCGATGCATTCAGGCTTTGAATTTCCCTCATCTCTCAGAGTACATTAAAAAATCAATGTAATTACACAGCAAACATTAATTATGATCAAAAATGCAGCTGAGAGGGATTGATCTGGAGGAGATCGCAAGGCTGTAGCTAGCCACAGAACTGCCAAAAAATTAGCTCAACGAGGCTGAGGCCATGGGGACGTGTGGCCTGTCTGAACAGCAAGGCATCCTCGGAGACACCTGGATTGTGGTTTCTGCCTCCGATTTCTCTTATGGCAGGCATGGGGATGGGTGAGCTCCATGGGGGTGGAGCAGCTCCCTGGTCACCACGGCCATGTCAGTGAGGTGAGTGGTGCAGAGCCCTCTCAGATGTTTCCATAAAGCATACGGACAACTCAGCCTGGCAGTTTGCTCAACAGCAAAGCCATCTTCATCTCCAACTTCTTCCCTTAGACCCCAGCAGGTTCTTGGAGCTCTCCAGGGATGAGGCTCCCCTGCACCCTGTGCTGTCTTTTGGCCAACCTTATTCATAGGAAGCTTTCCCTGAGCATCTAACTCAACTTGGCTGCACTTCAAGCCTATTACATCTTGTCCAACCAGCCACCAATTGATCACCATCCTCTTTACAACTGCCCTTTCCATTCTGGATGAATGTTACACACTGTCTCGCTCTCAGGCTCAGTCCTGGAGCACAAACCCAGCTCCTTCAGTCCATCTTCCTGGAGCATGTTTTTCCAAACACTCCGAACTCTCTCAATTTGTCTGAATTTCTCTGAAAGTTATGATGGCCAAACCTGGAGATATGTATCTCCTGCTGTTGCCTTACCAGCACTGAATAGAGCCAAATAAATTACCTTGCTGTCTCCCATCTGAAACTATTAATACGTCTCCAGGCAAGATGTGTCTTTTCTTTCCTTTCCTAAAGCATCAGGTTATTGTCTGCAGCTCAGTTTGAGGGCTACTCTGCTGCCTGAGCCTTGGCTGCTCTCCTGCTGGCATACCAGTTCTTCCCCATCTTACATCTGCGATTTTGATATTGCCTTCCTAAGTGAAGCACTTTGCACTTGACTTTATTGAATTTCAGTGTATTGATTTCAAGCCATTTCTTCAATTTATCAAAATCATTTTGCTCTGAGGAATCTTGCAGCAGCTTGTCTTGCATCTGCTCTGTTGACAAAAGGTCTTTAGTCCTCAAGGCTATCAAGCCAGGACTGCGTAGTAGTCCTTAAAATAGCCAGAAAGTACCATACGAGAGGCATGGGGACAACAAAAGATAGAGGTTTTAGGCTGGTTTGCACAGAAATGGCCACACAGGGTGCAGAAACAGCAAGAGGAGATGGGGTGAAGCACTGCGAGCACAGTGGGGGACACTACTGGGTCCTGAGATGAGAGCAGGGCTGCGAGATGCTGGGACCCTGCTGCTGGCCTGGGGACAGCCCTGGATGGAGTGGGGGTGGTGGAGGGTTGAGCCCTGGGGTTTAATGGTTCCTCTTTCTTTTCAGGCTTGTGTGTGATGAGCTGCCCCGTTTCCCCCTTGGGGCTTGCATGGGGACACCCTGTAGCACCAGATGTTAATGGCAGTGCGTGGGGACAGCAAAACCTGGACTAAGAGACTGGAGTCTGTCAGCCAGGTGAGAGGTTTTTGGTTTTGCTCCATTCTTTAAGGCAGCGGAAGGCACCTGGGAAGCAGATGCTTGTCCTGTGGAGGAGGGAGCAGCTCTTGGCCCTTCTGCTTGGGCACACTGCAGGACCCCGAGGCTTTGGGTATGCACCCACACCCAGCACCCACCCTGCGTTCTTCCCTCTGCTTCTCCCACCTTCCCCTGCAGCCTCCTCCTGCCCCACACAGCAGGCTGCTGCTCAGGCAACCATTACCCAGGTAGCAGGAGGAATTTCCTAGAAAACCGTGCAGAAAAGCACCTCCTGCAGAGCTGCCTCCTAATAAGTCCCCGTTCCTCCACAGGCGGAAGGCGAAGCGGCCGAGCTTCAGCTGCACACACAGCAGGAAGGATGGGGAACGCGCCGGGAGCGAGATGCAAACAGACCCAGGGAGGGGTAAAGCAGAGGCGTCGCGGAGGGGCTGGAAGAGAAAATGGTTTCCTTGGCTGGCAAGCCTCAGCTGGAAAGGGACAGCAAGGGAGAGATGGGAGAGCTGCTTCGGGTTGGGGAGAGAAGAGGAGCATGGTTTGGGTAAAGCTGAGCTCACTCCGGCCCTTGACATGGTAATGATGCAGACATAGACGTGTGATAAGCCCTGCTCTGCACACACTTTAAAATCTAAGTAGCTTATGAATAAGTAATAATCCCTATTCCCAGTGCCATAATCTATATTTAATTAAGAAAATAACTAAATGGTGGGAGTAAAAGGGGCTGTGTGGGGAAATGGAGACAGAAGCACTATGAGATAAGCTGTGGTGGGGACAGGGACAAAAGGCAAACTCAGCATGGTCATGGTGGCATGGTGGGGCTGCTGGGCTGGGCACAGGGTGACCACAGGTCACCTCCTGCCACGTCCAGGGTCAGCATTGAGCTGAATGCTGGGCAGCTGGGTCATTGGTGTGCTGTGCGACTTCGTGTTCCCTCTTGCTCGGTGCTGGTGCTGATGGTGGACTGCATGGAAAGTGATGCTCCAGCATGCCCAAGCAGCCCAAACCCTGTGTTTGACAGCACCCTAATTACAGCCTTTGATACTGTTACAACATGCTGCTTGGTGCCTGTGATAAAGCATCCTTGGCAGGATGCTCCAAATGTCTTGCACTGAAACAGGATAGCAAGCCCTGCCAGAATAACCCATGCTGAGATGGGAAGAGTGCATTGCAGGTGATGCCAAGGGCAGCTCTGATCAACCTTCACTCTGGACAAGAGCAGAGTGTGGTGCAACCAAAGGTACCTCCATCCAGGGACTCTACAGGGCCCTTTCACCACCACCAAAAGCTCTTTGCAGCTAAAGCCCCACACCTTTCCCACCCAGCATGTTGCACCAAGGCTGCAAAGTGTGGCTGTAGCCCTGCTCACTTAGCTGTGCTTCTTATTTCCCTAGTAGGGATCTGCAGTCACCTCAGCTCCTTTTAGTTGTCAATAGTGGAACTGAGAGCACACTTTCAGGGCTCGGTCAAAGAAAAAAAACCAACCTCAATCCATATGCTATACTTTATAAATAGGCCATCTGGTTTTTAAATTGAAAAACAACAATAATCACTGCTAAGAGCCCGCTGAACAAAAGCAGCCTTATTGCCACTGGGACAGATTCATTCTCACCAACAGAAACAGACATATTTTTCAAGCTGCTCTTGAGCTCCTGAAGTTGCTAACGTCCCACTGCATCACGGTGACTGCAGTCAGGTTTTAGCTGCACTCTTCTCCTCTAAGTGCTGTTTCAGGGCAGGGTGGTGGGGGGTCTGGAGAAGGCAGTGCTTAGCCTGGGTGGCGGGGAGCAGGGTGGGATGGGCTGTGCTGCAGCTGGCATAGCAGCCAGGCAAGCTTGGCTTTCTGCTACTGTTAAGAGAAGGAGAAAAGCACAACTTCCAGAGGGGAGGTCTGTCAAGAGTGCTGAGCAGGAACAGGCATGGAAGGAGCCACATACCACAGTCTGGAGATCTTTGCTTCCTCTCTTCCCAGCTCAGTGAGCTCACTGGGAGCTCAGTGCTGGCACAAATCCAGCCTGCCCCCACCAGTGCCCTGAGCCAGGCATGCAGCCAAGCAGGTGGGGAACAGGAGCGCCGGAGCTCGCATTGTTTTATCTGGGTTTGGGTCCTTGAATCAGAAGGCTGGACAGCATTAGCCACTGCTGATCCAGAGCCAGCATCTGAACGCATGCGGCAGTGGTTCACACTGCTGGATCCCTGCCTGGGCGCTGCTTCAGGCACGGCTGCCAGCAGGCTCGTGCCATTGGCCTGCCCATGTCACAGTCAGCACAAGTGGTGTGGGACTGATGGGATGCCACCATCCTGGGCACACCATGGCACGGGAGGTGGGGCTGAGAGGGTCTTCTCTGTGCCGGAGTCTGAATGCTGCCTTTGGGCAGGAAGTAAGGACCTGTAACATTGACCTAGCAAATGATGCTGGCTGCTCCATGCTGGAAGATGTTGTTCTGAGCACAGCACATGGGTTCAAATGTTATGGAGAGATAAGAAAGGTGCAGACTTGGAGGTGGAGGAGAAAGGAAAGGAACAAAAACAATTTAATAATGAATATATTATGTAGACATGTCATGCCTCTTGCCTGCTGGCATGGATTAATATCCATAAATCAAAGAGGAAGGGACTGTTTTAAATGCTGGAGATGGAGGCTGGTCCTCAGAAAATTGCTAGAGGGGCATTAATAAGGAGAGACATCTGGGAACAGCTCCAGGTGCATTGTCTGCATGCAGGGGAAATTCTGCAGAACCAGTGTCAGCTGAAATGTATTCCTGTGCTGTGGGGACCCCGGGCCCCCATGTGCAGGCTGGAGGAGCCACGACTGAGGCAGGACTTTCTATCTGCCTCATCTCTGCTGGGCATGCAGTCACCATCTCCCATCCACCACAGTGACTGGGACCCCAAGGATGGGAGCTGCAGCTCTCCCAGTGAGCTCCAGGTAAGGGCAGTCCCAGGGCACTGCCCCATAGGGCTGTGCTGAGATGGCTCTGTGCAACCTCCCACATCCCTGGGCAGGATTTGTGCTGGGTGGGGGCTCCTCTGCTCACCACACTGCTTGCTAAAGTACGGATATAGAGCACTGGGATTGCATTAATCTCATTTTGTGTGCATTTTCACCCTGGTCTGCAGCCGACGGGAAGGTACTGGGAGAATTTTGCATTGTGGGGGAACCAGCCAGGGAGGAGCAGCCCCAGGAGGGAGCATCCACTGCCACGCACACATGCAGAGAGAGGTGAGAAACCTGGCCGGTAGCAAGGGATGCTACAAAGCATGTGTTCGTGGTATGAGCGGATTACAGGGGGAAGGGGAGAAGGCAGGAAGGCTGCAGGAGGAAAACCACTGGGATGCTGAGCAAATGGCCCACGCTGCAGCACCACTGCTGTTTTCTGCGGGGTCTCTTTGAGCTGCAAAGAGGGGAAAGGAGGGATGGAGGAGGCTGAGCATTTGGAGACAGCTCGATGAGCAGCCCCAGGTCCAAACAGCGGAGTGAGAGGAGCGGCTGTGGGATGGGAACCTCAAGCAAGGGATCCCTGGGGCTGCTGCACACAAACCCACGTGTGATGAGGGCACGAGCAGGCTCAGTGCTCAGAGAGTGGGGAGTTGCTGTCTGACTGCGTCTCTCCCTGATTTCATTGTGTTTTGTTTAATTGAATTGCACACACACATGCACACAAAGCCCCGGTGCGTGGTGTGAACTCTGCAAGGAAATGAGCAGCAAGTTGAGGAGAAGGGAGCGAAGCAGGCGGGAGGAAAGGGGCAGAAGGAGAGACCTGCAGGGAGGGCAGTGGGCTGGGGTGGGAGGCACAGCTCAGACCTTGGGGCCCTTCTGTCAGCTCTCTCTACAGCCTGGGCTCCCCTCTGGACACAGGACCCTGACCCAGGAGGAGGCAGCGCTGCCTCACTTCCCATTGCTGCATATCCGCAGTGTTAGATGCGTGTCCAGCCCGGGTTGCAGGCAAAGCCAAGGGCAGTGCTGCTCTGCGATGCTCTGCGGTGCCGGGGAAGTGTGAGGTTAAAGGACGTGAGTATCCTGCCCAGGCTTGCTGTGACAGGCCTCGCATGTGCTTAGTCACATCCAGCTATGAAAACACTCTTGAAACCAAGACATTGATTCAAAGGAGCAGCAGCATTGCAAACACATCTGCCTGTGCGAAGGAGAACTTCAAAAGGGCTGACAGTCACCGATCCCAGCAGTAACCTTTGGCTAATTAGCTGTCTTGATTTCCTTGCAGTTTATTTTTACACTTCTCGTGCTCTGAAATGCATTTACTGTAATGTCAGAAAGGTCATGGTAAATAAAAAGCTTCCTAGCAATAACTATATCCGCCCCACTGGGCTGTGGTGACTGATAGCTTTTGGGACAGGCAGGTTGGCAGTGCTCTGCTGAGGGTTTTGTCTTGCACAGGGCTGTGCTGGGGGCAATGGAGGTTCCTGGGGCAAAGCAGGTATTTCTGAGGAGCGTGATGGACAGAGGGCACATTATAAAAGTGCTCTCCTGAGGGGAAGACCCAGGTGACCAGAATGGGGAGGTGAGGTCAGGAAAGCAGTGAGTGGAAAGGTGGGAGCAATGCTGATGCTTGTAGAGAGGAGCAGGTGGGACCCCTGTATCCCTGGAAGGAAAAATCCTGTACCAGCCTTCGTGCCACTCCTCCACCCCCACCTGCAGCACTTCTAGGCACAAACACAGCCTGCAGCTCTACTCATGGTCCTCCCCAGCAGGACCTGACCTCCCTGCCTGCCCTAGCAAAGTCTGCCCCAGAGAAGCCAACAGGATGGATGGCTTCCATTTGGCCAAGGTCTTGGGGTTAAACTGGGGAGTGACCGCAGCCCGAGCTACTCCTGCTTCTCTCCACAGGAATATGCAGCCCATGCTGATTGCCCATGGGCCTCCTCCTGCAGGCTCCAGCCTGACACTGGGCAGAGGCACGAGCACAGGCAGAGCCGTTTCACCAGAAAGACAAAGGGTGAGAAAACAACTTCATTATCTCTGCTGTGACCTCCATTTGGTGTGTGGCTCCCCGGTATTGTGCACAAAGATCAGTGGAAGGAAGCATGGTGCTGAGAAGAAACTGTTGCGTTAACGAGCAGAAATAAAGCCACTCTCTGCCCTCAGATCAGCCCCAGGCAGGCGGGGAGAGCTCTGAATACCTGCAGATGGGTGGTGGGCCCCAAATAGTGTCAGGAGTTGAAGAGAGAACAGCACTGAGTGTGACTGCCATGGAAAGCTGCTGGCTCTGTTAGCAGAGCTGTGCTGGAGTCAGTAGCCCTGCTGCTTAGCTCCAGATCTTTAATTTTAAGGGTCAGGTCATTACAAACTCTCTCAGAGAAGTTAATAGGAAGTTTACCTTTGCCTCAGCTATGTAAAACCAACAAGAAATTCCCAACTGCCTGTAGTGATACGCTCTCCAATTTCCCATCCCACCCTTCCTGCAAGGTGAGTTCATCACATTTTCCTTTCTAAACCTGCTCCTGCACTTAATGCTTACGCTGCCTGATCAGAACCAAAACATCTCAGATGGCAGCTAACAGACAAGGGGCTTTGCTTTGGGGCTGACAGGTGCCCTCTGTGCCATAAGAACTCTTTCACATGGCCAGAGCCACAACCTGATGCAGGGGCTGAGTAAAGGAGTTGCTACCAGTGGGGAAGGGAAGGTCCTGAGCTCCTAGGTCACACATCTACAGGCTCACATACGTTATTTATACCCGCATATGATAGCTGCTGCCTGCATCTACAGAATCCCTCCACTGATGCCTCCCTCTGAGTCACGGCTGCATAAAGCTCCTTGACAGACCTGGGGGATGAGAGATGTGGTGAAACCCCCAACGTGAGGCTTTCATCAATGGTGCAGCAATTAATTACCAGGCAACAGGTTTCTCCCATTTAAGACCTGGGGGCAGGGGGAGAGCTGGGGCTGCTCCTGCAGCTGCTGCCACAAAGGGTGGCTCAGACCCACAGATGTTGTGGGGCTGCTCCATGGGGCTGCATTTTGGGTGATGGAGTTTGCTGCTTGCCAAGGAGCTGGGGAGCTCGGCGAGGAGCCGGTGGGCGGACTTGAGTGGGATTTCTCCCACATGGAGTGCTCTGACAATTCTCCATGCATGTCTGGCTACGTTAAGTCACTCTTTATTTGGCTGCCACTCAAAAAAGAGCCCCATGTGGGACTTGTGGAGGATGCTGCTTCCATAGGGTGGGATTTCACCCCATGTATCCTCATGCATGGGCTGTGTCAATCCCGAGCCCGCAACATTATGCCATGCAAAACAAAGAGGGAATAACTGCTGGGAACCAGTGCCCTGGTAGAACTGGACCTGCACCATGGGATGTGCTACTGGGAAGCATCCTATGGTGAGGACTGCCCCATCCCACCTCGCTCTGAGAGCAAAGGCAAGGAGTAAGACATCAGTGGGATCATTAATTTCATTGTGGGTTTACAAGCAGTGAAATCTGCTCCTTCCTCTCTGCAGAGTCAGCAGCTCCCCCCACCACGTATTACACTTTATTCTATAAGTGCAAAGTGATTTCCATTGAGGGTAGGGACACTGAAGCACGGAGAAAAAGGAGAATAATATCTTATCTTCCTTTAATCCCCACCATCCCAAAGGGTCGCGGCGCCGTTAGCTTCCCTTTCTATATGTACGCACAGTTAATTAGCATGACTAGAGAACTGCAGGTATTCTCAGACTTAGTGGAGGGAATATCTTGTAATAGGACGGTAAGCAAATTGTTTCTGCTGTTTCTATTACAGCCAGCTTTGATTATCCGGGGTAATGGGATAACAGGGACAAAGCAAAAACATGGATAACATGAAACCTATGCAAATGAAGCTGAGAAAAAAGCGATGCTGAGAGTAATGGAGGAAAGAAAGGTCAGCAGTGCTGATGAAGGAGCGTGGAGATCCCTGTGCTAGCACTGCCGTGAGCTCACAAACCCATGCATGATGGTAGCTGGGTTGGGTGCTTCTACCCTGGGCATGGAGCTGCAAATGAGAAGCTGTGGGATGAGGGTGGCCCTGCAGATCCATAGGTCCTGGCCCTATAGAGGGAGCAGAGATCTTCCTTGGATGGTGCAGCCAAGTTACAGCACAGGGAGGGGAGCTGCATTAAAGCCAAGCACTTCAAAGCCTCCACATGAGGGATATGTCATTAAAATAAATAAGATTTGGGCACCCAACCCTCCTCCTCCTTACACGAGCAGGAAGAAACCCAATTTAAAGGTCAGCATCTTAAAATCTTTCGCTGTGTATATACCAGGATAACTCAGCTCCAAACAGAAACCCCACACCCGATTGATGAGCCACTCTTTGTAGGAGCGTGGCAGGAGCATTGCAAGCCCAATCAGTGCAAGGATAGGGGCTGTGATAAAGCAGGAGGGGAGATAATAGAGGAGCTCCAAGAAGAGCCAGCTCCAACCACATCTCCTCGGGCAGAGGACCAGCCCAGCAGCCCTTGAGTTGCTCTGTAGGCACCCATCCCTAAAGGGGAACTTCAAATCCACAACACCAACGTCATGGAGGCAGCTCTGCGAAATCTCTGGTGGTGGTGGGTGGATGGAAAGGGCACCCGTAGAGATGAGCCAGAAAGAAGAGAGGGAGGAATCTTGGAGGAAGACTAACCTTCTTAATAGGTTTTATTGATTTAACCCAAAGAGAGAACAGTAGGGGGAAATTTATGCCATTTAAATGCAAACCAGCAATAAAAATAATCATTAGAGTCATAATCTCAATCTGTTAGCATTTTATGTAGAAATGAGCTTAATGGGAAATGTTTTCCATGTAAACTATTTGCATGTGCTTAGTACGAATAAGCCTCTTAAATATAATTCAGTCATTACCACTGAGTTTTATTAAGAGGTTGGTTTGGGTCCTAACTGCTTTAAAGTGTCTGTCTTGGGAAAGCTGCTGGCCCGCCCCAGCCAGGATTTAATGTTCATATCCCCATGGATATTCCTGTTTCCATACTGAGAATACACGTGGATTTTGATGGCATTCAGAAAACGTCACTCTTCACCCAAACTGCACTGAGATTTTGGGACCGACCAAGGAGGGGCTGCATTTCTCAGTCAGGTATTGGGGTCTTTTCAGAGGAAAAGCGACTTCAGAGCACATTTCCAGGCCCTTCATTTCCTAGAAACCTGACAATCTTTCTTAGCAGCTTACTCCCTAGTAAAATAAGAGGAAAACATGGCCCACAGGGAGGGGGCATCAGAGGTGCCCAGCGGCTCCGAGGAGGCTTTTTCTGGCCACTGCCCTGCCCCCAAGATCAGTCCCATGGGGACATGGCTCTGTCCACGTGCAGATGCTCCAGGGATGTCACCAGCCCTGCGCCACCCACGCCACGCACACCTCGGCCTCAAAGAGAGGAATAAATACCCTCTTCTGCCTGGGGACACCTTTTAATCTTCTTGCTAGATTTTCATGCCCCAGTCTGGAGGCTCAGTGGGGCCAGCCATGATCTCATTTTGCATCCCACCCACGGGGCTCTGCACAGCCGAGCCTGCTGCTTGTGCCACGTGCTGGTAGGGGCTGGGGTTGCTGCTTCATGGCATCCCATCCCTCCACAACAGCCCAAATCCTATCCCACAAGGGAAAGCATCCCATGGAGGGAGCAGTGGTGATGCAACCAAGGGCTGGACCTTAGTGGTGGCAGGACACATGCAGACACCACAGGCAGTGGCTCTCCAGGATGCCATGGCAGATGCTGCCACACAGGGCTCAAAGGGTGGATGGTGCTGCCTGGCACAGCACTCCATTGGGCCAGGTGATGCTGCCCACCTGGTGCATTTGAGGCTTCAGATCTCTTCCAGACAAGCCCCCAGATTTTGCAGAAAGCTGGGTAACTTCAGGATGTGTGTGTGAGGTTACCCTCACCAGGCTCAGCTAAGAGTAATCAGAGCTTCAGGCCATAAGCCGATTCCTTGTGCATCTCAGGAAGGAATTAGCCCTGTCTCCCCCGCCCCACACCACCATGCAGCATTTGCACAGCTCAAAGGACAGGCGTCCCAGTGCAGATCTCATCCCAGAGTGACAAGAGCCCTATGAGAGGCAGGGGAACCCCATGTCAGCCACCACCCCCCCTTCCTGAGGCTCCTGCCTTGTTTCTCCCCCACCTCCAGCTTCTGCTGGCAGCAGGGATTCCTCTGTGTTTGCTGAGCAACATGTTGCAGTCTGCAATAGCTCACCCTGGCTGGAAGCTCATTCTTGTATGTAAATACTGTGTGCAACGGTGTCTTCATTTCATGCTGTGGAAGTGCATCCAAAGCAGCTAAGCAGACTTTCTCTGCAGTGTGGATGGTGTAATTGATCCAAATTTAACATGTGGTTACATGGTCTGAAGATTTCATTGAGCTTTCAGGTCGGATGGCACTGTAACTGCAGTCCGGCCTCCTGGCTGCTGAGTTTTGCCCAGGGGTTTAAAGTGAGTCGGGCTGTTAAGCTCCAACCTTCTGATGCACAACGATTCCAGTCTGTAAGCAGGAGGAGCGGCTGCTGCAGGCAGGTGGATCACAACCCACCTGAAAACCGAAGACCAGAACCTTGTCCAGCAGCTGACAGCACATCCGCAGACTGGGTTATTTTGCTGTAGTGTGTTTGACTTGTGAAGTCAAGGTAATGAATGGTTCTGAGGTCAAAGCCGTTATTCAAAAGCAATATTGTTATCGCTGCTTCCATCTGTAAGCCTTGCTATTCAGAAGGCAGCGCTGTCACAGAACAGCAAGACGAGTGATTGCCGGTGGTCTGCCAGGTGGGTCACTGAGACAGACTGGGACTAAGGGACCGCTGAGGAGAGACGTGGCACCAGCAGCCCAGGACCCATCCCACGTCCCTGCCCCAGTACTGGGTGGCACTGGCACGGGGACGAGGGGCTGGGAAGGAGCTGCGTGTCCCTGTGCCCATTGTCTTGTGCCACGTGGCAGATTCCCAAGCAGCTGGGAGAGGATGACGATTTCTATTGCCAGTTTTCTAATTTATCTAATGAACAAGAAAATAAATCAAGCTGACGGTCACCCAGGTGGTTCTGAGCTTCTGCTGGCTCCTCACGGTCCCCTTGTTCCTCCAGCCCATTTGATAGCAGGGTTATAACCTGAGAACGTGGCAATAATTCCTGCTATAATCTTTTCTTTCCTAACGTCACTTAGCAGATGGAGTCATTTAGAGGTGCTCATGTTTAAATGAGCGGCTTGCCCTGAAAGGGACTGAGCCGGGGCTGCTGGCAAGATGTTTGGGATCGTTAGCCTAGAAAATGCTTAGCGGGGGAAGCAGTTGGCAGGCAGATTTCACGGACATGGCGCCGGCATCTTCTGCCAGCAAAATTACAAGGCTGAAATCCTGGAGCTGGATGGGGCCAAACTGTTCACAGCAAACAATTTAATTGATGAATGAAGTGGATTGCCCAGGAGATGGTTTTCAGTCATCTGCTCATTGCACGAAGCCACTTGGAGAAGGGGCCATGCCATCGGGTGTCACCAGCTGCCCATGTAGGCACGGGCTGGCTGGGGGTCTCCAACCCCACACTCTCCTGGACCTCTGCCCCCCACATGAGCAGCCCAGTGCCATGAGCACAGCCACCTCCAAGCTTGTCTGCTTCATCTCACCAAATGCATTATGCTTGCCTACAGATCCTGCTGCTATCAGGCCTCTGCAGCAAGAGCCATGACCCTACCACGTTGAAGATGTCAGCGCTGGTTTGAATGGCCTGCTACACAACATGAAAAAGAACAAAGCCAAACTAAACAGCAACGCTTCCTTGTCAGCCTCTGCAAGAAGTGAGGTGGCAGCCTCAGAGGACTCTCCTCTCCAGCCCTCTGACCCCCCGCACAATACCACATAGCTACCAGCATAGGCTCCTTTCATTTGGTCTCACAGAGTAAACTACCTCTCCATCTCTTCCAAAGTGAATAGCCATGAAAACGTACATTGAGATGAAAGTTTACAACCCTTGAAAATATCCTCTTGCTTGCGAAAGGGCTTCTGAGAAAGGAACACAAGGGACAATGATTGCCAAGGAAGGGGGAGATACTGCTCATTCTGCTGGGCAGCATTTGACCCTGCCCATGCAGAGGTTGGGCAGAAGAATAAGGAAGGAGATGAGGGGTTGAGACCAGCAGCTGCAGTCACTGCCCTGCAGGAGCAGCATCTCAGTGTCCACAGAGACCAATCCCAAATTATTCAGCGTAAGAGTTCTCAAACTCTTATTCTGCTGCTTTCTGGCAGGCACAGTGCTTTCTCTGCAAGTCCTATTTTACATCTTTGGTTATTCGGTGCAGGATGGTATAACACTCAATTGTGAAGTCCCTGCAGGAGCCTTTGATGCAAGCATCTTCAAGACGCAGGGCTTATCAGTTCAAATAACAAATAATTGTCCTTTATCTTTTGTGTCCCAAGCTGTTCTGGCACTCATATTTGTAATGTGTTGCCTGGCTCTGGGTTTGGCTCCAGCAGGACACTCACTGCTGTCCATCTGTCCGTGTCCACCCAAGGGACCTGAGCGCCTACGCTCTGCATATCTCTGCATCCTCGTTGGCCAAAAGTCACTTTGAAAGCAGGCCTTGGGAGCCGTAGACTTGGGGGTGCTTTCAAACAACGAGCCCCAACCCAAGCTGCTCATCAGTCCCTGCCTGCCAGCAACAACTGCACCCTCTCCATCCCTTCAGCCTTCAGCAGTACCCATACACCCAGCACTACAGTTCCACCATGGGCCCTCACGCCTTTCACCGGCACTGCATTTTCTTCAGAAGAGGACAAACGAGGTAAAAGAAGAAAAGGTGAAAACATGATAATAGCTGTGGGAAAAGGCCACTGCTACAGATTTGACAATGCTGGAAATGGAGGCTC
This sequence comes from Pavo muticus, assembly GCA_016647715.1. Classification (NCBI taxonomy): domain Eukaryota; kingdom Metazoa; phylum Chordata; class Aves; order Galliformes; family Phasianidae; genus Pavo; species Pavo muticus. The sequence continues at coordinate 2,517,570 of JACDJE010000022.1, read as the reverse complement.
TGAGAAAAGTTTTTCTCCTGAAATTATTCTTTTCAATCTCAACAGCACGCCGAAGAAAAGTTTAAGCACACTTTTTAACATCTTTTGTACTCAAATTCCAAATTCACTTGTCTACCCAGGCAATAACAGGGATAATCTTTTTTTATCCAGCTGCACATTCTGCTGTCGAAATTTGTTTCCATTAAACCGTTCCCTTTTGTCCTCTTAAAAAGCATATTTTAAATAATAACAGTGCAAAAAAAAAAAAAAATAAAATTATACACTATCCAAAAACTCAACCCTGTCGACTGTGCACTTTTATACAGAAGTTATCTCCTTCTCTCGATGAACTGATGAAAACCCTTTTCATAACGCTGAGGTGGAGATGAGAAGGAGGAAGAATACTTCTCCGTGTGCCCAGCACAGCCAGTCATTTCAACAGGAAGCGTATGGCAAACTCTGGGCTTAGAAAACTAAATTACAGCACCAATGTGAAGCTGATGTTCTTTTTTTTTCTGCTTTGTGAAACACCATTTTGTGGAAGTTGGAATGGAGGTACGCATTGAGCTTCTCATTCAGGGGAAAAAAAGTGCATTTTTTCTACATCCCTTAAATCTTAACAGGGGAATGTGAATTCAAGCTAACATATACATATATATAACCATGATAACTTGCACTGCTTGCACACCCTCAGCAGTGTAGCAGCTGCAGCTCGCTCATGTAGTTTCTCCAGGAAGGTCCATGCTCACCATCACTCTCCCCCATGCCCAGCTGTCTCACATCAGCCTTCTTCTCTCACTCTGGACATGCAAGTATGAAGTTTGCCCCTTACCTCTGTGCCTGTGTGTTGCTGCTGGCTCCTGCTGAAGTCATGAAGGTCTGCTAGTTGGTGTCTGTGGGGGCTGCGAGGCATGCTGGGCACAGCATTGGGGGTCCTGCAGGATGGTCACCACTGGTGTTGGAACTGCAAGGGCAGAAATGAAAACATTAGGGGGAATTTCACTGGGGTATAACGTGTTGAGTAACAGGAAGCTGTCCCAGGGACAGCATGGCTGCTCCAGTTGCTGCAGTGCAGGGAGCAGATGGGTATGGGAAGAGGACCATGGAAAGGTCCCAGCCCTGAGAGCAGCTGCTCAACATCATAATGCAAAGGGAATCCACCTGCTAGCAGAGGAGGGGCTGTAAGAAATATTGGAAGGCAACCCGAGACTGAAGTTAGAGAAATGGGACAAATGCCAAATGGGGACTGACTGGGATGCAGGAAGACAGACAGCTCTGGGCATACACAGGGCAGATACCAGCAGGAATATCAGCACAGAACTCCTCATGGAGTACAGAGCCACCACCAGCACCAGCCACACTGCATGGGCAGATTTCAATAAGCTTAATCATCTTTTCACATGGGAATTAGATGTGTTTTTAATTCTTAATTGCCATTTTATTGTCCTCACTGCTCACTTCTCACCCCCTCGTTGTTCTTAGATCTGGGTGCCTGGCTGGCCACGACTCCCTGTCCTCACCACTGCTGTCAGCCTCCTGCTTGCTCTGATGTGAGACCACCCGCGCAGCAAGGAGAAGCGACCCTGACCACAACAGGACTCATCTGCACAACACTCAGTGCCTTGTTTCATTATCATCAACACAATAACAGTAATAGCAACACTAGCGACAAGCACTTTGTTATCCCTCCTGCTATCCTTATTCAGACGTGACCTGAGCAGTATTTCAGAAAGACAACCCAAACTCAGTGCGAGATCCAGGCGGGCAGGGCAGTTAATTAAACGTCAGAGTGATGGGCAGAGCTGGGACGAGCCAAGAGTGGCAGCAGAGCTGGACAACCCCTGCCAAGCTCAGGGAGATGGATGGATCTGGGACACATCCCAGCCCTGTCCCTCAGCAGAGGCAGAGCCCTGCTACCTGCACGCATCTTTACACCCAGCCTTGCTCCCTGCTTGGTTGCTGTTTCATTGGCTTATGCAGGTGAGAACGTTTCCTGGAGAAAGCTGCCTCCCAAGCTGTGCTACCGACTGCCATCTGATCTGGTGACATTTTATTACCTCCAAATGATGCCGAGAAAATAAAGAGCCCCACTGAAAAAATGACCGTGTCTTAAGTGCGGTTGTTAAGCAGCATGTATGTGAACTCACAGCAGATAGGAGACTTTTTTGCTACGGGTTTCTTCTCTTTCCAAATTAGGCATTAGCCAGAGAGGCAGGTGGAGGACAGCGAACAGAGAGAGAATGGCAGCCGGAGGGCGTTGCAAAACTCCAAGAATAAATATTGCAGAAGAAAAGCAAGCCTGTGACAGACACCGGGCAATCTGTAAGTCATCTGGAGAATGGAAAACATAATGGACTAATCAATCAGGTAGACAAAGGGTGAGAAGTGTCACGGGGAGGCAATAGGTAGTTGGAGGTCAGTTATGAAATATAATCTCTAAATTGGAGAGAGAAGGACAGCAGAACAAGAACAATGACAGGTAATTGAATGCAGGTAGGCGAACGTTGGGCTGGTGATTTCCAGGAGAGTGAATGTCGGATGAGAATATCATGGTAAGAACAAATAGCCCGGTATTTTTGAGATGGGAACCTATTCTCTAAAGTGAAAGCCAAGCTGGTGAGGCTTTAAAGTGCAGCTTCGTTTCAGAAAATGCCGTTGAAAGACAGACAGCGGGGTTCCCTGTTGCTTCTTCCTTTGGGTTTCCAGACAAAGTCTGGCTGGCCAAAAGGAAAACAGTGATGCTTTTCCTATGCATAAATCCTGCAAATACCACCTGGGATCTGGAAGCCAAGCCAGATCCCTCCTGTCTTCTGCTTTCTCATCAGTGATTCTGGCATGAGTAATCTCTAATCTAGTTAGCAGGGAAGTTGCACACTGCTATGCATGAGAAGATGGGGATTCTGCAGGTGAATTTAATTATTTCTTCTGCAAAGAAAGTGGGAGTCAATAAAGCACAGCTCACTCTCCATTAGCTCTCTGGGCTGCATAGTGACAACAAGAGCCCAGGCAGCATCATTTACTCTCTTGCAAAGCTAAGCAGGTAGATTCCCATTACACCCAAGCAAAAACTTGACTTAGCATGAAGTCATTTCTACCAACACTTATCTGACCTTAACTTTACACTACAAAGGCGTCACACGGCCCTTCTAACAACAGCTAGACCCAAGCTATTAGAGCTGAATGAACAATTCATAATTAATAATCTCTTTGGCAAACTTCACCTCATTTTATGCTCATGAATTGTTCACACACACATTGCAAAGTTCTCACAGTTATTTGTTAATGGAAATAACTTGCCATTTTTCCCCTGAGCAAACAGCACTGTAACAGCTCATTGAAAACAATCTATATTCAAAATGTAGGCTGTGCTCACGGGCTGTGCAGGCCACGTGGTGCTGTTTCACCTCCCAGTTGGGTGAAGGCTCCACGAACTGCAAACGAGGTCTGGTGTTTCTGTCATACAGCCTGGGGCTATCTGATTGTGGTTCTCCTACAGCTGATGGAGTGGGCCAGGTAACTCCTAAGGCCACTGGAGCAGTGGACACCAGGGATGAGAAGTAATGGCTTTACGTTGCGCCAGGAGAGGGTCAGGTTGGGCATTAAGAAAAATTTCTTCTCAGAAAGAGTGGTGCAGCACTGGTACTGCTGCCCAGGGAGTGGTTGGGTCACCACATCACGGAGGTTTTAGAGCTGTGGAGATGTGGCACTGAGGGATGTGCCTTGGTGGTTATGGTGGGGATGGGTGGGGTTGGATTGGGTGACCTTAGTGGTCTCTTCCAACCTTAATGGTTCTGTGATTCTATGACATGTTGGAGAATGTGGAGAATTTACTTGAGCTGAAAAACCTGGAGGACTCCCTTAAACTGTGCGCCTAATTCTCTGTGCCTACCCTGGCTGGGCCAGGTGCTGCAGAGAGAAGGTCAGTGGTTGGCAGCTGAGGAGGGGACAACCCAACCCGGCTGCCAGTGTAGCTGAAAACAACATGTGCTCCCATGGTCTGAGACATGCAGGGAGATAAGAGAGCAGAGGGCAATAAATCAGGCTTTGAAAGCAGAGCATATTAGGAGATCAATGGGACAGATATTAGACTGAAGAAGCAAGCTCCGAAGAGATCAGAGCAATTCTGTTCTTCCTCCTTCCCCCTGTTGCTAAGGAATTTTTTTTCATTTAACATCCTCATTGTTTCTAAATGAGCAGCAAAGCCAGTGGGTTCCACGTGGCATTAGCAATGTGTTTGTGAAAGGGAAAGCGACTGGCTCCTAGCAGGATTTGATAAAAGCCTCTCCAAGCTCCGAGTGATTTACAGCTCGGGAAAACAAACACAGACTGATACAAATGCAGAGAGAGGCACCGATGGCACCGACATCCAGGTACACTCAATTACCAATTCATCAGCCCAAGTGAACTTGAAGAGCTTTTCAAACTCTACACAGCTCTAAATTAAAGGAAATCTTTAGACGGATAGCATCCTACGATGGGGGTGAGGAGGACTAATTCTCTGAGCTTCATCTTGAGAGATCTGTCCTGCCATGGGCAAAGGTCCATGGGCCAGGGGCAGCGGGCAGCTCCCACTCCTCACATTGCACCCACCCGCCCCACTTGCCACCTGTGCCCTGACCCACCGATGGCCTTCTTCCTGGCTTCCCCTCAAAGTCCTGCTGATCCTTGCCCTGGAGTTATTTATGGCAAAGCTGTGATTTTTTGGCTCAATGGCTGGAACAAAAAAAAAGGAGGAAAAAAAATCACTACACAGTGACCCCTCATTAGAATTGCCCAGGTCCTCTGTGGCAAAGAGATATACGTACATATATACACGGTCAACCAATTGTTTAATTCAATCTGAAACTAACTGATGGGGAATGCCATTTTCCCTCCATCCTCAGCCTAGAAACCCATTTTTCCACAAGAAGAGTTGATTTATCTCTTCCCAGCTCCACGCTCCAGCAGCCCTGACACTAACAGGGCGTTTGATATCTCCCCACGCTGCACTGAGCCCCCCAGCAGCTTCGTGCTATCGCCATAAAAACTCGGAGGCAGCTGAGGGTAGCAACAGCATGGAAGCAACTTGAGGAGCCGGCCGCTGTGAGACTGCAGGAAGCTCTTTGTTAATTGCTCATGCGGAAACTGTTTTTGTTTCGGTATCTAATTGATATCTTGGGGAAATGATAACTTTGGCAAAGACAGCTCGTCCTCCCCAGACGCTGGCTGTGCGTGCCCAGGTGAGGCGCCCCGTGCTGCGGTGGCCGCTCGCTGTCCCCAGTGCGGTGGTACTGCCCCATTCCCCCACCCCATGTTGCTGTGCCTTCCCCATAGAGGCAAGCTCCGCAGAGAGCTGCATTTCGCACAGAGCCCAAAGCCCTGTGGAAAGACTCTGCCTTCCTCCCAGACCTCCTGTTGTCCTTCACACCCCTCTGCTCTGCTCTCGGAGGGCAGGGACAACCCATATCCCTGCGGGAGCCACCAGCATCACCACTCCTTCTGCCAGATGGAGCCTCCCGGTTTCCCACTGGACATCAGCCCTCTTCTCTCCTCTTTCCTTAGGACTCCTCCAAAGACAGCAGCCATCGCTCACACACACAGCTCCAAAGCTGCCTCCAAACCATTTAACAGCACAGCAGGTATTTTAATCATTCACGCCAAACGCATCTTGCTCGTTAACAACTCTCTGAAGCTGTCCTAGCCAGCACAGGGGTGGAGATGAGCCCTGCCAGGCAGCTTCCCATGCCCCAGAGCAAAGTTTGCGTCTGCAAACCAGCTGTGATTGCGTGTTGTCACTGAGGCAGGGGTGGCACTTGGGTGAAGAGCACCCCAGCAGATCCACCTGATCCCATGCACACCCATGCACCAACCCAGTCCTCTGCATGACCAGAGTTACAGCATCCCTCATGCTGTGGACCCCGAGTATCTGCTGAATGTTTTGCCAGTGCTGCAAGCTGCTCTGCCCCATGCTGATAGATTAGCTCTTGTCATATTTTAAGAGCACTGGAATTACCAAGCTGCAAGGAAATGGATTGGTATTTATATAGCACAGCTGGGCAGCTCCAGATGAAGACAATAGCAGGGATGGCTTGCTTTCTTGCTGCTCCCAGGGTTGTATGCAAAGAGCTGCTGTGGAAACCAAGCCCTCAGCGACCTGCTGCTTCATCTCTACCTGCTTCTTCCTTCCTGGTACCATCAAAAATATTTGCTGCAACAGCATCTACTCCCATGCACTCCTGAGCCATAAACTGTAAGGCACCTACCCCTCCTTGGGCCCTGGTGCCTGGGCTCAAGGCAGAACATGCTCATCTTTTGCAAGAGGAAATAACTAGAGGAAGATGGATGATATCCTTCTGACCTGGCTGGAAGGGGACAGCAGGTGTTAAATGGCGCAAGGCTTGCAGCAGGCTGTGCTCAGCCCTGGAGCTGGGCATCCCCCTGCTGAAGGGCTCCTTCAGTTTGACCCAAAGTATCCATTAAATGTGAGCTTTCATCTTCAGACCTTGGGATTTCTATCTGAGGTTGCTCCTTTCTCTTGGAGGTCGCTCTCAGTCATTTCTCTTATTTCTGACAATTATTAAAAGGCTTTTCTTCCTTGCCTTTGATCACCATTGCCTTGATGTAAATTTGGAGGACTTCCAAGAATATTCAGGACCTGCCTTCCGCCACCTCTAGGTGAGCAAGAGCCTCACCATGAGTAACACCGAGCTTCAGGGCCCCTCTCCAGTGGGAACATCCCATGGGCAAAGCCTGCTGGTGGGACAAAGCCCCACTAAAGCACATCTCCTTGTTGCAGAGCTGTGGTCTTTGAGCCTCCTGGACTTCCAGGGCCAGCCCCTCTCTTTGTAACCTCCGTGCTTTTTAATGCTAATTTCCACCACACGCCCAATTCGAAGCTCTGATAATGAACAACTGCTTTCTTCCTTTCCTTCTGATTTCGTATACATGAGTCAGGGTTTCCTGGCACTAAACGTAAATGCTAAACGGAAATCGCTGCACAGTGACATGTCTGTGTAGCTTCACTGTCCATTTATTTGCCTTTTCAAAGAGCTGCTGTGTTAAGCAAACATCTCTGCCTGGATCCTATCTGGAGGAGTTTGTCTGGTACTGCATGGTGCCTGCCGGGGTGGGGGAAGCGACTCTGTGTGATGGTGTCTCATAGCTCTGTTTTTGCTTCGGGGTATTTCTTGTACAATAGTTCAAGCTCAGTGAATACCTCAACCTTTTCTTGAATATTTGCTTGAATCTTGGCAGGCTGTGCTGGGAGCTGACACAGCGAGGTCTGAAATGGGGAACTCCCAGAGTGAAACGCATCCATCGCTTCAGCTCCCACCAGCAGCAGTGGGCGGATGTCTTGGCAGGAGAGGCCAAGAGACACCTGTAGCATCACTGGGCAAATTATTCTGACCATCATTATTATTAAAATTAATAAATTCAGGTTCAGGATTCATCTGAACTTACTGCCTGCCCCCCAAAAAGGGGACAAAAGGAATCTTGAAAAGGGACTTCTTTTCTGTTAATGACTATGGTGAAAATCTGTCAATACTTCCCTTGAAGGCTACGCTTTCATATTCAACTGAATTTTTAAGACAGGCAAGGGTGAACAATAATGTAAAAGCAAAAATCAGAGCTATTACATCTTCAAATATATTTCAAGGTAGACTGAGATGTTCTTTTCTGCAGAGCCACCATAGGCAAGGAGTGTTCTCCTCCAGGGCTCCCTGATGAACTCTATGCTTTACGTTCTTGTTGCACTGTTGCCTTTTCCCTTTCCTTCTGCAATCATCCCTTGACCTTCCCCGTCTAACTTTCCCCAAGTGCTGTAAAAAATGAGCTCAAAAAGAGGTAAAAATGAGGAAATATGACATTGGGAGTTAGGATGGGAGATGTCAGAGCATGAGAAATGAACTCACAAACATGAGTGTCTGCAACTGACCAGCTGGAGAGTTGTGCTTACGCCCATGGAGGACATGTGGTGTGGCATGTATTCAATCAAAGTAACCAACAGGGACCACATTTTGAATATTATCTACGTGAAACAGATTCCTTGTGAGGAAATTATGCAGCAATATTTAATGATGGCAATGATTCAGCGAGTAATAGAAAGAAATAGTCCTGAAACCATCATCAACTTCTCATGGACAATTCCCAGATGGGGCTGAGGGTAAAAACCCTTTCATTAAAAAGCTATTCAGTTATGGTAAAACTGCCATATGTGCCTCACTGAGACGAAGAAAGTCTGATTGTCAAAAGTGACTTCATCTTGAAAGCAGCAGGGAAATCAGAAAGCTGCTTCGCATTTGAACAGGGGTTTTGAAATCTGTCTTCAGGGACCTGAAAGCATAGCTAGATCTCACACAGCTGAAGGTGTCTTACAGCTGGATGTCTAGGTTAAGGTAATTGTCTAGACTTCTTTTATCATCAGTGAACAGAAATGCACACCAACCCCCAGAGAGTGATTCATTCTTCCTGTCTTAAACATCTATTTTTGGATGGGATGAATTACATTCTGGAGGTGTTGAACTTTCTCTACCACTATGGAGGAGTCTAGATGATGAACTTAGCCTAGGCTCTTAACCTTTATATCGCTAGAATTAGGCAGCGAGAGCAACCCAGGCTGTGGCAGTGAAGTGTCACAGCAGTGGTAGGGAGCACTTGGCCAGTGCCTATGGGGAGGAGACATGAGAGAAGCAGAGCTCTCTGCAGACAGGAGATGGATGAGCGGAAATCCTCTCTCCTTCTTCATCACAGGCACACGCTGTGGTGGTCTCAATGATTAACTGAGACCTGGGACACTCAGGTGCCTGATCATCTCATCTAATTCATTTATGTCATGCAAAAGGTACAGATTACCCAACGCCTCCAAAATGCTGCCTTGCAAGTTGCAAGACCAGTCCCTCAGCCGAAGGTACACTTTGTGTTCTTTCAGACAGATTGATCCTTTCCTCCACTATGTTTGGACTTTTCTGAGATTAGTAATCCCAAGCATCCAAAAATCAACAACCAAGTTCTGAACAGATGCATTCTTCCACCCATCTTCCCAGTTCTGAGCAGCCGCGTCTCACAGTTTTTGGATTCGGTTGCAACCTTGAGAGCTATTTTGTATAGAAACATCTCCTTTCTCAGTTTTGCCATGGGCAAGTGTCAGTGATAATCAACTGCAGTGACAATAAAGTGGGCGGCTATGTGAGTGAGCAGGGCATGGTAGAATCAGTGTGGTTGAAAGGCCTTTTAATGTATCGAAATATGGAGACAAGAATGGTTTTAGCTGTTACCTGTCCAGTTCCTATTGCTAATCTAACTCTAAAAATAATTCCATTGCACTCAGAGGGGTATTCTGCTATCAGTCTTCCAGAAACAAATGAGACTATATTGCCAAAACTGTTGTGAGGGCCAATTTCAGTCCCCTCAGTAAAGTGAAATCTATACCTTTCTCGGAGCCATTGTCCCCAAACCTCTCTGGAGCTCCACAGGACTACAGCAACTCTACAGCAAACCCAGACATTGCAACTTCAAAGACCAGCATGAGAAAATGAAATGGGAATAAGGGAATAAATGCAAGGAGACATTACCAGACTGCCACCCTGTAGCAGAAATGCTAAGCACCTGGTGGGAAGGCAGGGCCAACCCAGGGGAGCTCAGCTGTAAGCAATGCAGCTGAGTGACCAGAAGGGTAGAGCCAGGATCCACGCCTTCCCAGCCCTCATTTAAGGGTTGGCAGTGGAGACAAAGGTGTTTTCCTAGAGATCCCTACCTACCTGAGATCTTCTAAAGGTAAGTAAATTTTTATTCTTTTGTTTATGGTTGCTGTGTTTGGGCTTGTCCTCGTTTGCTGTAGCTGAGGTCTTTGCCACCCCACTATTGTTGCTGTGCTTTTCATCACATTATAGCATTACATACCCATAAATAGCTTTCCAAAGGAAATGTTTGGAAGTGGCTCTGAGAAGGCAGCTAAACTACTAAGAGCATATCAGAGCCCTTCTCCAAAGCCAACAAACATGCAAGAAGAATAGGAATAAAATTCCTGAGGACAAAGACAGAGATAAAGGTTTTTTGACTACCCAGAGCAGTGGACTTTTCTTAAGAAGAGAAACTTGTGTTCTTTCCTGGTGTGTACTAGTGCTAGAGGGATGCAGAATGCAGCTGATGACAGAAAGCTAACAGCTGAAAGGCAAGGGGTTCCTTAGGGAAACACTGTGGAGATGTCAGTTCTCTATACCAATTGGCTTTCACTTGCCAGAAGAAGCAAGGCTTTCTCCTGACTCATCTGGAAAATCAAGATGGATCATACTTATTTAAGGGAGTGTTGATGGTGCCCATGGGAATGCGCTCAAGACTGAGCAAGACTTAGTTCACTGAGCTGTATCAAAAGCTAATGCAGACATGTGGGGCCACGCAGCTATCTCCCTGATTTGATACATGTACATATGCACATCACACACTTCTTAGAGCCTGGAGATATAATTAGGCTCCTGTAAATGAAACAGATTTACTTAAAGGACAGGCAGTCCAGGAGGGTGAATTCAGCACTTGTGGCTTGGTTCCTCTTCAGCCTGGTTTCTCTTTCTCTGCCTGTTTCAGCTACTGAGTGACCTGGGACAAGTTTCTACAGCTGTGCCTCAGTATTTAAAAACAGGCTGATGTTACTGCAAAGTGTTGGTGATCTCCTAAGGAGAGACACCATGTGAGACATCTTTCTATTTTAAACGCTGGGAAGTGCTAGCCAAATGCTAGTTCTTAAATACAGCTGGTGAATATGTAAGGAAAATTTACTTCAGCAGAAGACTCCATCATCTAACTGAAAAGTCAATGATCATCTTACATACCAGCATTTAAATATTTGATCAAAAACATTCAGATGATGGTATATTTTTGGTTCAGACTGTGCACTGGAAAGCAGGGAAAACACGGCATTAGAGTCAGTATTAAATACTATGTTGACAGAGAACACAAATGTCAGTGTGACCACCTCAGAAAAGATATTTTAGAATATATAAAATCAAATGACTCAGGATTACTCATGATGTTGTCCTACAAGAGGCAGAAAAAGCTCTGGTTTCAGAGAAGTGCTTGGAATCACTAACAATGTAAAGAAAATACGGCTACGACAAACTTCCCTTGATAAAGAAACACAAAGGCTTCAGCCTCCAAAGATGATCACTGCAAACCAAATGCAAGATGATACTCAAAAGTCCAACAGGAATCTCAATGCATTGTCAAGGGAAGAAGGAAAAAAAACATAATGGCCAAAAGAGATTTCTGTGGAAGAGGCAGTAAGATCATAGAATCATAGAATGGCCTGGGTTGAAAAGGCCCACAATGATCATCTAGTCTCAACCCCCCTGCTATGTGCAGGGTCCCCAACCACCAGACCAGGCTGCCCAGAGCCACATCCAGCCTGGCCTTGAATGCCTCCAGGGATGGGGCATCCACAGCCTCCTTGGGCAATCTGTTCCAGGCCTCACCTCCCTCTGTGTGAAGATAAAAAATAAGAGTTCAGCTTGCCTTCTTACAAGAGAGCTCATGGACGTGAATAAAAATACGGGAATCATTCAGAACTATTTAAATGAGAATACACAGCTCAGTCAGGAAACAGACAAAAAACCCCAACACTATATTATCATGGTAGCCCTCAAAGAGCTAAAAGGTATTTAACTCCTGGCAAAGCTGGTGACCAGTTGGCCTTCCAGCTGGGCAGCAGTGCTGAGTTGCAATGGTGCTTCCCCACCATAAACTGCACTCAAGTAAATCTATAATTTCTCCTGGCATCAACGAGCACTGACAAATGTTTTACAGGAATTAGAAATATTTGAATACATCCAACTTTTCATTTTTTGGTACTTCAGAAGAATTTTTCAGTTCTGTCTGTAACCCAAAATAAAATCTTCAAACATTAATATCTGAATGCCATTGGAATTAACCTGGAATATGTTTTTAAATTGAATATATATCATTCTATTCAAAATGCAAACAAATATGAAGATCTTTCTGTTTCCTGTAAGCCACAAATTCTTGTATCATACTGCTGCTAAACTTCTTTAGGCTTTGCGAGTATCCACTTGAGAATTTGTACCACAAAACAAGAAAAAAGCAGATTTAAATTATGAGGTATGCTGTCATTATTCATATAGGACACATAGGGTAACTTATAAGCAAACATTGTAAGCAAGAATCCAACCAAAATATTACACACAGAGCTGTTGTCTGATTTAAATCCCCCCAATGTGCAGCAAATGGCATCCTCTCAACTTTAGTAAAGGAAGAGGAATTCACAAATATTTCCAGGTACAGTAAAACATCTGATCGTGTAGAGTGGTCATTCCTCCTGAACACTGCCTTTCTTTTGTCTGGGCTTGGTTTTATATTTAGAAATGCTATAAATATCTCATATTTAGTCACATAAAATAATGTTTGGGTAGATGATTCACTTGTTTAATCTCCCCCCAAAAAGGCTGCAGATAAGGCTGGCTGTTTTTACTGCATCTGTTCATCTGGCAGAAAAAAATAATTTCAAGGGGAATGTTGGAAACCAACCCTTTTTTCCCAGATGCTCTATTTCCATATCTCTGATGCCATCTTGCTTCGATCCTTTTCTTTAGATTTCCATGAATTAACTAGTGTAGGGCAGATAAAGAGTATTCCAAAATAAGTAATGATTGCACATAATGATAACTTTGGAAGCTTGAAACAAAAACTGCGATCTCTTGCCTATGCTAAGAAAAACCCAACAACAACCTTCTGGGACAGGTTTAACATGTGGAAAAGTTTCATTCGTAGGATGCTTTTATCTAAATTTCAGAATGGAACTGTAACCTAGAACTAAGTATGCAGTTCCCAATTAGGTAGATAATGCAACATTTGCTTGAGCTCATTTATTCTTGATTTTATTTATTCTATGGGTTTATTCTACAACTAATCAAGATCTCTTTGGTGCTTAGGAAAAAAAAGATTCTGATTGTAATTCCTCTTTTAGTCTTACTGTAATAGTAAAACTTACCAAGTATGTCATATCATACTTCAATTAAAAGTACTGTCCAGAACAATAGTTACCTGGGATGGCGGTTAAGGATAACTTGGAAAGAATCCCAAGTTGGATTTTTTACATCTCCTTAGCTTGTATCACGACTAAGTGTAAGGATCTGCCCTCAAGAAAAATCTGTCAGATAAGGTAACAGGAGGCCTTACACTGCGTCAGATGGAGTCAATTATTACCAGTGCAAAGTTTGATCAAGGTATAGAGCAAGGGAAAACGGGCTGTTTTCAAAAGAAAAATTTGAGCACAAGATTTTTATAGACTCCATTTTAAGGAACGGATAATAACAGGAAAAAAAATCAGGAAAATAATTAACATAGGTAACAGTGAGAGGCCCTTCAGCCTATACCCTTCATCACGAAACTTTGCAACTACAAACTCACATTCTATTAAACATGTTGAAGTAGGGGAATTCTGCTCTCCCCAGACAAAAACTATAGATAAATCTCTTCCAAGATCTGAATTAAAAAGTCAGCCATCAAGAAAAGCAACTGTTTTTCAAATGTGCAGCCAAAATGGGTTGATAATACAACGTGATCAAGTAGCCATGGCGTGCAATTGGACGGCAAATCTGTATATAACTTAATATAGCTTCTATTGTGCCTCTTCCAGATTATGGTTTTGATGTTACTGACTCGTGAGTAGTGCTGGAAGAACTGCAGTGGGGAAAGGAGCTTCCAACATGTAATTTGGTTTTGTCCTAAAATATAGACACATTGTCAGGAAATAGTAACTGTTACCAGAAATACTGCTGGAATGAAAAGTATTGTGTTCTCTCCACTGGAAATAATCTTAGAAGATGATACCAAAATAGCTAGCACTAAAACACAAAGTCCCTGCAAGGAGAACGTGCCCTGATTCAGCAGAACAGGTAAATACGCAGGAGTTCTGCCCAGTTGAAACCACTCGTGCTAGGATTCAAACATGCTACTCACTGAATATCCTGAGTGGGATGGGACCTGTGAGGACCATGGAGTCCAACCCCCAGTTCCACACAGGGCCACCCAAATCCCAAACCTATGTCTGACAGCAGTGCTCTGCCAGTGTTGGAATAGAAATTAGAAGAGCAACTCTGCAACCTGTGGGCTTGTATAGACTTCATGAAGGCCCCAGGCCTTGCCTTGTCCAGACATTGTGGTGTTCCATTGGCATCCATGAGGAGCTCATGGAAGGCGGCCAGTTTGAGCTCCCTCATGCCTCGAGGCAGCAGCTTGTGACCCTCCCTCACACAAAAGGAGGATTGCTCCACTGTAAGCTTCAGATCCAGGGAAATCTTTACTTCAGAATCCAGGTTCTCATTTTCGCCTGTTTGATCTTTTTCTTTTTCCTCCTCTTTCCTCATTCTTGAGTATTTAGCTCCAACCCACAGCTCCTGAGTAGATGTGTTAAAAATAAAATAACAACCAGGGGTGGGATTTTCCAAAGCGCTCGGTGCTGTCTGACTCTGTTCTCTTTGAAGTCAGCAGGAGTTTTATTATCAACTTCAATGGGAGCAGTTAAGCCAATGCTACGCATTGTGAACGTGCATATTCATGAAGCGAGCAGCATTTGCTAATGGTACATGGATTCAAAGGGCTGATAAGAATTTAGTGGGAAAGCTACTTGAAAAAAGCAAGCAGTTCCATAAGTACCAGAAGCAGGAAACCCTGCTTGCCTTGAGCTTGACTGATGTGGCTGCTGGAGGTGTGTGCTGGTGGAAGTGGTGCTCTCCCAAATGGATTCTCCAGTAAAGGCTCAGCACAACATGGCGGCTTTTCCTCAGTAGAAGTAGGGCATCTCTCTTCTACCTCTGCCTGTCTGCTCAAACCTTCAGGGAACTTGCTATTTTTGAGATGGCTTTCCTCTGTCAGGTTTGGCTGGAGTCTGATAACAAACTTAGAAGTTGCTAGGGATATACACACGCACTTATGCACGTGCTCTGCATGAACATAAAATCTGTCCTTTTGTAGGAAGGCATGTTGAGTAAGGCTGTTCAGAACCAAGCTTTAAGGGAGTGAAAGAGGTGGTTTTAGACCAGATGATCAGCAAAAAGCCTCAGATGCGTGAACTGTGATCCTCTGAGAATCTCAGCTATGGAGAAGGTGCTAAGAGAAGGGCAATCCTTGAGAAAAGAGGCTGAAGACAAAAACATGGTCCCTGGGAGGACTTACGATAATGGTTGCCAAGATAAAAGTACATTCAAGATAAGAAACTGAGGCATATAGATGCACTGCATTTGCTCAAAATACTCAAAACAACAAAAATCACAGCATTTTCAAAGTTGCTCTTTTCGGGATGGAAGTAGAGCCCTTCTGGAAATCCAGGCCATTTGCAAACATCTTTGGCTGTGCAAAGAAAACAAATGGAAACGGCAACAACGACCGGTCCCTCTGGCATCAGGGATAACTCAGCCCAGGAGAAAGACAGAGAGTTGGATGTGGTCCCCAAACTCCTTTCATATGTGAATCCATCCTCCCAGAAACAAAGCTTGGCAATGAACCTTCCCTGCCAAGAGCAGCCTATTGCCAGCCCAGGTGCTCCCACGCGCTGTCACTGCCTTTGGCACCAGGGTTGTCCACAGAAGAGAATCAATTCTCTTACCGCCCCACAATTTCCACACCACTGACGACTTGGGAAACAATTAAAAAGGGAATTCAAAGGATCTGTTGAAATTTCAACGAGGAAATATGAGTGAGTGAGCATATGTAAATAGAAAGAATGAGTAGCACATAATTACATCAAATTGTTACTTAGCAGGGGAAGTAAATAACCCAAAATATGCAGAGCAAAAAATGGCGATGAATTAGAACTAATTACTTAAGGCTAATTAAAATAAGAATGGCTTGAATTGAAATATGTTAATAGCATTGAACCTGCCACCTACGAGGGAATTTAAATAAAAATGATAATGTTGCATCAACTTTCACCTGATGGGGCTGAGAAGTTGGGAATTGGAGCTCAGTCTGCTTTGGGGATATTGACAGCAACAGCACATTATTTATGATCACTCCTGGAGCTGGAATTTTCTGGTAGGTGGAGGACTCCTGGTCAAGGAAGGAGAGAGACTGTGCTGGATAATGGATGTGGAGAAAGTACTGCAACAGGCAAACCCTAAATCCCTCGAAGATGAATAGATCTGCATGTGTCTCATGCTGGGGAGGGGCTTTGGCTGAGAGTAAGGCATGGGGTAATGAGATGATAGGGAAGGAAAGGGAAACGGAATAAGAGAGACTGAGGGAGAAAAAGGGAGTGAAATAGATAGGGAGAGCCTAGAGCCATGACAAATCATCACCAGCTTCAATTACATGAGCCTGCTGGGCTATGAAATCTGCTGAAGGTCACTGGATTCTTGTGTTTCTAATTAAGAAAAAAGCTGCTTGCCAGTTCCACCCCATGGTCCAACTGCCTGGGGGAAGAGTTTGGGGGCTGATGGCATTGTCTGGGACTGCAGGTACCTGCAGTGGGAGCAGAGCACTGGAAGTTTGTCCCAAAAGCCCATGCTTACCACAGTGCCCCAAAACCATCTCTATGTTCACCACTTGGTCCTGCCCAGTTCCCCTGGTTTGCACTGAGGATGGAAACCTTTCATCCCCTTGCTGCTCTGGGGTTCCCCCGAAAACCACGAGCTCCACAGAGTGGGGCTGCTGGGTGGGTGCAGGGCAGCAATGCAGCTGCTCCATTTCTGCTCCAACATCCTGGCTGGCGTTAGAGCCAAGTGAATAGTAAGCTGGTGCCAGGCCTGCTGCCAGCTGGTGCATCCAATAGGATTCATCCTGGAGCTGTGCATCTGGAAAAGGTTTAAGCCCAGGGATGGCTGCGTCCCTCCCTGGTGGTTTTGGGATGCTGTGAGCCAACAGCAGAGGTGCTGCAGTCACGTGGCCCTGTTCTGCTGTAACAGCATTCCCAGTATGTAGCTGAGACTGGTTTTGAAAAACCTGCTCGTTAGCACTGATGTACTGCTTGAGCCTTGCACTGGTGATGGTAACAAACTTTGGATCAATTGCTTGAACTGTGATGTGGGGATGACTATCTCAGTGTTCTGTTCACACCAGCATCTCAGCCATGATGGATGACAGTAGGATATACCCTTTGCTGAGCACCATGGTTCAGGGTAAACACATGCCAGGGCAGCCACGAGGTGACTTCCATTCCTCCAGCCCACCGCACAGAAAACACCACCTCCTAGAAAACCATATTTCAGACTGCACTGCTAATTGCAGCAGGACTCTGCAGAGGTCCCAGCATTGCTGTCCCCCCCTCTCAGGAGGGAAGCCCTGGTACCACTGAGAGCATCACGCAGCCAATGGCACGACGCTCCCCCTGTTTCTCTGCTCAGTGTAACGAATCCTGCCTCCCACTCAGAGCTGCTAAGAGAAGTTACTGTGAGTAATCCCCTCTTCAGCGTCTTCTGCTGTAATCGCAGAGAAATCACATTAGCTCTATTTTTTTTATTTCCCTAGGATGAGGAGAAATTCATCAAATTGTAATCCAGGGAGAACACGTGAGAGAGAGAGAGAAAGGCCAACAGCAGCACACACGTACCCTGCAAAAATCCCAAAGTTGACATTTACATTTCAAACACTTACAACAGCTAAACAAATAACAGCAATTACACTATTTGCATACTTTGTTAAATAATTATTTGTTAGGTGAAGGGAGCTGGTGTGTGTGTGTGTGTGTGTGTGTGTGTGCAAGGAGTGGATGCTCCAAGCCCAAGGCGGCAGAACAGCTGCTCCTTCCCTTCCCAGGTGCCCTGTTTGCTTCTCAAAACAGTGGCAAATGCTCCAAAATGCTGGCAGGGAGGTGGATAGATGGGAGGTGTGGGGCTGGGGTGAGCTCTGGAGGATGAAGGTCAGGGGTGGTGAGACCCTATGATCTGCACAGCAGCCCCACTGCCTCCCAAGCATGTGCTCCAGAAATGAGCACTGGACCTTTCCTGCACTGACTGAGGATTGCAGAAGTGCCCAGAGAAAGCACAGGAAGGGAAAAGAGGGAAGGGCCCCTCTTGCAGCACCACTTTGCATCATGTGCTGAGCCCCTGTGATGAGGATGCCCAGCTCCCAGCCCACTTGCCAGCTCGAGGTCAGCAATTTCCCCTCGCATCTGCAAGGGCATCTCAGCTTTTATCTCTTCCTGCTCAGCTCCTGGGGCAGACAGCTAATTGAAGAGCTTTCTTTCGTTCAGCCCAGCAAATGTCTTTTAACCTGCTTGGCTTTCCCCATGAATGGCTCTCTCCTCTCTATCCTCTCACCGCTCCTATCCCTGTTGGGGTTTTTTTGTGGGTTATTTTTATTTTTTAGTAGACTTGAATGATGTGAACTGGTGGAGAGAGCAGAAGCCTTCTGCCTCTCCTCACATGGTCGGGAAGGGTGGAGCGGAGCCAGAGCCACCGCATCTCTTCACACCTGGCTGGAACCAGGTCAGGCAGCTAATGCGTTCCTTGGGCTCGGCCGCGACTTGTTGGAGACAGACAGAGTGCTGCAGGCTGGGAGAAGGAATTCCAGCGAGAGACATATGTGGGGGATGCAGTGCCAGGAGAGCCAACAGCAAGCTGGAGACGGAGAGCTCTGCTCGGTGCGACGTAAAGAGAGGCAGATTTAATAGAGGCTTGATGACTTTGAAACTGTCCCTCATAGCCTCAATTAAGACGGGAGATTTCATTAAGTGCACAAGCAATGCTCATGCCCTGCCGATGGGCAACATTCCAGCTCCGGAGGTGATCACTGTCCATGTGGGTTCATTATTCCAGCAGCACGCAGTGTGTTATTCCAGCTACAACTCTGTGCAGTTTAGGGCGGTACCAGGACTGCCTCAAACTAAGGGAATCTCATGAGGATGGAGAGGAGAAATGCTCAGAAGAACTGCTCGCACCTCAAACCATTTTAACCTGGACAGTTTATGTTTTCCCTTCAGCCAAAGCTTTTTCCTGGTTTTATTTTATTATTTTTTAAGCTGAAAGAATGCTATCCAGTTCAACCCTGGTTCTTTCAAGTGGAAAGTAGAAATGCTCAGATTTCTTCAATATCTCCTTTCTGCTTTCCTTCCCACTATCACACTTTCTGCTTACAGTGGAAGAAATAGGGATAAGAAACTCCTCGTGTGTGAAACCAGCCCTAAAACTGAGCAGCGAATGCTTTGCTCCATTGTCCTGTGCATCGGAGTCACCTTCTCCAGCTTCCACCCATCGCTGTGAGCTCCACGGGGCAACAGATTTGGAGAGAAAAGAGATGTAATTCCTGCCTTTGTGTTAAAAAAAAAATAAAAATCAACAAATCAAGTCATGGGAATGGCCAAATTTCGCTTCAGAAGATATTTAACACTTCTTTTTGCTTCATCTCTTCTTGAATACTTCTTATAAAAGACAAAGGCTTCAAACAAAAGGTCATTAAGAGATAAAAAATGGAAGCTCTTCTTGCAAGAATGAGAAAGAAGGCATCTTGACATTTTTAACAGGTCTTTTTTGTCCTCCTTTCCAAAATGAAAATTAATCAACATTGATTTGATTTCACACACAAAAGCCCCTTCCGTGGATGTGGCATTTGCTGACGGAGAGCTGTTTCGACAAGAAGATTCCAGCCAGTTCTGCGGGAGGAGCAGAGGACGCGGCACGCCAGCAGGGCAGAGCCACAAGGACATCACTCTGCCAGGGTCCACAATAAATCCCGTCCTTTTTCTGGGTCAAGAAACTCAGAGCTGTCTGGAGGTTATGCTAACACGCCGGGGTTTGGGGACTGATGTCAAGATCTGAGGAATTCCTGTTGCCTGGAATAGAAACAACGGAATTGTTCCAAGGCACCATTTATCCCCAGGTGCCTGGGAGCTGTCATTTCTGGAGAAGATGAACAACCTGAGAAGATCTAATATCTTTAGAAATAAATCAGGAAGACGTTTCATTCAGCTCCCCCTGTGAATAACGCATGGGAGTTGCAACTTGCTTTAGCTAGAGGCGGGGGAGGGCAGTGGGAGCCGACCACCAGCTGTCCTGGACCTGGTGGAGGAGGACTGGTTGCTGAGTTGGGGATCACTCTACCCCAGCAGGCCTGGTGTGATACTTAAGCAGAGAGTTCTCATCTCTAATGACAGCTAAACCTGCTGAACCGCAATGAAACTGCCCTGTTTTGGATGCCTAGAGAGGGCCCAAATACTCAGCAACATGCAAGACTGCAGCTCGTGCCTCTGCCAGGATGGAGATGGATGCCTCCATCCATCCATTCACATGGATGTCCTGCTCGCTATGAGATCTCGGTGTGGACAGACCCAGAGAGATGCTGGGGGGCAGGACCTGAGCAGGGTACAGGATCTGGAGATATAACACCTCCCTCCATGTCCTCCACGCAACAGCAATCCAACCAAAGCACTCTCCTCCGCAGGTGAGCACAGAGAATCTCTTCCACTGGGCACAGGGTCTGGCTCGCAGGGCTGATTTCCACACTTCTCTGCCTCTTGCTCCTTCAGCAGCACAAATCTCTCTTTTTCCCTGCTTAACACAGAGCACCCTGCCTTAAAAATTGAATTCTGAGCCATTCAGGCTGTCAAGCTCTTTTCAAGCATCTGCTTGTGCTTGTTCCTGGGATTAAGTGTGACAGTTACCTGGGAGAGCATTACCACTTCGTCCCGCTCCGATGGCAGCGCCCGCCTGGGAGAGAGCTGGCACAGGGATGCTGGGCAAGGAGCAGCCTGCTCCTCTCACCTCGACCCTTGTGCTACTGTAGCACACCTGCTTCTCCCTATTAATGCCTGTTTTATCTTGACTCTTTTCCCTGTCTGTTTTAGTCTAAAGACTAGATAAGGACCAATATGGTGTAGCAGAGCACAAGCAGAGGATGCTACAGATGTGCTCCTCTTGGGCTGTAAGCCACCTTTCACGGGTAAGGTTTCTCTTTGAGATGGAAAAATCCCTAAAAAGTGAAATCTCAGTGCTGAAAGTTATGCTGAGTGCAGCTCTATCCCAGCCAGTGACCAGCTCACAGATGTTTAGAAACATGAGTCATCTGGAATGTGTCACAGCATTTACCTGTGATGAAGGGACATAGGTGGGTCAGGGAACGGGCAACGTGGAAAGAAGCCACCTGCTTCCTAGATGAGATAATAATGCCATGAGCTTGGTGCCGTAACTCCTGGCACATCCCTGCAGCACTGCCCCTACTCCATGCAGCATCCTGCTCTGGTGTGCGTACACCACTTTAAATCATCTTGAGTGGCTGTATCTATGTCAGGGAGCAGAGAAAATGGCAAGGGAGAAGCAAACAAAGCGAATGGAAAAAAGCTTAACAAAAACAGTGGCAAAGTCTTCCCACGCCACTCTGTGCTTTCAAATAAATGAGGCTAATTAACTAATTGCCTAAATTATTAGGGCTATTTTTACTCTTGCATGAAGGGTTGGCATTTTTGCCAATTTCTTAAGACTCAGCAATGAACTCTCGACATGTCGGGATGCTAATGAAGCACAGCCCTGGGAGCAGGGAGCCAGAGGGTAGGGAGCTGCTGGGCCAGCACTGGGCTGGGGTGGGCACCATTGCTGCAGGAAAGGAGCACCTGCAGTAACACAGCTCCTGTTGAGTGATGCTGTCCAATACAGAGGCTTGGTGCAATTTGCTGATATCTCATCTGCACCTGAATCTGCCTCCCAATAAGAGGTTTATCTGACAACTAAGCAGCCCCTCTGCTCCACCTGTTTCCCGTTGCAGCCCAGATGACAGAAGGAGATTTTGAGGAAGGGTTTCATACCTACGCAAGAGAAAAGGAGACTGATGGCTGCAGGAGGGTGAACATGCAAGTCCTGGAGCCATGCAGCTCTCACAGACAGCTCCAGCATCACCCTGGACAACCTGATCAACCTGGACAACTGTCAGGAAGCAAGGACAGCACAACTTGATATCAGCAGCAAAACCCATTTGAAAATGGCCCACGGCTGCAAACTCAAGTGCCCACCCAGGGAACGGCCCATTTGCAAGCCTGGTTTCCCTGCTGTTGCCTTGGGGAGCAAAACAGCAGCGAGTTCAATGCTGCGTGTGCTGCTTCCAGAACTAATTGGGGTTTGCTGTGCTAGTACTGCCTGGTGCCTCCGTAAAATGGGCCATGGCCCACTGAGCAAAGCATGGGAGTCCCTCTCCCAGCAGAGAGGTAAAGGCAGTGCTGTTTGTGATAGAAGGACCCTCCAGCTGTAATTACTGAGAAGCACCCATTCCTCTTGCTCTAGGGACTGGAACAGGCCAGCCACCATCACGTCAGCCCTCACAAACTCTAGATTAAAATATATCCTGTGCAGGTAGAGAACTGATGTTATGTGGCCTGTGCACATACAGTCATCCTCTGTGACACCAAGAGCTCCTCAAAGTATCAGGCTGCCCTCCACAAAAGGAGAGCATTAGTCCATCGGCCACAACCCCAACAGACCAGAATCCCATGTCATAGGAGCTGCTTCCTTCCACTCAGAAAATGCTGTTTTCTTGGTTGGCTTGCTTGGTGGGGTTTTTTTTTTGTGTGTATGTGTGTGTGTGTGCTTTTTCTCCCAGAAGGAAACTAGATGTTTTCTCCTCTTCAGCTAAATGCCAACACTTAAACTCCCTGGTGGAAATTTCAGTTAACTCCATTAAAATCCCCCAGCCATTCCTGCTCATTTTTTTTGCTGAAGAGCTTGTCCCCTCAGGAGCAAAGAGACAGATAGACCTGCTTTTCTGTAACAAACCTCACTTATCAGCTATAATCAGGTGACACTCCAGGCCCTGCTCTCTTCTCAGCACTGAAGTACACAACTTTTCAGGCTGGCAAGTCTGTTCCAGTCATGCCATTGAGGAGAAGGGCAGGTGAAAGTCCCCTCCCTGCCCTTCAGATGTGGGAACGAGGTCCCTTCTCAGTTAACTCCAAGGTCATCTCTAACATTTTACCAACCATGGCTTAGTGTGGTTGCGTTCTGGAGATCTCAGCCCTCTTTGGCCACTCGTCCTGGTGCTGCACCACACTCCTAGCACACAGCTCTTTGCACACACCCAATCTGAACCTCCCAAGCTGCTTTCATGCCAACTGCCCCCAACCAGTCCAGCTGCCACTATTGAAAAGAGCTTGATTCTATCACATTTTGCACTGTCTGTCCAAGCAGCTGTAGTTATTTAATGCTGGCATTCAAACCTGGATCCTGCTGATCAACAGGCTGCAGAATCTCTGGATGCCCTGAAACACTGCTCTGAGAGTGCTGGTGAAGAGAGTATTGGAACCACACTGAAGTATAAAAGTAGGCCACAGACTTCCTCAGGCCAGTTTCTGCCCAGGTACTTGTCCCTCGAACAGGGATCCTTGACCCTTCACAGCTGTCTCAGTGAGGATCATTAAGATGATGAAGGTGGGCCAGATGGCAACAACTGCTGCCCTCAGTAACGCATGAAGGACACCTCACAACCCAGCTAGCAAGATAATATGTCTTACCACAATCTTTTGGTACCTTTCCTTTCTATCTGCAGACTCCCTCCTCACCATCCAGCCATCTTGTTTGCTGAAGACCTTGTCGTGAATGGAACTGGATAGCTTTTGCTATTGAGAATGCCATTGTGTAGAGGTCTACTACTAACAAGCAAGGTCTCTGTTGGACCAGGCTCTCTCAGGGCAGTGCAGAGGTTAGAAGTTCAGACCTCTCCTTTGAGCAACAATGTGCTCTGTCATGGAATTATTGCCTCTGTTTGCTCCTGAAGGTTTCTACAACACCTCAGTCCTAAATCAAAGGTTTTCACTCTATTCCAAGCAGTAATCCCAAAGCTACAAGATTCATGGCAAGGGGTGGCCATTGACTTTTTTACCTTTTGGATCATTCCCTTGTAAAAACTTATAATTTCTACTATTTTGCCAGTGGAGCATAGGGAACCATTGTCCCAGAGCTTTGTAAATAGAAAACTGAATTATGGCCCCTGGGGTGATTTGTGTGGAAACTTCACCACTTCTCAGGCCCATGACCCTCCTGTGTGTGAAACAGAAAGAGCACAGCTGCCCTGCAGCTCCATGCTCACGTTGTGTTTAGAGATTCTCCAATATCTGGCACTGGACACACCACATTAAGCCCTACCCCACCTTCTTGTCTAAACCTGGCAACATGGCAGGGGGTTAATCCAGATTTGTGCTGCTCAGAAAAGAGCCTGGCAGGAAGATCTGCAAGTCACACCTCCCTGCTCACTGCCATTGCTCAGCAGCCCACTAGAAACAATGAAACCTGGGCTCTCCATCCTGGGATCAACTGGCAACCCCAAACCAGGAACTGGCAGCCCTTTACTTGCTGCTTGCTGTTCTGGGCCTGGCTCTGAAGGCTGCTCACTGCCTATTGCCACTGCACTCATTTCCCTGAGGTACATCACCGCACACTGCATCCAACACTGCCATCCACCCATGTCTGGGGACCAGGACAGAGACCAGATGACAATAGTGGGACCCATGGAAAGCCTGTTCTGCAACCCTCGCAATACAGAATATCCTAGTTTCTTCATCTCCTCTATCCCCATGCCCATAGGGGAGTGGTGATAGGGAGGACTTCAGGAAGTTGATATTTCCTAATGGCAGGTCTTGCTGGAAGTGCAAGTCAAGTATAATTTCTTAGTATTTCCCTCTGCATATTTAATTTACCAGC
This sequence comes from Pavo muticus, assembly GCA_016647715.1. NCBI lineage: Eukaryota > Metazoa > Chordata > Aves > Galliformes > Phasianidae > Pavo > Pavo muticus. The sequence continues at coordinate 2,492,992 of JACDJE010000022.1, read as the reverse complement.
AGATGTGCATAGATTTAAACACAATACAAAGGAGCAGCCACGATCAGTAGAGGCAAAAGACAGAAGGAGCTTCTCCTTTTCCTTTGGGGTTATGGAAGTCTCCACTCTGAGAGCCCAGAAAAGGGGCACTGCCAGTGCTGGACTCTCACCTGAGCAAGCTCTGTTTGGAGGGGCTGACAGGAGAGACTCCAGTAGTCAGGTCCAAGCATCCGAGGTGCTCAGGGCAGGGACAGGCACTGACAACACTAGGGTAGAGTATTTAGGAACTTGAACCCCCCACCTGAGAGAACAGGATATCAGCTCCAAACTTGCTACACAGCATCTCTCCAGAGAGGAGAAGTCCCCTGGATACTGCCAAGACACCATGGGAATAACCCTGCTGGCAAACAAGGGCGTTCCCCAGGAGATCTCTGCACAGACACGGGTATGTAACACAATCCTTTAAGCACACACTCAACACGAGAAGTGGTAGCTGATTAAATCTCCGCATGTACCTGTGGGAAGTGGGGAAAATATCCGACTCATTGGAGCCGTGAAATATATTCACCTGTTGCAGGAATCTTCTTTTTTTTTGGTACTAACAGAGCAGCAGAGCTGTGCACATGAAAATCCTGTCTGAAACGAATCCTCGATCAAGGGGAAGCCACATTAAAAGGTGAGTTATGCTGGCCACCAAGGCTTTGGGTTTTTCAAGAGTCTCTTGTAGAATTACTGCATTAGCAAGCTATTACAGGTGAGGATATCAAACTGCTAGGCACAGCAAGAAAAGACATGGAGTATTTGAGATGGGATAGAAACACATGGAAAAAATGAGGCAGAAGAGGGCAATAGGGGGAGAGAGGAGAAGTAGAGATGTGCAGAGGGGTGTGAGGGTGATAAATGATGGAGGAGATAGTGGAAGGGGATGAAAAGAGAGTGATGTGCAGTAGGATAAGGAGAAAAAAAGAGAAAAAGAAGAGAAAGAGAAAGAAGAGATAAATGAGGGCAAAGACCATCTCATCATTTTGCAATTCCACCTCGGTGGAGAGGAAAATTGATGTCTGGAGCTTTTTTTTTAATGGCCAACCTCCTGGGCATGGGACAAAAGACAAGTTATTACCCAACCCTGGGTCAGGTCTGCAGCCTGCCAGCTGCTTAGACACAATCAGAGAGCCCACGAGAGCCATAAATCAAGTGGGGGCAAAGAGATCACAGAGAGCCTAGGACCAGGCACAGAGCAGCAGCGAGCTCAGCAAATGCAATAATCACAGCAGAAGAGCGAGCCCAGGAATGACACAGCCTGGAAAGGAGTGCCCAGCCCCAACGGGCTCCGCTCATCTCTTCTTCCTGCCACTCCTAAGAATGGCACTCCCCCAGAAATGCAATTCCCCCTGCATTTCCTCCCGATTTCTCTTCCTATTGATTTTCAAGCTCTGAATACCATTTATTTTTGCTTGCTTGATTCACTCATTCATTGAATAAAGGCATCATCACTATTATTATTATTATCCCTGTCATCGCGCTCCTCATCACACATTATATTATTTGCATTGCAGAGCTGGAAGATTTCAGGTTGAGGCAGGAAATTTGTGCGAGTTGTTATTACTGCAATCAGATGAAGTGAGAATTGGATTGGCAAAGGCTGCCAGAGTGCAGCTCTCCCAGCAGGACGCGGAGGCTCTGCCCAATCAGGGAGAGCTGCAGTCCTATTGCACTGGTCCCGCCAGCAATTTCGGACTTGCCTTGCGCATTCCATCTCCCTCCCATCCCACCACCCGCCCCCATTGGCTCCCAGCAGAGAACAGGGAATGCATCAGTACAGGAGGGCGAGGAATCAGAAAAAGACTTGGCGAGATTGCACATTTTCTGCCTTGCTGATGGTATTTATTAGACAACAGAAAATAGCTATTTTACCATCTGCCTCGTGAAAAAAAAAAAAGTCCTCATTAAATTAATGGAATGTGCAGCTGCTGAACAGAGCGTTCCTCTCCCCGTCACCTCCCAAGCTGCCCAGCACTTGCTGGAGAACAGAACTGGGTTGCCAAAAGTAGCTGAGGCTAACTTGGGCTTGTGTGGTAGAAGAGGACGGACAGACAGACAGACAGCTTTCTGCTCCTCCTGACCCCAGGGCCCTTGCTGCTGGTCCTATAGGAGCCCTGTTGTGCAGAGGGGCTGCCTTGCTCACTGTGTTACGTTCCCTTCCTGCACACAGGGGCTCTTCTTGGAAGGGAAGGAGACCAGTCTGCTCAGCAGGCTGTAGATGCATTCTTTCTCCTAAGCTGAGGGCGATCCAGACTGCAGATTCAGCTCAGTTGCCCATCACCCTACACTGAGCATGGCAGGATCTTAGGGCAAGCAAAGTCCTAATGCCTCAGGCATCTCAGTCAGTGTTAGCTAGCCACTCCACCCCATCATCCATCTCTACACATCCAAGTTTGACCCGAGCTGGTGCTGGCCCTATGGAGGTGTCCAGCTGAGAGTGCAACACCAAGAATGCCTTGAGGCTGGCTGACTGCATAGGCCAGAGGAGCCCCTGCACAGACAGGTCAAACCCAACCCTGAATCCTTTCTACACCGCAGTAAGACTGGAGCACTACAAACTAAATGTCCTGGACGATGCGAATGATGTTAATGGAGCTAGGAGAATGGCAACCAGCTTAATGCCAACAATATCCACTCATTTCTAATGGGTTTGGTAAAGCTATAAGGGTTTTAAGGCAACCTTTTCTTCTGGTAAAGCACGAGGAGTGGTCGCCATAATCACTCATGACTTTGAGGAGTTGATCCATCATATTTACATCTCCAGTGCTCCCAGAGGTACCAACACATCTGCCTAGCTAATAAACCTACTGCTTCACCGCCTCATCACGAGCAACGTCATAGAATCATAGAATAGCTCAGGTTGAAAAGACCTTAAAGATCATCAAGTCCAACTGCAACCTGACTGTATGACCCTAATTCTAACAGTTGACCACTAAATCATGTCCCTGAGCAAACGCCATTTGTTTTAGGACAAGTAAAGCCCTTTCTTAGATGTCTCAGCATCACTGCAGCACAATCCACCTTTAATCCTCACTTGTGTTTTCTGCTGTTGACACCAGGCAGTTCCCAGTGCTTGCACTGCTGCTCTGAAGGTGCAAACCCTCTTCCGAGGTCCTCAACTCCCTTTTCTAAGCAGTTTTTCTGCACAGATTTTTGACCCATAGGATCTTTCCATGCTTTTCACAGTAACTTCGTTCCCTTCTGTTTGTTCCTTTAGCAGTTACAAAAGGCAATGGGCAACAGCTGGCCTCGGGAGATGGGCCCAGCTGTGCAGAGTACATCACCACCATGGAGGAAGTGGGATGAGATGGCCTCTTGGGCTTCAGCACACAATGGCAAGCTACAGGACTACAGCATGTCCAATCGCTTCACACCGAAATAAATCCTGACATAATAAGTCTTAATACCGCCAAAGAGACTATTACGGTCAGTCACAAAAATAATCCACGTTGAAAATGGGTGGAAATTCCTCTTCCCGGTGGAATAACATGGCTCCAGAGCATCAGTTCCAGTCAGAGAGGATTGTTTCATGTTTACCCAACAGAGAGGGCAGCTCCAAAAGGCAAGTGCTCGTTGCCAAAAACCCCTCTGCTTAAGGGAGATTTTTGTCGCCTCCTGTCAAAGATGTGCTTTTAAAGCCAATGATCAAGAACGAAAGGGGAAGGCCGTGAAAGGCAGAGATCAAATCAAAGTCCAGAAAGATGTCCTGGCTGCCTCCTACATGCTGCCTTCAGCTCTGCTCATCTTTAATGAGCAGCAGTTAGGGCAGAACACCAGCTAATTGCTTCACAAGCAGAAGGTTCCTAGTTTGAGTCCAATGATAAATCTTCTCCAAGCCCTTGCCTCTACATCACTCCTATCTCAGGGGTCATTAGCAGAACTGTGCTGGTCTTATCCAGCCCTGGGCCAGGAACCTGTGAGACTGCAGCACAGCACCTGAAGGGGAGTGGAAATCAGCAGAAGAATCAGCAGAAGGATGTGGGTTTTTTTCCCTTCTTAGAAAAAAAATCTCAATGGGCATCATGAAAGCACCTCTGTGGATGCAGGAATGCTTGGGGGAGGACATTCATGTTCTTCAGTCAGCATGGGGGTAGTTGTGATGTTTCTCATGTGTCTGTCCTTTCTTCATCCAAGTGTGATGTACACAGCATGTGGGGCTGCCATGGGGCGAAGAGAAAGCCAAGAGAAGGACCCACGGCTGCAGCTGGTGCGTGGAAAGTACAGCACAGGCACAGCAGGGCTGTGTTTGCACAACTCACAGGGCTCTGGATGCAGCCATCAGTTTGCAGGCAGGCACTTTTTGCCTGCATGTCTCAGAGCTGCTCACACAGACATAGATTCGTGGCTACCTCCTTTCCATGGAGGGAAATGAGGAGACAGTAAATGAAGGACCTCATCCTCCAGGCCTGCCCTGGGGCCAGTGCACAGGTGAGGAAGGCTGCTTTTTTAATGCCAGGAGTCTCATCTCAGCATCATTTCCCCAGCTCCGTCCCTCTGCATCCAGGAGCCCTGGGTTCACACCGACAAGCAGGAGCATCTCTGGATGATTAAAGCAAGTGCAGCCTTTTAAATTGCTCTGATTGGGGTTGATGGCTGCGCGGAGCTGGACACTCTGCTCTAATGATCTGTGCAAGTCTCCCTGCTGCAACCAACCCCTCCTGCCTGAGAAAATAAGGAGAAAGGTGGAGGGAAAAAAATATACCCTCCCTTGGTGGGAGTCCCAGTGTCATCTTCCTAATGGGGCCTGAACTGAAAGCAGCTCTGACCCTGGTGTGCACAGCCCCATCCTTGCCCTCTCCAAGTGCCTCTCCTTGCCAAGATTTGGCCTTTCCACTGCAGAATGAAAGAGCTCCAAAATGAAGGATGCATTTCCTAGCTCTCAAAAGGGGCTAAACAGAGGCACAGGGGGAGGCCGGAGGTGTCCTGCAGCGACTGACCCTCCATGTGACATTGATGGCTCTTAATTCCTAAGCCCGCTTTGGAAGGATTTCAGCAGATCCTATTTAATCACCGCAGCTTCCTCATCCCAGGGCAGCAGTCTGCCTTCTCCTCTGCTGGCTCTCCAAGAACTGGCCGCCTGCCATGCTCCCATCCCAGCACAGGCAATGCCACCAGAGCCACCCAGCTCAGCATCGTTTGCTTGCAGGACTCTGCTTCACTAACGGAGGGCACTGCTTCCCACAGGTGGGTCCCGAGCTCCCCACCACCGAGCACAAATGTTTAAAGGCTTGTCAAAACGTTGTAACGATTTTTTTGCCTTGTTCCATTAGCTCCATTTCCAAAGGCCACCACTGGAACTACCGAACATTTATTTCTATTGAATCCAGCTCAGAAGTTACGATGTGAGGAGCTGGGAGACAGGACAGTCTGTTCCGCAGAGCCAGCTTCTCCCCACCGCCGCTCAGCCGAGACACGCTGCCCTTTGAAATATCACTTTTATTCCTACCTTAGAAAAACTAAAATAAAGAGATTGATTCTTCCACCTGCTTGATTTGCTTTTGCTACTGAATGAGTTACCAGCGAGGTGGCTTCCCTGGGTGAGCTCTGGGGTTTGAATGCGTCGCGTGGTTTGTGCCACCCTGCCACGTGAGCTGGATTTTTAGGTGATTTTCCTGTTGCTAGAAAGGCGTGCACATGAATCTCCCTCCCTCGCTGTCTGTGCATGAGCAGCATCTCATTATACTATGAATTAAAAAAAGCACTGAAGACAATGCAGACACTGGTTTGGGGAAGAGCTGAGGCTACAGATCCTGGGTTGGCTTTGGGTTCTGTGCACCGCAGAACAGAGCTGGGGACATTGGAAAGATGCCCCACACACCAACCATGGCTGTGGGCTCAGCTCCCCCTAAGCAAAACCCCAAATTTGCAGGACGGAGCAGGGGAAGGGACTGCCCACAGCAGCCCCCTGATCATCATTCCCTCCCTTCCTCTGGGAAATCTGAAGCAGTTTTAAAGGCTTCCCTGCATTTTAATTCCTCCCTCTCTCAAGAGATGTGAGAGCCCAAGAGTTTCAGCCCCGCTGCCTGGTTGCTCAATGAAGTTGGAATCTCCATTAGTGACATCATAGGCCGTTGCCATGGGGATGTCACAAACTTATTGCCATGGGGATGTCACAGACTCAGTGCTGTGGATGGGCACTGAGGGAGGCAGTGCTTCCCAGGCACCCGTGGCCCCGGTAATTAGTGAGCTGGCATGGGAAGTGAGGTGAGATGCAGGATAGGAACGTAAAGCCATTCAGTAAGTATGATCTATTGGAAAGCATTCCCTGATGAGAAAGGGCCTCATTAATGGATCCTGTGCTCTTAAGTAAACCATGATAGACAAGAGAATAAAATAGAAATTATAGTGATTTGTTTTATTGGGCATTTCATTGAGTAATTAAGAGGATAATTGGGAGTGGGAACATAAAAGGCGCCTTGCTACTGAACATGCATTGTCAGATGTTTCCCAGTGCTAACATAGGCTCCCCAGGCAGGATGTGCTGCTCTTATACCACCTAGCTGCCATTTCACCTCCTCTTCTTTGAGACTGGAAAGCACTTGGAGAAGTACCTGTGCTACTACTTCAGCTCCAGGCAGGACCCAGCATCACTCCAAGAGACCTCAGCGCTCTCAACACAACCTCTGCTACTTCTCCAAGGTACCCAGCCCTTCCCACAGACAAGGAAATCTCGGTGCTGATAAAATATGCATGAAAAACCCATCTGAACAGAGAAATCCATGGCTCCTTCCAGCCCCCAGCACATCTCACCCCACCCCACTCAGCCACCAGCACAGCCACACACCAGCACAGCTCCCACCATGGGTTTCCTTCCCATGCTGCACACCAGGGACCCCAACCCTTACACACAGCTGGCTCCAAAGAGGCCCTGAGAGGAAGGTACCCCCTAGCCCCAGCAGGAGCCATCCTGTCCCTAGCAATCACTGCAGGAAATGAACACAAGCGTGCAGATGGAGAAACACAGATTTGAGAGACCAATGCCATGGAAAGAAATGTTCGGATTGAGTTCAGGCAACAAGTCTCACTGCATATGAAGGTGCCAACACCAAGAGAACAAGGGGGTGAGAAACTAAGCTCATGTGGTTGCCTCACACCACTGATCCAGGACACCATACAAGCCACCAGCACAACAACGGGTGTCCAAAAGAAACATCCATCTGCAACGCAGCGCTGACCAGTAGCCAAGAACTACCCAAAAATAAAATGTTATCTCAGCACACCGCTGTCCTCACAGGCAGAAGAGCAGCCTAGCGGGAGACAAGCGCTCAGCACAGCCCTAAAACAAGGCTCCTGTTTGAAGCACGGATCAAGGCTGGATTAAGAGAGCCCAGTAGGAGCCTCCAGCTCTGCTCCCATGCTGAAAGGCAGCTCAGCAGTGACTTCACATGCAACGTTGGGCTGGATTCTGGGAGGGAGTAATTGCAAAGCATGCGCTCCGCTTCTCTATGGAGCTGCAGGGAGGGAAGGCAGAGCTGCCTTGTCCTGGCTGTAGGAGCACCCAGCACTGCTCTGCCTCTGCTACATGAGCACTTGGGCAGAATCCCACTGGGCAGATGAAGACCAATAGCAAACGCAGCAGAAAATGCCACCATCTGCCTGGCCAGGCAGATCCCAGAGCAGGTCCCAGAAACACATCAGTGCCTTCAGACGAGCTTGAAGAACCACTTCTCAAGTTTCCCTCTAGTCAACAACTTATTTCCTCTCTCCAATTCCAGCAACAAGCAGGGTTAGTTCAATCCAAGCAGGCAACAGAGGATGAGAACCCGGCAGCAGCCCCTACCTGTGTGTGCATCCTTCCCTTCTCACCACACAGCCAGGAGCACGCTGCTCTCCCTTGGTACCACTCCAGCATCCTGTGTTGAAGGTAGATTTATGCACTGATCATGGTTGGAGCTGTCGATAAAAGAGTGCAGAGAAAAAGGGTTTTACTGGGAAGTTTTAGGGCTACTTCTCTTCCAGTGTTGTGCATTTGTGAGGTTGGTAATATTTTAAGCCCCTTTTTTCTAGGATCACCCAAGTGTTTGGTTCAAAGCTTTAAAAATAAATTGCGGATCTTCTTTCATCTACTATGCATGAGATAGTCAGAATCATTGCATGGCCTAAATGGATATTTTGGGAGGGACCCAGGGCTGAGCCATTCCCAGTTGAACTGGGAGCTGGAGGGATGAAACTCATTTGCAAACAGTGTTCTGTGCTTAATTCCTTGACCACAAGGGAAGAGGGGCCATCGGCTACTTGTCATTCCTTGTGAGAAATTGAACAACTGGGTTCAATAGTACTAAATCATATCCATTAAAATCAGGGAGAATCTGCAGCAAATCCATTTCCTTCTGCGCCTGAGCGATGTCCCATGACGGCAGTGAAAGCTCAGCAAGCTGCTGGGACATTGGCGACAAGCAGGGCCCCAAAACTTCCCCCAAAAGCACTGAGCACATTCTGAGCACCGAGTACATTCCTCAGGCCCAACATGAGCCACTTCTTCCTTATGCAGTTTGAACAGCTTCCCCTTTTACACCACATACACCTTTCCCTGCAAGGAGGGGCTCCGACACCTGCAGCACTGTGCCCACCCGGCGCCCATCGATGGCTTTGTGGCTCATAGACACAACGAGAAGCCGAGGAGCTAATATAATGCAATTTTCCTTGTTTACTGCATTATTACAGTGGTTGAATCTGCTGATTAATTCCTATTTTTCTCTCCATCTCTCCCCAGCATCCCTTTCTCTTTTTGCCCTGCTATCTGCATACGGAGCCATTTATCTGTACTGCTGCTGTAACAGCGAGCAGGGCCACAGTTCTCATCTCTCCTCCCTTTCAAATTTAATCTCGCAGACCTCAATCTTTGTGATACTGCTATTATTTTGTCTGTATCTGATCTAACGGGAACAAGCCTTTTTTTTTTTTTTAAAGCAAAAAAAAGAAAATGGAAAAAACTAATCCAAGCAAAAGATAATGATGACTGTGGCACTAATGATCCTTGGCACATCTCCTCGCGATGAATCCGGTGCTAAAACAGAGGCCGCTTGTTTCCCTTCTCTCTACAGAACTGCAGGACCGACCCCTCGTGCTCAGGCTGCTCCCACCAATGAGCAGTGCTGCCCCGGTCTCCTGGGGGATGCAGTGCGATGCCAACCATCTCTGCAGCCCTTCTCAGTGTCTTAACTTATTTACCCAAATAGTGGAAAAACAACTCAAGTGGAGCCAGACACTCTCCAGCAACATGACTGCAACTGGTTTCTTTAGTTTAGTTCCCCTGCGAGCTAGGGAAGAAGCTTGGTCCTGATGGTTATTAATTGAAAAGGAGGGAAGGTTAAGTAAAGTAGAGGGGAGATTTCCTGCAACATGAAAAATAAAGCGCTCTTCACCACTGTTCCTTGCAGCTCTGTTTCCTCAGGGCTCCCACCAGCATAGACCACCCCTAAAGCACCACGCCACATCGCTCTGCATGCACCGAGCCCACCCACCAGCAGGAGGGGACCTGGGGAACCCCTCTCCTCCCTTCTCCAGCACCAGACATCCAGAGGTCCTGTGAGCAGCAAACACCCCCTCCTTCCACAGTCCATTGTTCCATGGTTTCTCTCTATGCTGCGCTCTTCACCTCTGCCTGCAGCCCAGAGACCTCCACGCTCCCTTCCCTTCCCCCCCAGGTACACTATAAATCAATCATGGGGCCACACTGCTGATACAAGTGGGGACTTGGAACTGCTTCAAAGGCACACAGCTCCAGCAGGGCATGGGAACCAGCCCATCTTCTGCACCGGGATTTACTGAGGTGAGACCTGCGGAAACCCTCCTGAGCCCTTGCCTGGATCCTCTGACCGAACCCACAGGGCCCAGTTTGGGGAACCCCTCATTCACATCAACATGGAGCTCTGAACTGCACCAGCATGTGGGTGAACATGACTGGGGGACCGTGGGCATTTCTTCATCTAGATACAACACAGCATGTATTACATTGATTATTAATGAATGATTAAGCTTTATGAAGAGCATTATGAATTTTGAAGCTCCTAATAATCATGAGCTGTCCCTCGCTTCACCCTGCAAGCCTCAAAGCTGTAATGAAACAAATTCCAGCCCTGAGCATCTCTAATGGAGGGTGCTGCAATCCAGAGCCCAGCTCAGAGCCATGGGCATTTTTTTTGTCAGTGAGGAACATCTGATGTCTTCTAATGTGAATGATGCCAGGGATGGCAGAAAAACAGCTCTCCATGATCTATGGCTTTGGGAAGGACTTGCACCAGCCTCTCAGCTCTCAAACACCAAGTTGCCTTCTTGTGCCCAGCGCCGTTCCTATATCATCACCCCAAAAGCCCAAGTTTGCACAGCCTCCATCACAGCAGGCATTTGTTAGCGATGAGCCATCTCAGCAGCAAGGAAGAGCCTGCATTTCCAGAAATGCTCACTGTCACCTTCCTCCCAAGGAAAATGCAGCTATTCACGGCCTGAGGGGAGCATGAGGCCAAGCAAGAGTCACTCCCAAATGAGTAGGGCTGTCCCTATGACCATACAACACTCATCTTGGCTCCCAGAGCAGCATGCGCTCCCATTGGGTGCTCCTTCTGCACAGGGGTTGAGCCAGGAGTGGGGCTACTCCAGCACCACATGTCTGCATCTCAGCAGGACGAGCAGAGCAGAGCCAACAGCCCCAGCACGGACTCAGGGTGTCAGAAGGGCAAAGCATCCCTCACATACCAGAAGCAATGTCTTCTTGCCAGGTGTGGCCTGAGAGCATCAGTGGTGAATCACTTCTTTGTATTTTACTTGGCAAAATGGGGGAAAACCAGGTATTTTATGGAGAGGCTCACAAAGAATCCCTCTTTTGAAAATAGGTTGTTTAGGGTACTGTTATTCTTTGGAAAAAAGAGGGAGGCCCAAGAGGTTGAAACCCAGAGAGGCGTCTGGCAGCAGAGCCTGGAGCACGAATCACATCCCAGGACCAGAACCAAGACCTCCATTTAAGGGCAGTTTAAACACCGTCCCATTCTCAGGATGAATATCTGTTTCAACACATATCTCCTCCAACACCGTGCCATGCCAACACTGCAGAGCAAGGTGGCAAGGAGCACGGTTTGCTTACTCAGAGCTTTCCTAAGCCTGCAAAGACCTGGATCCACAGCTGAGTGCTAATTCTCACCCTCTTCCAGCCCAGTTTTTTGCAGCTTTTATACAAATCCAGAATACATTTGAGAGATCAGCACAATGTTTAGTGAGAAAATCGTATGCTACATTTCCGCTTGGCATGACTTTGAAATGGTTAAGCTGTTAAGCCCTGAAAGGGAAGTTTTAAGAATACAGTAGGAAAAAAAGAAGCCAAAAAAATAAAAAAAATAAAAAAAATAAACCAAGAGTGGCAAAATTAGAGCATGACAAAAAGGAACCCTTTTGATAGATCCCTTTTTCCAGAGGAACAGTGCACGCTGGCAGCTGCTCTCCAGCATCAGGATCTCTGCAGCTCTTGGATTTCCAAAACAGAAAGGAAAAACACCGAACTGAAAGGCAGCAGTAGTGCATAGATGGGGGAGCCTACCTTCACCCAGGCAGCTTGCTCTGCACAGTCGTGTGGCAGCTGTGCAGCCCCTGCCGCTTGGATCCCTCCTGAACTTCATTCTGTCTTTGCTTCTGTGAGAAATGACCGACTGACCCAGCCAAAAGGCACAGCTCCAATCATAACAACCTTATTTTTTCAATCATAAGATGTATTGCAATGATGTATCTGAAGTCCCAGAACCCGCACACGTGGCATCACACTATGGGTGTTCCAGAAAGCAGTAAGGTGATGAAAGCAGTGGCACTTCAGTCTGCTACTTTCAGGCCCACACAACCAGTAGAGACAGACAAGGGCTCTCTTCCTTTCCATCCAGCTTCTCCTGGGCCTCTGTGAAGTGTTTGCTGTTTGGAAAGACCTTGGAAGAGAGCTCTCTCCCCTGGGAGGGTTTGGGTCGCAGACATCAGGTTAAGGTGCCCACAATGGCAATGCAGGGGAGAGCCTCATTTTCCAGTATGTTCACACCTGTGCACACCTCTGCAGAAAACAAGCATGCTTGTGAATCCTGATACGGGCATCTCCTAAGCAGCTCTGTACACTGACATAGCTTTAGCTGGGAATGAAAACGAAGATGAATAAACAGCCAAAGAGATCTGCTTGCAACGACAATGAGAAAGCCTATTAGCCCTGAATTGAGCCATCATCTCTGGGGCACAGATGCTATTCACTGCACCATCCTGATCCCCCCTCTCCTGGAATCACCCTCCTCTACCATCTCAATATTGCAATTCCTCCATAGAGTTCTCAAGCTCTCAGGACTGTTTTTAGAAGCAGAAAGAGAATCCTACAGCTAAAGCACTGACAAAGCCCCAGGATTTTATTTACATTGCAAAACCACGGTCAGCCCCCATGCACCCCGGTGCTTGGCCCTTCTCTAGTGACAAACAGCATCTCTGCAGCTATCACCTACTCCTGAATCACAGCGTGGTTACACACAGGTCAGGGGACAGCACACAGCAACCTGCAGAGGACTCAGCCTGAGAGAGCAGTGTGATAAATAATTACTTCATTGCAAGTCAAGGGGCAGTACTTCCACTGATAGCATCCACAAAAGGGGAAAGGGAGGGAGGGCCAGTAAGAGTGCAGCCCTGCTGATGGTCAGGAGGCACCCAGCCTCCAGTGACAGCAGTACGTGTGGGCTCTGATCTCCCACCAGGCTGTTGGGATTTCGGTCCCCCTCCACCCCATTTCCAAGCGGGATCGTGGAAGGCTGGTGCTGGATCTTTAGAATATGCCAGGCAGCTCACAGAGTAATGCCTAAACAAGCCCACACTGCCTTCTTCCCTCATCTGAAGTGCCACGTTAACAAGTGTTGAGCCTCTCCAAAGAAATTGTAGCTGCTGTGCAAGCACGCCCAGTGCAGCCCAGCAGAGCAAACAGCAGAGTGAATTGATGTCTGCAGAGAGGTCTCCTGCCCATGGGCACTGCCCTGCTGGGTGGCCATAAGGACAGCACGGTATGTCCACGTGGGTGACTTTTGGTGCAATACATGACTTTACGGCCAAGGATGCCGAGACGGTGCTGGAGGAAGAAGGGAAACTGTTTTTCCTTTCCTTTTGATTTACACACACTTCAGCTAGCGCTGGCTCCTGGACATGTATTTCTCCATGCTCAGCTGCTGCTGAGCATGATAATAGAGAGCACAGACCCAGGCATTCGCTGTCTGTGGGCTCTCCCATAGATCAGCAGCGCAATGAGGAAACGGCTTATTTGCATTGCCGTCATTTGGTATTTGCAGCAGGATGCCAGGAGCAGAGAATGGCCACGGTGAAAGGCGTCTGATTTAACCTTCACTCCGCGCACCTTCCTGCATGCATTACCCATCACAGAGCCCTCCCTACAGCCCTCTGTGCATGCCGGGATGGAAAGGAGACTGAAAGCAGCACCACGGCCAAGGTCACAGCACCCTGCACTGTCCCCAAGGCACGGAAGGTTCCTGTGACTCTGCTCAAGTCACCGTAGCCCAGAGCAGCTCTTCAGCTCCTCCCTGGCACAGAGGACTGAAGGCCTTGCTGTGGAGCATGGAAGTCAAATGATTGCATTACCACACAGTCATCATCAGGATGAGAACACACAACCCAACCCAACCATGCTCCATCAGCTTCAAGGGCACCCATGCACCTCATTCAGGGCTCTCATTTGCACTGTTATCATAGCCATGGCCATGAGATAGGTCAAGCCTTTCCCAGCACATCCAGCAGAGCAGAGCAGAGCTTCCCGGGCCCAGCAGCACAACTGCCACCATGCAGTGCTTTGTAGGTGCTCCTGGAATGGAGTATGGGAGAGTGATGAGGGACCTCAGCTATCTGTGAATTAGAGGAGTGGCTTACATATTTTAACAAGATAAAGGAGATCTTGCTCAGAATAAGGACGCTTTTTTTTCTTCATTTTTAACTAAATTGCTTTCCTAATCACTATTACTTTTTGCCACACTGAACAACTAGGCAATGCCATCATGTTCCCTTGGACATACCATGGCAGACAGCTTATGCTATCAGTCATAAATCTTGTCCCTTTCAACCTCCATTACTTACGAAGAGCAAATTCATTATGATGCATGTCATAACACACCAATGCCTTTCCATTATCACATAACTGGATATCCCCAAGCCTCATAATTTGCAGTATAATAGTAATTTTTAAAGAACCATTGGTAATCAATAGCACTCAGCATCCCTGTCAGGATCATTTGCAAAACAAATAACAACACTGATCTCAAACAACTTTACAGGACGGATATTTAATCCCCATGCACTGCATTATATGATGGATAAGCAAGGAACCCTAGACTATGTATCATGTATTTTCTTGGATTAAATATCACTTCCATCAACGCTGCTACCCACTGGACAAAGCAGCCTGTGTTTCAGCTGAGTAACACCGAGGTGTTACCTTACAAAGTCACTGCACCCAGGGCTGAGCCCGGCTGCCTGTGGGTTGCATTCACTGCACACTGTTTGCTGTGACCCCAACCTGCCCCCGGCCCCAGCACCACCTGCACACCGAAATCAGATCACGGGCAGGAGGAGGTGCTGTTTTTAGCCCCTTGTCAATACAGAGCTCTGGTTTAAATGAGTTACTACCTATAACTCTACAGAAATGCTAAGAAGCATCATTTAATAAGGGGCTCAGCCATCTGCCTCATTAGCTAACGGACAGACCTTCAGGATGATAAACAGAGGCTCATTTCACTTACTGTCTTTCCTTCTCCTCCAGCATGTACCGCCTGAGGCTGTAATCGGAAAGGTAACTTTGTCCTGACTGCAGCCAATGCATCTCAGGTCCCTCCACAGCAGGTGTTACCATAGCATCCCATCTTTAATGGACTTTTTACATAGGAGAGGGAAACAGCCATCCCATGCTGACCCACTGCAGCTGCTGGCCTGCCGCAGCCCCTCCAGCAAGCCCAAGCTCCCTCATTCACATCTCTGGAGCCAAATTAGTCAAATCATAGAATCATTAAAGTTGGAAAAGACCTCTAAGATCATCTAGTCCAACCACGAACCCATCACCACCCTGCCCTCTAAACCATGTCCCTCAAAGTCAAGAGAGCCATAGAGCATGTGCTCCAGCAGCACCACCAGCCAGGGAGCCCAAGCCACCTGTTGTGTGGCCTTCAGCAGACCAGCACCTGGGATGCATCTTAAAGAGTGCTTTCCAAGGCATATAAGACATATTTAAGTTTTCTACACAGGTTTCTGCCCACCAGAAGCCATACAGCACATCTGTATCTCGCCCCTGGCAGCTAGAGGCACCTTCAGCAACAGCTTCAGCTCCCACTGATGTGGAAAAATTAATGCACTTCCCTGCCTGCGTGAGCACGGGTCTGGCACTCACAGCTTTCTTCCCACCGCAGCGATAAGCCCTGAATTGCTCATCACTGCAAACCCTGTGCTTTGGTGGGGACAGACCAAATCGGGATAAAAAACACCCCTGGACCTTAACTAAGCCCTTTAACCACTGGAGACTGCAGAATCCTATTTAGGGATATCAGAGAACACTTTCTGCAGAGGGAGCATCTACTTCAACCTGGCCATAGGAAGTAAGGAAATTAAATATTTCAGGAGGAAGAAACTCACGCAGAACTGCCTGGGTTGGCTCCTTTTTTAGAGACAACAATACTTTAGAAATGAGATTAACCAGAGGTGAGGGCACACCAGCATGCCATCCCATAGTGTAGCACCTTGGCCAGCCCCAAACCAGCCCTGGCCTAGTTGATGGACAACCTTCAGAGCACCCAGAAAGGCCACCCAAACTTCACTGCTTGGGGAATTAATTTATTTCTCCGGCCTCGGCAAGTTCCAGGTGTACAGGCTGTTGCACGCTTTTGATGGAGAAAGGTCTCATTCCACCTCCTCCAAGCAAGGAGCATCAATGAAGATATCTGACTGGATCATGGGTGTCCTCCACGTCCCATGGATGTCCTCCACGTCCCCATGGATGAGCCCTTCTCCACTCAGGTCACCCCAACATCCTCCCCCTGGAGGCCACAGCGCAAGGCGGGGAGGGGGAGAAGATCTCAGTCGGATGCGGAAGCCTAAAGATGGAAAAAGCTTACAGCTGTGTACGCATCCATATGCATAAGAGAACAGGCCCCGCTCCAGCACACGCTTGCGTCAATCTGCCGTCACCAAGATTCAGGAGAACATTTAAAATTAAGCCCAAATTTCCTCACACTGCAAAACTGGGGACAAAGAAGGGAATTGGGTTTTGTGGTTGGAGCAGAAGCAGGTGTCAGAGGACACAGTCCCAGCAGCAATGTTCCAGATAATGTCACTTCACCTTCAGGTTTCCCAACAAGACATGGTTCCCCCAGCAGCCATAAGGGGCTCTCTGGTGGCCACGAAGGACGTGACCAGTTCCGAAGGCTGTTTTCCCATCTGGGTCCCGGGGTCCGCAAGGAGCTGCTCAGAGCCAAACCCACAGAATCAAGTCAGGATCGGGACCGACAGCCAGGATTTGGCCTGCTGAAAATACAGGCAATGGAACTCCAAAATGAATGGGGCGAAAAGCAAGATCGATACTTAAAATACACTTATTTCCCAGCCTAGACTGAGCTAATTAAAATGAAAAGTGTAGTACTCTGCCCACTGCCACAAGTCAGAGTTCCAGTGCAAAAGAGTTGTCCTAAGGGCTATACAACATAGTACTGCATTATGGCTGATCTCTTATTGAGACAGAGATCAGACAGGGGAAAAAAAAAATCAGAATAGGAAGTGGTAATTCTTCATAGGAAGAAGGAAAGCCATGCAGAAAATGTAGCTGTTTGTTTGTTTTTCCCTTCAAGTCAATGTATAATTCAGAGAACTAAAAATTAGCCCACAATGGGAAAGGATTTAATCCAGAAGACAGCAGCTTTCCTGCAAAACCATTCCTGAAGCTCAAGATCAGCAAACAGACCCACACAGCAAAAGTAGTAACAGATTCTGAGCCGATCTCGTGGTGACATTCACTGTGCGTGCATTTCTCAGGAGGCTGTAAGGACTGCACACACAGATTTATTTCTCCTCCTTTCCCTAAATTCAAAGCTGTTGCACAAACTCCACCGCCCGAATTCTGCTCCTTTGTGGATTGGAACAGCTGTTGAAACGTGATTTATTGAAGCCTTGCTTTTACTGCGCTGTGGAAGGTGTTCTCCAGAAGCGATTGCATTGCTCCTGTGCCCACAGCTCAGGGTTTCCCTATACAATGTAAATGGGGGACAGCAGACAACCGAGTGGGCACATTTGCTCCAGGGAAGTCCTGCAGTGGGGATGGGCCGAGCTGGCAGGACAGAACACAGCCCCTGTATGTGGGGAGCAGAGCAGGAGAGGCTCCATCCACCCCACGCACACAGCTGGGGCACAGCAGCAGGGCCCACCCACGCCCAGCTCTTTGCACAGCCCAGTATTTTCCTAGCGCAGACCAGGTGCCACAGCCTTCAGGGACAGAGACTGAAACCCAGACAGATAAGAGTTCAACAGCATCATAAAACACAGGAGATTGGCCTGGACTCTTGCACCTCAAGCAGAAGAGGCACTTCCAGAGGCCAGGCAGCAGCTCTCCATCCCCTCAGGCCGCACGCAGCGCTCACAACTCACTGCTCAGCGCTGCTTTCCCAGGGGAAGGCAGCTGGATGCGACGCGACTGCAGTCACTCCTGCATCCCAGGAGTCAGTCGGCTCAACACCAGCACTACATCTGCTATCCCTCAGGTCCTGAGATGCCCCATCCCTCCCCCTTTCTACACCTGCCTGCAGCTTTTGCACCTCCTGTGCCCTGAGCAGGGGCAGGACAAGCACAGGGTTACGGCTGCTCTTTCTAAACCATATCACGGGGCAGGGGTTCGGGTAGAGCAGCACCTGGTGCTCCTATGCCCCAAACTCCTCAGCACGACTCTGAGCAGGGAGATGGAGAAAAACTGCACCTGGGACAGCACTGAAGTCGAGACATTCACCCTTTGACACTGCTCAGCTGCAGTGACTTTATTTTGATGATACGGGATGATTACTGCTTACAGCTGATGTCTTTTTTTTTGATAGATTTTGGGGCTGCAGAGTGACATTTGCTCAGTGCACTGTTCTTGGAAAGCTGAGCTCCTCTCAGCACAGAGAAGAGATGCACCCGGCGGTCAGCAGGCGGGCTGCTGCAAGCCGCAGGTGTCAGGAGAGCTGCTTTGAGCAACACGGGGATGCTTACAGCCAGCTCTGCCTGGTAAAGACTGGATGGTGAGAGGATGGCACATTAAACAGCCGATGCTGCAAGGAACGGTGAGAGCTCATCTCATCCAGCGGCAGGAGATGAGATTGTCACTTACGAACACCACAGCCAAGCGCAGGCTGCTGGGTTTTGCCACAAACACGCTGGAAGATTGAGCTCGCAGCAGAGATGGGATCCCCAGCTGAGTCTCCGCGGGGCTGAGATCAGCCACAGAGCGCTCGCAGCTGCTCCAACACCAAAAAGCATCCAGAAATCAGATCAATCAATCAGGGAAACAAGACACAGGCAGATGTCTTAATCATAGCGTTCACTAATGTGAGAAGCTTGGAAGCCCTAATCCTCACCCCCATCTGTAACAGGAGGACGAGAACCATCTCCCTCACCTGGCTGCTGCAAGCCTTCCCTAATCAATCAGCTCATTAATTCATGCAAAGCATTAGGCAGACAGCTTTATACAACACTCATCTTAACGAGGCAAAATAGTTCTCCTTCATTCTCCACCTGTCCGCTCCCACCCCACGGGCACAGAGCGGTCAGTGGGGTCTCCCCCAGCCCCAAGCAGCCCTCACGGTCACGCAGGATTCCTTGGCCGGAAACACCCCTTCTCAGGGCTTCCTTCAGATTTGATTTTCATCTTGTCATATTTAAGAGCTGTCTCAGGAACGTAATGATTTTAAATTCACTCACCGCCGCAGTCCATCAATTGAGCGGCGGCTGCGAGCCTCACGAGCGGGCGGTGATGAATGGGGCTTTCGAGATGGCACCGCTCGCCTCCGAGCGAGGAGAGCGTGGGCAGAGGGTGGGGAAGGGAAGCAAAGGATTTTTTAACAGGAAGAAACAGGGAAGGGGGAGGGAAAAGCCCAACCTGTGCGCTGCGAGCTTAGGACAAGTGCTCCTCTGCTGCTGGGAAGCGTGGTGTGGGGAGAGCAGGCTCGTGTTGGCCTTCCTGATCTGCTAGGAGGAAAACGCACCGTTCCATGCTAGAAGTAATCCCCCTGTTTGGAGCATCCCTACGTTACACCCCAAGGCCTGATCCTGTCCCACTCACTGCTCAGCTTTGCACCTGGGTCCCTTTTTCTGCCTCT
Source organism: Pavo muticus (assembly GCA_016647715.1). Lineage (NCBI taxonomy): Eukaryota > Metazoa > Chordata > Aves > Galliformes > Phasianidae > Pavo > Pavo muticus. Next base: position 2,473,640 of record JACDJE010000022.1, on the reverse strand, counting down.
TCCTCCAATGAAGGGGCCGGGTCAGCGCCACGCAGCTTGTGAGCACAGAACTATTCATAGCAGAGAGTGGAACCAGAGAGGCTGCGGCTTGTGGTGTGAGCTTGCAGCTGTGCGCTACCCGGCTCAAAGCAGAGGGGAAAGAATCAACTGAAATCCACAAAACAAGCAAAAATAAAAATAAGAGTCAGCAAAAGCAAATTGATGATGTTGCTCCAATTTGAGCAAACACTAATTAAGAATGCGTAATTGAATTAATGCATTATTTAGAAGCCCCGGCAAATCCTGAGCAGGGTTATAAACACGCTGTAGGACTCTTTTGACATCACATATGTCTCACGCCTCACTACTTGCCATTTGTTTTCACGTCACCAGAATCTCCAGATTTATGTCCGTGTCACTCACCGCTGTTCGGTGTTTATCCCGTATCGCTCCGTCTCCTCTCCTCGGCCCTACACACCCATGAGCTCCGTATGGGGCAGCGATGGTCGTGCGATAAGTCAGAGCCACATAATGGATGAGTTCAGCCCTCCAGCTGCTTCCCCTCCAGTGGTCGACAACCACTGCAAACAGGGATACAGCACCCAGGGAGAGGGAACCCCCAGCCCCGTAGGCTGTGCAGACATCCGTGCCCATGGCAGGTGCTGGGATGCGGCCTCTTGGAGCCGTCCCAGCCATGAGTGCAGTGGGCATTTAGCAAGAGGCATTACGTGCACCACCCTCCCTCCCCCCGAGCCCTCACAGCTCACTGACCCTGGGCTCCCAATGGGAACTACAGACCAATATAGCCAAAGGAAAGAAATGGCTTAAGATGTTTGCGAGGAAGGAACGTGAAAATACGGTGGGCATATCTGAGCTCGCACACGTCGCACCAAGGCAGTGAGAAGCAGCAGCGTTAAAGTGCCTCACGGTCGGGTCTGAGCCTGTATCGGAGCAAAGCACGCCTGCTGTTTGTAAAGCACGTTGGAAGACTTCTCTCTAAGAGATACCATATAAAGTGTAAAATTTTATTATCTCTGCCTGTCCGTTGCACAAAGACATACACGGGAACTAGTTGCCAAATCTGCCTGCAGTTTAACTCCATTAAATCCAATGAATGGGCTTGGCCCACAAAAAACTCTGCACTCACTGTAATAAAGTTAAAAGCTGATCGCAGCTGATACAGGAAAACACGTACATTTCCATACACTTATTCCTGCTGATTTAAAAATATGAGCAAGCTTCAGAGAATGCCCTTGCCCAGCTCCTGAAGAAATGCTGTAACGAGGGGGGAAAATATATATGTATCTATTGGAGATTTCCTCTCCAGTCTCTTCAGTTTTAAATGCGCACAGCTTTCTGCTCTCGGAACTTCACCAACTCCATTCCCACCTCCCAGCCCCTTCCTGTGCCCTGCAGCTCCCTGCCATGGGCTGACCCTGCCCCCCAAGGGGCCACCTCCTCCAGACCCCTCTGCTCCCACACGTGAGGTAAGAGGACCCCTCACCCAGAGGGCCCCTTTCCCATATAATTCTTAGTATTTATTCCTATTACAAGGATGCCTCCTGGACCCGTGGGCCAGACATATATTCACTGCTTCAGCAGCCAAGCTGCATCCAGTGCATGATTATGTGTTCTTTCTTAATGCAACCAACACTCTCGTAGTGGTGTACAGGATATGGGGTCTCCGCTGCAGCCCCTTCACCTGAAGGCCCCCACAGCCCTCCTGCTGCCACAGCTCTGCTTCCTTCCTCACCTGCAGTGTGGGGACATGCAGAGCCCCATAGGCATCCCACCGAGTCCCATCCCAGTCCTCTCCCCTCCACCAGTCTCCTGCACTCTGCCCCAGTGCTGCCTCGGTATCGCACCCTCTCAACCTCTTCCCAGACCCTACGATCAGAACACCAAAGAAAATAACAAATAACAACAATCAAACCCATTTTTTTCCCTCATGAGCTCACACAAAACACCACTCGGGGACGCACACCCTTTTACATCCCCCGACCCACAGACAGCTCAGCCCACCTGCACCCAGCTGCCAGCATCCTCTCCTCCCGCAGCAGCTCCCTGTGAGTCCCTCTGCTCCCGGCACCCTTTGCTGAGTAATCCCAGGCTGTCACCACACCTGGGGGAACGCCAGTTTGCAGCCGAGTGCCAGCAGTTGAGGTCTGCGGGTGCTGCTGAGTTCCTGTGCTTCTCCTGGCAGCCCCATCGCCGAATCCTAAAGGATCACTGCGTCCAGAGGGATGTGGGGCTTTTCTGACACAGAAAATAAGCACTGAGAAATACTCCCTGAGATTTCCCAATGGGAGATGAGCCTTCGCAAACGGGCAGCGGGCTCTCCCTGGGCACGGTCCCATCCCAATCCCAGCTGCCCCGATCCCAGCATCACGGCCGGAGCTCAGCTCTGACCGCATCTTTCTGTCTGCACACGCCGTGCGATCTTATATTTAGCATAGGATGGGAGAACTGAAATAAATAAGAAAAATAACCCCTGTACCTTGACCAAGCCAAAAGCCCGACCTTTCACAGCCAGGTAAGCCGTCCCAGCGAGAGGATTGACCTGGCGTTTTCTGATCATCAAACAGGAAAGCATTAGCAAGACGGGGAGAACAGGCTCTTATCTAGACCTGATTTCTCTCCCCCCCAGGGGATCCTGTAGGATATTTCAGTTCTCTCTCTTGCTGTATGACTCTTCCCTCCCCCAGTTGCATGAAATCAGCCAAATTCACAATCTAATCTGGCTGGGAGTCAAAGGGGAGAAAAATCAAGTCCTAATGCAGTGACTACTTGGAATGGGGAATTGAAGCCAATCAGAAAGGCATTATTGATCTCTGTTCAGTGCACCTCGGCTAGGAGGGGAAAGCTGTGAGAGCTGCAGAGCTGCCCTCCAGGCCTGCGGTGCTGATGGGGTGGGAGCCCCGAGCCGCTGCGGTGTGCATCCGGCACGCATCGCCCCGCTGCGGGGCGGCTGCTCCAAACTGTGCGGGTGTGCATGGCGAGCGTTACACGCGTTGAAGGGGCAGATGCGTGCAAGAGGCAAAGCTGCAGGGCAGGGGGTGAAAGCGTGCACGGTGTGAGCGTGCGTGTGCAAAGTTGTCCCCCGGCCGCGCACCTGCGCTGTCCCTGCAACACACAGGGCGAAGGCAGCGGAGAACGGGGCAGGCAGCCGGGGCCGGGCTCGGATCTGGGCTTCCCCGGGTGAAATCCTGGAGCTTCGGCCCGCGGTACCGCTGGCTCCGCGCACCTTACGTAACAGAGCAGGGACGTGGTGGGGAGGGGGGACCGAGAGCGAGGAGCTCCGCAGAGCAGCCCCTCTAAAGCAAGGGGGTCCGGAGCTGGATGTCCTCCTGGGGGGTGGATGGAGGCGGTCGGCACATCGCTGCGGGGGGTACAGGGCCCGGCTCGGAGCAGCCCCATGGCTCCCCCCGGTGTGGTACGGGACAGCTGCGGCCGCCGGCGCGTGTCCCCGCAGGGAGCTGCGGCCGTCCCGAGGCCGGAGGGGGCTGCCCCGGGGAAGGGGCTCAGCCGCGGAGCGCCCCCCCCCCCCCAAGGAGCCCGAGGACGCGGAGCGATAGCGCTGGGAAGTTTGAGGAATTCCACATTTTGGAGGGAAACAAGAAAGAAAACACCCCATCAAGCCCCCAACCCCCGTGGGGTCCCGGTGGCTCCTGCCCCCCCTCGGACTGAGACCCCCAACCTGCCGGGCACCAAAGAGTCGCGCGGCTGCCGGCACCTCCTTACCTGCCGGCATCGCGTCTGCTGCTACCCTGCTCCGGCTCTTCCTCTCCTCCTTCCTCCTCCTCCTCCTCTCTCCCTCTCCCTGCTGCTTGGGGCTCTTTATGGAGATTCATTCATTCATGCCTTCCCATCGGTCCCTCAGCGTTTCCCTGCCTCCCGGAGGCAGAGCGTGTGACGCCTCGCCCCTTTCCAGCCACTTTCTGCTGTCACAGAGCGGCGCTGCCCCAACCCCGGGGAGCGGCCGGGCCGGGACACGCGTGGGCAGCCCAGGTTGTGGGAGCGTCCCCCAGAGCGGGGTGGGGATGAGGGGGCGTGGGCACGGCACCGACCCGCTTTGGGGGACACGAGCTCTCTCCGGCGCCCATCACCGCGGCGTCGGGGCGCCCTCGGGGCTCTCCGCGCTGCCCAACCCACGCCGCGCCGCTGTCCGTCGCCGCGGAGGAGGAGTGGGAGCGGGTGGGCTGCACCCTCGGGTCCCCCTCGTCTTCTCCGCGTCCCCCTTCTCGCCCCAACCCGTTCGGCACCGCACTCTACATCCCCGTTACATCCGTACCCGCCGCACACCGATCCACGCGGAGCACGAAGAGCTGACTCAAGCCCGGAGTGGAGCGGCTGAACCGGGTGCGGGGGGGCGAGCACTGTTCCCCCGGGATCACCCCTCTGCCCTGCGGGGTACACCGTGCAAAGCCTCCCCCTCCCCAGCGCTCCCCTCCTACTGCGCTTCAGAGCGGTTGAGGACCCGCTCCCGTCCCCCCCCCGCAGCATCCTGCTGCCCGCTGCCCCCCGCTGCCTGCGTACAACGGCTGGGGAGGTGCCGGGGGTGATTTAGGTGCTAAACTTCAGGCGAATCGCCTCCTCTCTGCACACGCACTGGCTTTATTTCCAGCCAGGCAGGGAGGACGGATCTGCTCGTTTCTTTTTTCCCCCTGAAGACATCATGGGAAATGCGAAGGCAGCACGGGGGTCTGGACGCTGCTGGAGCGACCAACCATTAATTTGGGGTGAAACCACCCCAAACGCTTCGCGAAGGGCCCCGCCCGCTCCCCTCTGAGCAGTGCCCGTTTCCACGGGCGGTGCCATCCCCTTCTGGAAACGCTGCCATCCATTTCTATTAACGATCGCTGTATTCACCACTGCAAACTTCTAAATATTTAATACCGTGCGAAGCGGCAGCGGCACGCACGGAGCTGGCGGCAGGAGGCTGAGCGGCGTGCGGGGCTGCCCTGCCCCGGGGGTGCCTGTTGATATCGGGCCCCCCCTCCGCTGGGCTTTCCCAGGGGCTGCAAATCGCAGTGTGGTGCGGGCAGCGCCGCGGTCGTCACCCCTCCTCCCCCCCCGTGTGCACGGACGGGGCTGTGCGAGGAGAAGGGGGTTTCTCGCTGGAGGAGCAGAGACGGGCGGCCCCGACGGGTGGGTGCGTGGCCAGCTCTGCATCGCCTCCCCCCGCCCCTCAGAGCCCGCTGGGGACCCCCACCACAGTCGTCGCATCCCCGGCCCCAAGGACGCAGGTGGGGCCCTGGGGGGGGGGGAGCAAGTCCCATGGGGATCCCCCGCCACTCCGCCCCGGTCGTTATCTGCTCTTCATTAAAATGCAATCAAGAAAATTCTTTGGCAACTCCGGCTGCTGTTCAGCGCGGCTCTGCCGACTGGCGAGTGCCCCCAGTCCTTTGGGCTTCGCCTGAATTTGGAAACTGAGACGGAACTTTACAGCAACATCTGTCATTATAATTAAAACTGCTACACATCCGCCGGGCGGGAGCACGTTCCCGATCCCCCATCTTTTCCTTTTTTTTTTTCTTTTATGGTCTCAAACGAGCGACGTCGGCTCAAACTCACACCCGCTCCCCGAGCCGCACCGCGATGGGGCCGGGCGGAGACGCGGGGCCGGGAGCAGCCCAGGATGCACGCGGTCCCCCCATCCAATCACCACCGCCCCCCTCCACTAATTTTCTTTAATTAAATCTCGATGTGCGGCGCGTTTCTGGAGGACGGAAATAGCCGCTGAAGGAAAGAGCATGTGGGGAGGCAGATCAGAACAGCCGGCGTGGGAACGTAGGAGCGCTCGGCGGGGCCGGAGGGGGGATGCAGAGCCGGCGGCGGCCCTCCCGCAGCCCCCACCCCACTCACCCCGGGGGATGAGGTCACCTGGGGGGTTCTGCTTCCCGCAGGTACCGCTCGCAGCAGGGACTCCCCGGGCCGCTCCCACAGCGCTGGGGTGACCCCGAGGTGGGGTACCCCGACGAGGCGGGGGAGAAGGGCGGCGGGGCTCCCCAGCGCGCTCCGGGCCCGACCTCTCTCTGCTACGCGGGAGCACGGGGGATCAAGAGAGGCTTCAGCCAAACCCGGGGACCTCCCGATCGCGGCGGGGAGGGCTCTCCGCTCCCAGCTCCGAAGCATCCCTCGCCCGAGTCCCAGCCCCGGCTCGCAGCGGCGAAAAGTTTGGCGACACGGAGCGGCCACCGGGGGCTCCGCGGGCACCCGCGGCTCTGCGGGCGCTGGGGCGGGGCAGGGGCTCGGCCCGAACCGGGGCGGGGGGGTTGGGGGATGATGGTTGAGAAGGCACCTACCTGCTCCGGTGGCGGTCGGCGGCGCGCACAGCCCCGAGGTGCGGTTAGGGGCGGCGGGCGCACCCGCGGCTGCGGCTCCCCGCGCCCCTCCAGGCGGGCGGGCCGGGAGCGGGAGGCGGGCAGGGAAACGCAGCCGGAGCCGAGCAAATCCCAGCGCTGGAGTCGGCCTCCGAGAAGAGCAGGGCTGCAGCTCCTCACTGCGTCAGGCGGAGAGCCCTGCCCGTGCAGGCGGCGCCGGGCAGCTCTGCCAGGCCCGGGGGGCTCCCAGCGGCTCGGCGCGGACCCGCCTGGCACGGCTCGGTTCGGCTCGGCGGGGAACCGGGCGAGGAGCGCGACGCGGAGCAGTTCGGTTCGGCCTAGCACGATCCGGTCCGGTTTGGTTCGGTATGCCGCGGCTCGGTGTGGTTCGGTTCGGTTCAGGGTTGTGCACCTGGGCTCAGCGCGACTCGTCTCGGTGCTGCCGGGCGGTCACCAACACGGAGCAATAAGCGGCTTGGCTGGGAGAGCCGGGCGGGCAGCGGGGGGAGCAGAGGGCTGAGTGTGTGATGGAGGCGAGGGTGTGTGTGTGTGTGTGCACGCTGGGCTATCTGCGTGTAGGTGTGACAGTGAGACCTGTGTGTACGTGGGTGCACGAGCAGCAGCCCGTGTGTCTGTAGGCACATGTGTGAACATGTCCCTGTGTGCTCGTGGTTGTGTGGCAGCTGCCCCTTGCACCAATCCTGACCTCCTGTGGGTTGGAGTGGCTCCAGCTGAGCCTAATCAGGTGGGGGCGCAGCAGGGGCTATGCAGACAGGTGCGGCTGGGGCAGCAATGAGGCTGCAGCAAAACATCTGCTCACATCTCCTGGTGCACCCCATGTTCCCCAAGCCCTGGTTGTGCCAGCGTGCCCCATGTTCAGCCCTCCCCACGCTCTGCCCTGCCCCGGAGTCGGCCATCCTGGACTCACAGGGCCTCTTTTAATGCTTTTTCAGCAACACAACACGAAACTTCAGAGTGATTGAAGTGTGCCTGCCCCTGGAATAAAAGTGCTTTTCCCTCTCTCCTAGCACTGTGCTTCATGACATCCCAAGGTGTCCCCAAAACCCAGCAAGTCCTTTGTGCAGCCCTGCAGGGACGTGGCAGTTGAGACAGAGAAGGTGGGTGCAGGAAAGAAATGTCACTCCTTTCAGCTTAATAGCAACAACTACAACGCAGCCAAAAACCTGAAGCATGGAGTAATAGAACTGGGAGACAGCCGGCAAACAGGCAGGCCGTGGCCTCTCTCCAAACAGCAGCTGGCAACCTGGCATGGCACACCACTGCATTTGGGCACACGCCCTGGGGAAGCACTCACTGAAATGCAGGAGGAAGCCTTGTGTGGTGGAGAGGCTGGGGCAGGAGGAGCGTATCAGCTGCTCTGCAGCCCTGGCGTGGCCTCTGACCTGCTGGGGTGGCTGCAGGGCTTGGTTTCTGTGTGAGCTGGTTGCTCTGAGGTTCTTCTCTTTCCCATTTCCCTTCTCCTTTTCTTTTCCTCTTGTTCTCATTCCCTTCCCTGCTGCCAACTGGACTCATTCTTAAAGCACAGGGGGACCCTCCGTCCATGAATAATAGGATCATAGAATATCTTGAGTCGGAAGGTACCCATAAGGATCATAGAGTCCCTGGAGGAGAGAGAACCCCTTTCTTGCATGCCTCATGGGCTCTTGCCCTGAAGTTAGAGGATCCTCTTGTAATTGCTTGGAATGAACAAATGCATGGGCAGGTTGCAGGTAAGTGAGATGAAATAGGCAGGAGGACACTGTGGGTTCTGGCACCTTCCTGGGAGGGTGGAGATAAGAGGTCCCATCCCTTCTCTGCCTTTGCTGAATGCTCTTGAGCATCACTGAGCTATTCCACCTCCTTTCCTGGCTGTTGGAGGGAGAAGCACCTGCAAGCTTCAAGGATGCCACCAATGCTGTGCTCCATTGCAGGTCCTCACCCATGGAGCTCAGCAGAGAGGGATGATTTGCAAAAGGCTCTTTGCATCCCCTGGCACGCAGCTCAGCTGCCCGGGGCTGATTTGGGAGAGCTGCCCCATATCTCCAGGCTCACCCATGGATCAGGGGTGGGCTTTAATGCAGCACCATCTGCACAGGCTGCCAGGCCAAGCAGAGGTGGAACACCAATGAGCAATCAACTTCATGAACCAAGATAAGCAAATAAAAGAAGTAAGTATAGGTACTTCTAAACAGGCTGTTCCGATTTGTCTGGGAAGAAGTGATGCCACCCCAGCCTCTAGCCCTATATTCAGTAAAAATCCAAACCAGACATTGGTAATGTTATTAAAGGCAGGAAGGAGCAAAAGAAGTAGCCTTGCTCAGATGCTGTGATAAAGGTGTCTGGGGTCAGGACAGACATGCTGGCTGTTCCCCTCTACCAGCAGAAGACTGACACAGCAGGTTTGAGAAGCCCTAACCCAGTTCAGCCAGCAGTAAAGGAGGGAGAGGGTGGTTAATAAAGCATTGGCTGCTTCTCCCGGTGACGTGGGGGAGGCATGGGAACAGAGCTCCTCTGCTGCCTTTTGTAGCATCACCTGCAAGGGAAGCGCTGGCCAACAGCAGATTGGGCAGCGCTCCATTTGTCTGTGCAGAATAGGAGGGATTCTGTTAGAGAAGGACATCAGTGCTTCTGAATGGTGTGACCTTGGGCAAGCGACATCCCTTACAAATCACGAGTACCCAAACCCTCCCTGTGAGCCCCTTTACAGCACGGACCCAGTGGGAGAGCCAAACTCCTTGCTCCCATCCAAAGTGGGCCATGAGTGGAAGAAGCTCCCCGTGGGATGGCCGGCACTCCTTTTCCACCGCTTCCCTGCAGCAGTTGGCTTCTCCAGCCCCGGGGGTGAGCAGAGCTGAATTCCCATCCCATTGCTGTGCAGGAGCTGCCGTGCGGTTCCGCCGTGCACCGGCACAGCTCTGGGTGACTTAGCAGCCCAGGGAGGATTTTTTGCAGGCTGAGATGCTTTTTAGCTGTTGTTGTCAAATCCTATCTAAAAATCATCAGACTAATTAGAAAACAAAAAATGACATTTTACGGGCTGTTAGTGCTTCAAGTAGAGGAAGGCCTTATGGTATTTAAGGAGCGCTTAGAAAACAACACTGATATTTACATCTGGGAAGGAGTTACCAGGCTTGGGCAGAAGCTGTATTTCAGGATGTTTTTGTTTAATGTACTCAGCCTTGGCGATGACAAATATTACTGCACATCATTACCCCAATTTTTCAGGGTGTTAATATCTCATCCATTGCAAATTGTAGCTGCTGTAGACTTGGCAGCTTGGCTGCGTTTTTATGGATTCCCATTTGTTCCGATTTCCATTTTTGTCTTTGAAACTGGGGAAAAGTCAATTTTACATCAGTGAAAGGTGCCGACATTGAGGACGGGGTTTCTGGCAGCCCACGGCCCAGGAGGAGAGGGTCCTACTCCAGTGATGCTCACTGCCATCGCCCTGCCCTGCCTGCTTCCCCACAGCTCATAACGGATTCCATGCCTGCGGCTCTGGATTCAGTGCAGCAAAGGCTGGGTGTCCTCCCAGGGTGCATCCCAGCAGTGCTGAAATCTGTGGTGGTTTCTTTTGGGCTCCCTGGATACCCTGGCATGTAATGTAGTGCTGATTATATGGCATCTTACACTTGAAGACCTCCAAGCGAGTAACCAGAGGGAATTATTCACAACAAATAACTTATTTCAAGTGTTTGGTTTTTTTCTTTTTCATATACATGAAAATTCATATACACTTTTTCATATACATTTTTCAATGCATGCACTGTCCACGGAAAGAATGAGAAATTCTCCAATGTGTGTTTGGTGTTACTCACAGATCTCTTAGGTGAATAACCCTTGGCTTGTAGACACCACTGATGCAAAGAAAAGATTTCTCTCTGCCCTTTTGGTTTATGCAGAGGCCCAGCGCTGACATCATGACTCTGCTTTCACATATGGCTGCTCATGTGGGGGCCTCATTTAGGATGCTAAAGGTGTGTCGCTGGAACACCAGGCTTAGCCTTTTGTGGGATGGCGATGGAGGCAAGCCAGCCGGGGTCTGAAGGGCTTCACAGCAAAAGCATTCCTTTGTTGCCGTGCCTGCAGTTCTCCTACGCTCCTGGTGACCCTTTGCTCAAGGAGTTTTGCCTTGTCATGCATGAGGGACCTCATCTGTCCCTTAAAAGGCAGAGCTGGTTCAGGCTCATCAGTGGCTTCGGCCAAACCAAGCGATGCTGCTCCAGGGCTGTCACTGAGATGAAGCTACTTGGCTTTGCCAGAGCCATCCCTGAAGACCAACCCTAGCAAGAAAGGTTGACAGGGAGCACACACCTGCCCCGGGGACATGTAGATGCAGCATGGCTTTCTTTTCATTTACAGAGCATCAGATTGCAGACTTCCCAAGAGCTCTGATTCATCCTTCCCCAACACTAGAACAAATACTCTAAAATCAGTCTACAGCATGGGGACGGGCTTTATCCAGTGCTTTGAAAGAGAGCAGGTGAAGTCGTTACCCTCACTTTGCATAGCAAAAATGATATGCATAAAGCTGCACAGAACAACCCTGCAAGGCTCAAGGAAACAAATGGGCAACTTGCACCATGAATTTCAATGGGACTTTGTGCCGCCAGGATAATAGGCAGTGAGACAGTGAAATATTGCATAGAGAGACACTGGGTAGTAAAAACAAGTTGGACTTGCTAATGTGGTGGAATATCCCATAATATTGCCTGGGGGAATATCACAGGGCGCAGTGTGGGGGTGTGTGGGGCACCCAGAGGATAACAGCCATTCTGCGGGGTGTGCTTGGGCGTCCCAGCCCAAAAGGCCTTCATTTCTTCCAGCTGAAGCCCCCCACGGCTGGCTCCCACCTGCAGCGCATACCCCCAGCTGTCCCCTCTCCCATTCCAGGCAATCAGTCCTCACCCCACCCAGCCTCAGCTGTCCCTAACTACTGACCAAGGAAAATCATCCACAGATGGAGGAGGATTGCACGTATTTGGATAACTCACCTGAGGCTGGAACAGAGTGAATGAGCATCTTAAATTAAAGGGCTTTAAACAGCATCTTCCCCCCCTAACTAAATCCATTGCAAAGTAGGCTTAGAGGAGGAGGAAGGAGATGAGAGAAAGGCAATGTGGAGGGAACTGGTGATGCTCTGATGCGATGCGGAGATGTGGGATCGCCACTGAGGTGAGCACATTCACACACGATTCCCTGAGGCACCCTCAGCTTTTATAGGCTGCTGATGGAGGCAGCAGTAAATGAAAGGACACCTTTGAGTGAGCACTCATGTATTAAACAGCTCGTAGGTTGTCCCCATGCAAAATAATAATGTCTGCCTTTCAAGGCTGTGCAATTCCACAGCAGACACAGGGTGCTAAATCCAGCATGGGAAACCATGCCAGAATCTCCAAGCTGCATTTTCAAGATGTCTACAGAAAGCACAGCCCAGGGAAGTGGCCGTGGGATGGTCTGATTGCCTCTGGGAGACGGGCTGTGTTGGGGTCACTTGTGTTCCAAACCAAAGGGAGAAGGGGAAAAAGCAGAGAGCTGCTTTAGTGTGCGGGTGAAGCAACAAGGCAGGATAGGTTAGGGCACAGCTGTTGGTACTTAAACTCTCTGGCTCCAAAATCTGTAAGCTGGGTGAAGCTTACAAACTGGAAATCCGGCCGTGAATCCAGATATCCACCCTACCAAATTGAGGATTAATGACATCATCTCAGTTCCTCCCTTATTTGAAGGCTGGGAAGAGCGAGAGGCAAACACGAATAGTGGGGAGGCGGCTCAGTGATGAGTCACTCCGTGCCTCTCCTTCCCCCGTATCCCCGCAGCAGGGAGCCCTGCTCTGCTGCCCTGGGCGGCCCTGGGCTGGCTGAGCACTGCCTGTAAAGAGGAACACGGGACTCAGAGGCTGCAAACTGCAAGAGCATCCCGTAGAGAGACACAGCCACACACTGACAACCACCATCCAAGATAGCGCTATCCCTCCTCTGAGACAGCCCCCCTCAGGAAAGGGCAGGGCCTGCTGCCCACGCTGCTAGCAGCACCAACAGACCCCAGGGAAAAGGGGTTTTCTGCTCAGTGAATGGGAGCTGGGAGGATTTCTGCAGCCTCCCTTCCAAATCTTGATTTGCCTTGCTGAATTAAAAGCAGTGTGGGCTGAAAATGATGTTAGAAGGAAAAAGGAGACGGAAAAAAATCACGCTGAGCGTATTGTTCTGGATAAATAAGACATAGGCGTGTTGCTGAAGGTAGCTAAACCCATCCCACAAATGGTTGTCTCCTGCCAGGAGATGTGACAAAAATAATTACTTGGGCTATACGTAATTACTGTGCTGCTTTGAGCAGCAGCCTGCCCTTGGCACAGGTAAGGGAGCTTTTGCCTGAGGTTGGTTAATGACATTAACCATTAGCCCTTTAACGTCCTGGCCTGCTAAACAGGCAGGGAAGCAGCGGGCAGAGTCCCAAGGAGTGCTCCCATTGCCGTTCCCAATTGTACCGGTGCTCAGGGGAGCAGTGCCCAATGCAGGGCTGCACTGGGGCGATGCTGGGTGCCAGCGGTGGGTTGTGGCCCTCAGTGACCGGGATGGGCAGCACGGAGGTGGTGTATGGATGAAAAGAGGTAATGGGGATGAAAAGTGGACAAAATCATTTATCGCTCCCAGGTGGAGGGAGCTCCGAGTTCCTCCCGCTTCGGTCCAGCTGCTATAAAGGGGCCTCTTCCACGGGTCACTTGGGGAATCCTCCTTGGGATAAATGAAATGTTTGTCATTTAATTCTCTCGAAGGAGGAAATGAGTATTACAACCAGCTGTCAAGTGCTCTGCAGCTAAAACATCAACAAAGTATGACAGACGCAAGATGGAAAAAGCCTCTGAGGTTTCCTTTTATTGACTGGGATGTCTCTGTTTTTTTATCTTATTATCTTTCAAGCTAAACCTACATGAAGCGTACAGCCAGGAAACTGAATAGCATCACTGGCAAAGACCGTCCTCTCCCCAGATAGCTGAGAGTGACGAATACCTGAGAAGACCAATGGCTTTGGCACGGTGGGATGGAACCAACCCGAGCGTTTGGTCTCAGCCCACAGAGCCCATTGAGGCAGAGCTGGTGGAGACCCAAACCTCCCGCACCCCCGAGAGGTTTATCTGGCAGTAATCTAACGACTGGGTCACGTGGAGCCGGGTCGCAGATTTATAATCGCGTACTTGAAGATCACAGGCTATGGAAATTATTGCTGTGCTGGCTGGAATACATTATGCAAAGCAATGCGTTATCTGGAAGCCTGCACCGCACGCACACACTTCGGTGATCTATCTATCGCTCCCCATGCAGATGTTCTGCTGCAAAGACATTCTAATTAATATATTGAAAATACGTTTCCTGCCTTGTCTGCACCAGAGATGAGCAGGGAAACAACATCGAGTGGGGGAAAAGCCCCCACCATGAAAGGAGTGATAAAGAGAAAGGCAGGGACTTAAAAGCAGTTGGAAACAAGTGGGGTGTGAACTGGGGCCCAGCTCATAGCCTGAGTGAGTGGTGGGGCTGATGCTGGTGCTGCTCTCCTGATGGCACCACGGGGCCATAGCAACAGCTGTAGCTCCTCAGTCCTCCTGCTGTCCCCCTGTGAGGACAGCCCTTCTCTCCCCCCATCCATTCAAGAGTTGGACTCCAGGACCCTTATGGGTCCCTCACCCGTGACACTCTCCCATACAGAGCAGTCAAAGACCACAACATCTACTCCATGAGCTATTCCTCCCTGCGAGGCTGTGGGCATTACAGCTGGCATCATCCATCCCATCACAAAGGGACAGCTTACCCCCCCCCCCCCCCCCCCCCCGAGTAGCTGCAGAGACCCACAAAAGGAAGGGAGATGAGATGGGCAAGGCACAGACCCAATAGTGGGACACAGCCGGGCACCTCCATCCCACCCCATAGGGGCAGTGAGAACCAGAACCCCCAGTGAACATCATCAGTCACGGAGGGCTCCGGCTTCACACTGGGAGAAACCCAGATCAATCTCCCGGAGAAGAAGAGATGTGAAATTAGCCTTGCCAGGCTGGGGAGTGCTTTTAAATTGCAGCAGAAGTGGTTGAGAGATAGCTCTGCTCTCCGCAGGATCTTCTCCCCATCCTTGGGATTTAAGCCTGTTAATAGTGGAGTATGATGATATTATCTGTTTGTATTGCACTTTTTATCACAGACGGCTCCCAGGGTGATTTGCTATCATGCCCTCTGAGAGCTGCTGAAACACGGGAGCTGCAGGAAGCAGCAGTGATGCAGCCACCATCTCAGTAGCAGCAGAATAGGAGGAATGAAGCAGAAGCCCTTTTCCAGGTGGGAAACGCTGCACTCCTCAGCTTCCTGCTGCTTCCCAGAAGCTTCTGTGCTGGCATCCATTCTCCAGCTCCCAGCCTGGAACAGGGCAGGTTAATGGGGCACAGAGCTCTGATGGGAAGGAGGGGCCCTTTGTGTTTGAGCAGCAACTGATGGAAGAGCTCATACTCTGCAGGCTCGAAGCCCAACCCCAAGTAACCCCTCCAGAGACCCTGGGTCTGCAGAACGAGTCCAGGGCACCCCAGGGAGCATCCCATGGTTTGCCAGGCAGCGTGGGGCCGGGATGAGCGCAGCTGGTGTGTGCGGCTGTCCTTGCCAGGAGGACCAGCACCAGCAGCGACAGCATCTGCAGGCACCACCTGGACACCGAGCTGGGGGTGCAGTGAGCACACTAGCGATGCACACGGGCAGGACGAGCATTTGTGTGCTCTCCTTCCAGCCAGGACAGACGATTGGCACTACCTTCCCTAAGAGCTGATGCTGCACCCAGCTCACTCACCTGGAGCATGTGCCCGGACCTCCAGGAGCTGTGTGGGAGGAGACAGCTCGGTGCTGTTCAACAAACATCAGCAGAGCTGCAGAGCGCTTCCACTCCCAGCTCCACCACCACCCCCTGATTGACACCCTGTAATAAGGAGATTTACCACATAATTATTGTGCATTTGGGATGCGGCACCATTCTTTTTTTTCTGTTTTTTTTTTTTCCTTTTTTTAACCTAGTGACAGCTCTAAACAGCAGTTAAAGCATGTGTTTATATTAATGTCATTAGTTATTTCTGTGTATTTAACCAAAAAGGCTTTTCCTCTGAACGATGGCACGGTAAACAACAGCTCAGTTGTCTTCTATAGACATCGCTACCTCTACTTTGGGATGAACTGTTGAAGTGAATGGGAGGGAAGGATCTGAGCCTGGATTGTTGTGTGTCTGTCCTGGCCCCACCAGCAAAGATGTTAAACTGAGCTTAGAACAAACGAGAGAAGGAGCCTGGTGGGGAGAAACAGTAATAAATGATGGGTTTTATTAAGAAACATTACCTAGAAAGTGCGTTCCTATTGCAAGGGCCTTCAACACTCAGGAGTGTAATAAAGAGAGAAAGGAAAATGGGAAGGAGGGAATTAGAAGAATGAAAATGCTCAAATAAACACACACGCTCGTGCATGCCTTAAGCCTATAACACCTAGATGTCGCAGTCGGGTTTGTGTTTTTCTGTAATGAAAGGATGGCCACATATCATAAACTGATCTGAATTATCCTGGAAGCAAAATGAAAATGAGGAGAGGAGAGAGGTGGTGGGAGATGGGGAGTCAGGAGGGGAGTGCAGCCACCCCATCACTGTCACAGGAGTGGCAGAATTCAGCCCTGGGCTCACTGCTCAGCCCTGGGCACAGCCTCCAAATGCCTCCCAGCCTTCTGCTCATGGCACCTTCCTTAAAATCCCATCCCTTTCCCATGCAGACCACTGTGGCTTTGTACACTCATAGGGGAACCCCAAAGAATGGGATCAGCGCAGAGCCCTCCATGCCATGGGGTGACCCCTCCTGGAGTCCTCCTGCTTTGAGCACGTCCCTCCCCCTGGCTGCGGTGGACTCCACGGAGCCGTCCCATGGCCGGGCAGTATTCACCCACCATTAACTGGGTCACTCCGACGTTTTGCCTCCTGCTCCATTCCCAGCTGACAGTAGAAATTCACCTTCTCCTTCCCGCCGTGTGCGACCTTGCTGTGCCGGCTCTCTTCGATTTAATCACTTCTACTCGTGTCGAGATCACCCAGGTCCTCTGCTATGCTGTTACGTGCCTCTGGATTGAGGATGCTTCCCAGGATTGCATCTCCAGAGCATTCAATTAGCATAAGACTAATTTTTACAGCAAGGTCATTAATTAAAATATTATATGATGAAAATCTTGTCATTCCAGAAACCTCTCCCTCTGTGAGCCATTAGCCCAGTGCCTCCCTGCTGCACACCACGCTGCCTTTATCCCACTAATGCCCACGTCCTCTGGTTTAATGAATGGGACCCTGGAGAGGGGAGGCAGGCAGGCTGGGAACTGCCCTGGAAGTGACATTTGGGGTAATAATAAAGAAAAAAAAGACATCCTGGCTTAAGGAAAAGGCAGAGATCTGGCAAAGATGACCCACCTGCAAGGTTCTGAGTCTGAGCTCATTGATGCACCTGCATATGTGATAAAGAGATGAGGTGCAGAGGGGATGCAGAGTAGCCCAGGAGGGGCTGCACACAGTGCCCTGCAGCTCCCCAGCAACCCCTGCTGCAGATCTGTGGGCAATGAGCAGCCTCAGCGATCGCTTTTCTTTGTGTGACCCCATCTAAAACTTTCGGCATCAGATAAACAAATCCCAAGGGTCAATTAACATGTCTTGAGATGATTAGAGTCTGACACTGATGAAACCCAGCAGTAATTAGCAAATTAAAAAAAAAAAACAAAAAACAACCACCCTTTTGATTAGTACTCAGCATAATTCCCTCCAATTATTCAAAGTTCATGACTACAGGGGGTGGAATATCTCCAGGAATATTTATTTATATCCCTATTTTTTCCCAATCAACTTTGTGAATCTAGTTAATCATCAGCTCTCGAACTTGTTAACTTGGAGAGTTCGGGAGCTGTCACTCCGTCTGATTGCTGGCAGCAGCCCGGGGAGGGGACCGCAGAGGGCAGAGCACAGGAGCCCTGTGTTAGGCAAAGAGAGAGCAGGGGGGGATGAGTAAAGAAATGAACCCGACTCACTGCCGCAGCAGAGAGAATAAAAACACAGTGTTTTCCCTCTCTTGGTTCAGAGTCACAGCTTGGTGCTGGCATGTTTTGCATCAGCCTGTCAGACGGCGCTTTGCAAAAGCAGGCACAACACTTCCTTCTGCACACGGACAAAATCCTCTCCAAAGAGATGCTTGCTGCAGAGCCCCACTATCCGGGCAGGAGTAGGCCAGGCAGCCACGTTTGCCCTGAAAACGTGATCCGCAGCAGTGTAAGCAAAGGATGGCCTCGAGCTATTAAGTTCCATGGCTGCAGGCACGGTGAGCAGCCCTGCACGGCTGGGGCAGGGCAGACCTCCCCACCCCGCTGCCCACCCCCTCCAGATGGGAAGCACGAGCAAGGCACAGAGAGGCTGGGATTTCTCTGGAAGTCATCATCGCCTGCAGGGAAGCTTTGCTAAAGGATTTCATGCCTGTCTTCAGATGGTATGAGAACAGCTTTCTTGCCCTAAATCCTCCCACATCCTTTCCAGAAGAAGGGAGGGGATCTGGGACCATGAAACCTCTCTGTATGATTCCCTTCCCAAAGCTGCTACAGCATTCAGTACTCTGGCTGCCTGGAAACAGAGGTGAGATGGGGACCAGCATCCCTACCCCATGCCTGAGCCCCCACTGCTGTCAGCTCAGGGCGGCTCCATGACCCCATCCCACAGCCCCATCTGCCCCAGGTGCCACCCTCCCTACTCCCTGAGATGCCTCCAGACCTGCAGGAGGGGTGGGGAAATAGGGGGTCACTGCTCAGCACCACAGAGGATCACGATGGACAAAGAGCCCCACCTCTGCTGCCCCGTTCCTCACACCTATCACCTTGCATGGGCCGACTCAGCATCCCAGCGGCACCAGGGATTGCCCTTCCTGTGAGCACGAGGGACGCAGAGCTGCGACCGCCTGCAGAGCTGCTGGCTGGGCTCTGAGCTGCAGCTGCTCCACTCTCTGCTTCATTAAAACCTTCTTCCCTGCCCGAGCGAGCCCTGAGGGATGGAGACTAGTCCCAGATAGGAAGACATACGCTTAAACCTTTCAAAGCCATTTTTCATTGGACTTCTCTATATTCATCACTGCAGACTAACAGAGATTTTCTCTCTAGTTTAGATGATTTTTTTTTTTAATTTAATCCTATCCAGTGAGAGCCCTCTGGGGAGCTCCTAACCCTGCTTTAATAACATGCTCATTAGCGAGGTTATTCAGGGAGTGGTTTCTATTTGACACTCCAGCATCTTTCCAATTAATGTTGCTTTAAAACAAGCAAACCTTAAAAAAAGAGAGAATATCAAACAGCTCAGAGTCAGCACTGCAGGAAGACAGCAATTTCCTTGGGATTTTCATCCCCTTTCTCTCCAAAATGTGGTGCCTAACTTCTTCAACCTGCCTTCCTAGTGAGGGTTGGTGGCAGTGGAGGGATGGTGCCATCTTCACGGGAGCCAAACTCCTCCAGTATCTCTCCAGTTGACCTAGCATACCTATATATTTACCTATATGTTTACCAATTCACTTTCCCTTTTTGCTTAGTTAATTCATAATGGCTGAAGCAGCTCAGAACTGAGCTCTGACCAGGTCCCCCTTCGTTGACCTCACACATGGGATGTTCCAGGTGCATTCTTCAGTTTCCACTTCCATAGAGTGGAAAGCAAGGAAAGCAGAGGCCTGAGTGGGACACAGCCAACTGCAAAGAAATACTACTGCTGATAAGGCAGTGACTGCGAGGGGAGCCCAATGGGACCTAATTCTACCTCATCCAAGGGTAACACTTGTGCCAAAGAGAGCTGTGCTATCTGTACCTGGGCTGGGAACAGCTGGGAAGTGCTGACACCAACAGGCAAAGCCACAGCAGCAGTGATGAGGGTGAGGAGCCTGTGAATTCCTAGGGTTGGTGGCACTCCCCTGCTCGGCTTTGCTGCTGCAGTGACGCAGTGTCACCCCTCCAGAGGAGGAGGTCATGCAGGAGTCCCGGGAAGGGCAGGAAGATGAGATGGAACCGTGTCCTCCTGGAGCCCAAAGCTCCATGCCCTGTGTGAGAGGTGTGAGCAGCACTGTGGTCTCTGGAAGCACATCTCAAGCTTTCCCTACTAAACACTGAAAAAAGTCACGGGTTTCTTTTTGGAGGTCTGGAATAGATTACTCAATGCATTTGTTTGGAGCAATAATGACATCCAGTGGCTGGTTAGCTCAGTCCTCAAGGGGAACGGTGCACGAGCATCCCCCAGGAACCGTGCCTGTCCTGGTGCTCTGCAAGGGTGGCCAGAAGGGACAGGAGCCGTGTGCAGCACTTGGGGCTCCTCTTGCACCTGGAGGTAACAGCAGCAGCATCAGCCCTCCACCTCCTCCAGCCATAGAACTCTGCTCCCAGGACATGTTCAACCCCGCAGGGCTCCCCAGGCACATACACGTGGGGAAACAGAGACAGCATCTGGGGTTTGGCCATCACAGTGCCCTCATCACATCCCCTGATGATAGCAAAGGCAGGAGGATGGCTTATTTGAAGGCAGAGCCCAGCTGTTGGATCTTTAAGGTCTCTGGATGGATCCCTTGCAGAATGCTGGGTTGGCAGAGTCTGTCAGGAGTGGTTTCTCCGCTCACCCGTGCCAATGCTTAGTGGGTCAGGAGGAGGTCTCACTCAGAGCTGATGCCTTTACATGCATGGATGTCCCTGCTTCCCCTCAAGGCGCCGCCAGTGAATGCAGCTCAGCTCACGTGCGTCTGCCCAGACCCGGAGCAAGTCACCGAGATGTGAAGAATGTGGTTATGCAAGCAGCAAGAGCGGATGGGCTGAGTGGGGAGGGACGGGGGGACGAGCATCCCACAGGGGCTGCAGCAGCCCCAGGGCTCCAGCATCCCTTGCAGGAGCTGCAATGGGAGTGCGGAGCCCAGCCCATGTTTGCTTCTCTGCTGCTTCTCTTCTCTCATGTGATCACCTCTCAGGAAGAGCAGCCTTTGCCCTAGGTCAGCAGATGGAGCTGTTCATCTCACAGGAGCCCTGGAGAATGGTAAAGACATTTAAGCCAGGGGTACTAATTGCAGAGGGTTAATAGGTATCTCTTTCTGCCAGAGAAGATGTACAAAGACCTGTGGATGCTTAGAGACCTTCACAAGATTAGTTCATTTAAGCAATCACCTCTTTAAAAAGCCACCCTTTATGTAAGGTCACCACCTTATGGAGTGATCTATCACATTGCCCCAGCACTGATTGCACCAGTTTCTATCTCAGTGCCCAGCTATCGTGCTGGCCTTGCTCAGCAGGGCAAGTCCCTCATCTCACTGTACTAAACCTGCCTCTGTGCAGCTCAGTGGGGAAGGAACAGTGTCAGTGTGGTGCTGCTCCTCTGGGTTTTCACCCAGGTGACGGATGAGCAGGCTGCTCCCTTTCTGCTCCTCAACTAACAGGAGTGCTCGGAGCCAGAGAGCTTCTACAGGGTGAGGGGACAGCCACTGCTGGACCAGATGTTGCTTTGGCCAATGTACAGAGAGGGTGGGACATCGTTGTCTTCGCAGATCCCATCCATGGGATGTGGGAGGCGATCCAGGAGCAGCCCCACTGCCGAGGCTCCTACAGCAAGAAGCTGAAGAAATTATTGCAAAGTGCAGGAGAAACTCCTCAGGTGTTTGGTAAGGGTTTTTTCTGAGGGAGATGTGAGCAGAGCTGTAGTGAATGGGGAGAGTGCAGAGAGAGTTGGGAGAGAAACGTTTGTCTGACCCGGCAGTGAGCGGGCGCATGGCCACAGGCGATGCTGCCAGCTGTGCTGCAATCTCATTTCATACGGGCTGGGTTTTCTCTGCCTTCAGTTCACTTCTGTAGTTCATTTCTGGTCTGTGGGGAAGGGGAAAGGGAAAGGGAAGGAAGCAAAGGTGGGAAGAAAGGAGTAAAAAAGAAGAAAGAAAAAAGGAAAAAGATAGATAGAAAAAAAAGGGGGAGAAGCTACTGTGCACCCGAAGGAGCCTTCCAGCATAACATTTAATAGGCTTTCTCCTGTTATATTAGCACTAGACAATTGAACTGCTCAGCACAATGTTATTTCCCTCTAGTATAGAGCAGTGGCTTGGTGAATGCTTAAGGAGATGTACCCAATGTGTTATTGCATTCCTGAGGGCGGAGGGGCCACGGGCAGCCCATGCTGGGCTATGATTGCCTCTGTGCTGCTGGGCGTGCTGCGTTGGGGAGAGCACCGGAGGTCTGAGCTGTGAGAGTCACCCTGTGCCCTGCCTCTGCCCCAGGAGGAAGGCACAGGCTCTGAAATTCTGCATATTTGGTGTC
Organism: Pavo muticus; assembly: GCA_016647715.1. NCBI lineage: Eukaryota > Metazoa > Chordata > Aves > Galliformes > Phasianidae > Pavo > Pavo muticus. The sequence goes on along the minus strand of JACDJE010000022.1, from coordinate 2,451,996 downwards.
TTTGGGATCTTTGGGATCTTTGGGATCTTTGGGATATTCGGGATGCTCAGCGTTCCTTTCCCAGCTCACCTGCACAGACACACAGCCCCGCCAGGCTCCCCAGTGCACTGCTGCCAGCTGCCATACCACAGCTGCTGCTCGTCCCTGAGCTCTGCAGCCCAACACTCGGCCTCCATCACATTGTAGGAACGACCACAAACAATACCCACGATCCCCATGATCCACCTGCACTGCAGAGCAGAGCACACCGAGCCACCTGCTGCCTGGTCTTGCTGCAGCTCCCCACCAGTCTTCATCCTAAAAAGTGATTCTTACCCATGGAAATCAATTTTCTCTTCCTCCAGCTCGTGCCCACCAGGTACAGCTTTGTCAGTCACTAAGTAAAGAAAACAATTTCTTTCCTTCCTTTAGGCAGCGCTGCTTACAGCCTTACATCATAGCCTGAAGCTCCACTAGCTTCTTCCACAGATATAATTTCCTTAACCTTTGGTCTGTAGCTCCTCACCGCAGAGTCCCACTCTGCTGCCTTACTGCTGTGCCCCACACTGGCTGTGCTTCCCCAGTGACCTCCCCTCTGCTGTGCTCCACAAACAGCTCCTGGGTCTGCAAGAGGTGCTACTGAGCAGCACATCACCTCTTCCTCTTCTCTTCTCTTCTCTTCTCTTCTCTTCTCTTCTCTTCTCTTCTCTTCTCTTCTCTTCTCTTCTCTTCTCTTCTCTTCTCTTCTCTTCTCTTCTCTTCTCTTCTCTTCTCTTCTCTTCTCTTCTCTTCTCTTCTCTTCTCTTCTCTTCTCTTTTCTCTTCATTTTTTCCTTTCTCTTCTCTCTCTTTCCCTTTCCCTTTCCCTTTCCCTTTCCCTGCTGCTGTCCCTCTCACACCTCATTTGCTTCTGACACTCTGATTCCAATCTCCACTCATCATTTCTGCCCCGTTGTGCTGTGCCCCCCATTTACCACTTTTCATTTTAGGCCTCCAGTTTACCCAGACCGAGTTACATTATCGAGAATAGAAGTGTCCATGTAGTTAAAGCTCGGGTCTGAGAGATGCAGGTTTAACTCCCAGCCCTGCCACCTCTGCTTGCACATGACAGCAGGGAGCCCCATAGAAAAACCCTTCCATTCGTACAAATAGAGCTGAGGACGGCATGGTGCATTTGAACCTCCAGTCTTCACAGTTGCACAGATGCTCAGTCCCATATCTTCCAAGGTCATGTGGCTCTTTGGGGGAAGTTAAGACAGCTCAGCACCTCCCAGCCTGGCACTGCTCTGTTGCTGGCGTAAATCCTCGCTCCGCCGTTCTTCAGCAAGCCCTTTAGAGCTCTTTGTAAATGACTTTACCTTTTCCTTTCATATTTTTGATCCAGTGCACAGGAGAAAGCTAACAGAGGGAAATCAGCACTTTGACGGGATGATGTGGCGGTTCATAAGCACGTCAGCTTAGACGTGGGTTTGGACGATAGAGAAATTGGCTAGTGGGAAGAATATTTACAGGAGTCTGTTCCCAGCTTTGGAATTAGAGGAAATAATCCTACTGAATTAAACAAAAGTGATAATAATATAAGAGAGCACTTCTTAAACATAACAGCTTCCTTCCTTGCCAGCAACATGGAACTCAATGTTTTCAACACATGTATAATGCATTTTTAATGTAAACAGCAGGAGGCATAATTCCAGCATAGGAAGTGAAATAGAGAAACTGTTCAGGAAGGGAGCTGGGGAAATTGCTAACGCTGCACACAGAATGAAACTTTCTCTAAATCCCAGGCTCTGTCTGCGGGGCATTACAGCACCAATGCTATTATCACCGCACACCATGGGCAGCTTACTGCTATTAATTATGTTAGCAAAATAAAGGATCCTTTCTGGCCAGTCCAGATGGACAATATTAAGCCATGCTGGAAAGTTGGATAAACCTCATTAAGGAGAATTTGGCACTGGGGGAGACAAGACTGCAGCGCTCTTTGAGTTAAGGATATGTTGGAGGAAAAAAATGCCCTCTGATAACGGATTTCTCAAGATCAAGATGTGACCGGGCACCTTGCTCATCCTGCAGCCAACAAGGAGGGCATGGAACCTGATGGAACTAGACAGGGGTTGGAACTAGATGGCCTTTAAGAACCCTTCTAGCCTAAGCCATTCTATGATTCTATCTGCCCCATAAAGGACCATCCACCCACCTTGTCACCTTCTCAGCCACCTACAGTGATGGGAGCTGCACTGCAACCACCATTCTGGGCTTAGGAGCTCTGTCCCTTCCTTCTGAGGCTCCTCAGTTAAAAGGCATACAGTGAAACAGCTGTGACCCCCGGAAGGTCCCCGTGGGGCTGCTGTCCCCATGGACCAGATGGATGGGTGAGCAGCACGTCCTCCTGGCTCCTGCTCCGTCGTGTGTTTGCACTGAAGACACGGGTGACAGATGAAGGAGGAGGTTGATTATGCATGCAGACAAGAGTGATCAGGGAGGGATGGCAAGGACATGTTGGAGACAGGGCTGGAATTCAAAATAATTCAGACAAGTTGGATGAAATGGGAAACAGCACCAAATGTGGAGGTGAAATTTAAACTGGGGATAACAGCAGGGTGCTGCCTTTCAGTGGGAGGCACAGACTGCTCAAATCCAGGGTGAGAGGGGATCGAGGGGCGGCCTTTCCTCCAGAAAGGACCTGGGGCAACAGCAGACGTGGGGCAATGCTGCTGTTGTGATATGGTGCATCTGGACAGCTCTGCACCACAGAAGGAATGGTTTCTTGCCTTCTTTAGCCTGAGAAATAGCAGAGGAGGAGTGTTAGCCTTGTCTCTCCCCCAGCTTAACCGCTAAGTCCTTAAGGCCTTTAAAAGATAACCTTCAGGAGGAAGGGAACAGCCTGTTCTCCGTGGCTGCAGCAGGCGGGACAAGATGTCACGGGTTTAAATTGCAGCAAGAGCAAATCAGGTTGGGTGTGGAAAATCAACAGGAGTCCTGGAGCAGAGATCCTTGGGGTGATGCGGGTCTCCAGCCGAGGGGATTAATAGCATGAGAGCTGTAAACGTGTCTCTGTTGTCGGTGTGCATGTCTGGTAGCCCTTCTGTGGCAACACAAATGTGGGCTGTGTGGCAGGAGGAGCTCAGGAGCTTCACCCTACTTTAGGGAGTGGAGACGGTTGTGTTCCCCCGCAGCCCATTCCCTAGCATAGGAGAAGCAAGGCCAGCTCGTCGCCCTATGTATTAATGCTGCACTGAATAACTAGGAAAAGATTTAAGTGATGCTATTTTTGAAGGCGATGTTGAACATAAATAGACATGGCAAGGTGCCAGCTTCAAAACATAACCGTTTCCAATAGGGCTGGGAGAGGCATTCAAAAAGTCTTTTGAAAAATCCATTAAGGCTCCATCGAAACAAGGAGTTTTCTATGCTGACAGACACATAGGTGCCTCCTTCAGCTCATTCATTGGAATGGAAAAACCAGGCACGTTTTCTCCTCATTTTCCTTCATTCAGATTCAGCGTCTCCAGGAACAAAAAAAAAATCATTAAAGTTTCTGTTACAGGGAAGGAGGCAGCACCATTTCAAGGTTTAACAGATCGCCCATTGATCGGGCTTAAATACGCTGCCTTCAGCTCTCAGCTCCGCCGCACTGCTGCTGGCAGCAGAGGGAAGGACTTAGCAGCAGGAAAGGTGCTCAGCAGAGCACGACCCTCAACCAGCCCCCATATGCAGGAGCCTTTCAAGGCTGAAAAGCCCAAGTTTTTGCCTTTCCACCAGTAGGTCTTTGAACACCTCTGAGTCTTCGTAATAGCGGCTTCTGCTTCATCGCTTCAATTCCTGCATGAGTCACAGTTCCCTCCATGTACCACTTTTCCTTTCCTGCCTCCGAGAGAAGATTTCAGTGTCCCACAGCAGAGATTTGAGAAACCTCAGGCAACGGATTCATGTCCTGAAAAAATGAAAGGAATCTTATCTATGACAAAAAGGGAAAAGGAAGGGGGGAAAATGGGTTTGTAATAAGATTAAGAGATCAAATTGATGCTTCCTTAGGAAGTCCCCGTGATATAAAGCACCAACTTATGTGCGCATGATGTGAAATATGAATGGGGTTTTCACTCATCCCGCAGTACAACCCAAGCGAGGAGCTTGAGACGACAACATAAGCAGCAGTTTGAAGGGGGAAAAGAAAGGCTTTCATCTCTGCTGCACTGTGCCTCCAGCCACAGCGGGACGGAGGGAGGAAATGCCAGGATCCGGAGCAGTGGGCCCACGGTGTGCCTCCAACACGTGCTGGATGAAAGCGCCCGGCCCTCACAGTCCATGAATCCAGCAACTGTTCAAACTAGTCATGCCAGCAAGGACACCAGACTGAAAACAATGAACACTTTAGCTGCAGATTCCCAGGCACTGGGTCACTGTAACCAACCGACTGCTCAGTGCCTCTGGCACTAAGGAACTTTTAAAGGACTATCTTAGATCTCCGCTCTGGACTAAGCCAGGCTGGCGGCCAGGCGCTGAGGATAAGCCAAAGCCATTTTCTGGTGCACTCTCTATTTACAGCAGTGGTGCAATCAAATCCATCAGACGGGAAGAGGAGTTCAGCTGTCACTGTCACATCCCAGAGGAAAGCTGGGTTGACTCAATTAGAAGACGTGTATGAGTATTGATTAACGCCGAGTACAAATTCCCTCTCTCTAGGCCATGTGCTGCACTGGCAGCTTATTTGCCCCCTCCAGGTTGTTCTTAATTTCAAACCTACATGATCCTCGTTGTTCCAAATGTACAATACAAATTGACAGTATAATACAGTTTGTATTACCACAGTCCCTACTGGCCTCTAATGAGTCAGTAATTCAGCCATCTGATTTCCTCATTTTGTTTCCTGTGTGCTTGCGGATTCCACACGCTCTGCAAATGTATTTCTTGTTTATGCTCAAAGCAAAGTCACCTCACAGCAGGAGGCTCTCCTATAGATTTTTCTTGCTTTTTGACTCTACCGTAGAGGTGCCCTGATCTGTTCCAAAAACCTCCTGTAAGACACTCATCTCATTGCCAGGGCAATTTGTGCCTGAGGCATCGATGAGCAGTGAGGGCAGCTGCTGGAAGCAGCCCTTCTCCGTGTGCTGGGAGAGCTGGTCCCGAGGGGACAGCAGAGCCTGGGAGTTCCCCACCTCAATTATAACAGAACACATAGGCTGAGCCCCAGCAAGGAATGGACGTGGCAACCTCAGGTCTATCAGGGCAAGTGAAGTGCTGGATGCTCGCTGAATGCATCTGCCTATAGATCTCTTCAAGTGGGAATTCTGCCTCTGGAAATAAAGCCGTTTGAATTCCTCGTTAGAAACTTAAGAGCTAAACAGGGTCTCCCACAGATGAAAACAGAGATCTTCACAGTCCTACAGCCAGGAAGGTAAAATGTTTATACAGGCATCATCAGTCTCCTCTCCTTGCAGTGCAATCTGAGAGCCGGGCTTCTCTGGTACCTGTAATTTGTTGCATGGAACTGGCAAAATGCACCAGCTGCATTGAATAAGGCTGGGGACTCAGAGGTCCCATGATCTCGACAGAAGATATTAAAATTCTCCATCTTCCTCTTGCCTGGTGAAGGAGGGATGAACTGTGCTTGGGCCAGTAAGAAATTAAACCGTTTCAAGTGTGTACCATCTATTGCTCTCCTTTGGGATGACTCAGGATGTGAACAACACCGTTCTGGTGGAATGGCACAAGAGAGGACATCAGGGCCAGCACTTCAGTTCTGTATTTATGGGCATCATCAGAAAAACTTTATTGGATACATATTTTGCAACTTGGTCCCTGGAGGACACAGCTGATTTTCACAATATCTTTTCCTCTTTCAGTAGCTGATTTTAGGTATGTGTATATATACCAATACATCACATGAAAGGGATTTTGGTAAGACTTCCTCAAAATACGGAGAAATGGCAGATGTTTCCCATCTGATGTAGGAAGAGAACATGAAGATCCAACCTTGAGTGCAATGCCCAAGGGCCTGCAGCAGGTCAGCCCCTCCTACCTGTCTCCACACCGTGCTTCCCTCGCCTCACACAGTGCTGCAAAGCGCTTGCCTTGCACAGAGGCTACCTGCCAAAGCTGCTTTTTCATCGGGCTCCCTGCCAAGATGTGCTGCTTTCTCCACTTAAGCCACCTGTCAAGGGCACCTGAGTGCCCTCACTGAGGGCTGACTGTGGGGACTGCCAGGTTCCCTGAAGGCTAATTGCCAAAACGAGCTCCTCCCGCAGGAGAACCCTGCCAAGGAGCCCTGTGGTGCATCTCACATGTTGTTAAGTCTTCAGTATGTGGACCCCAATCCCTGCCAAGCACTGAGCCCATCATCCCCTGGGACGCATAGTGGCATGGCCAAGATATTGAACCTCTATGCTGAACAAGAAACCAGTCTGCATTCAGATGTAAAAGGAGGTGTTTTAGCACCAGCTTTGGCTTAGCACTCTGATTTTGGTCTCTGTATCAAAAGCCTTTGTTACAGTGGGTTCTCTCCAGCAGATGAGATGTTCTAACATTTCCTCCCAAATAGCAAAAAGGAAGCAGTATTTTGAAAATCTCAGAAAGCCAGCACGTCCCGTGGGTAGTTTGGGTCAACCAAATGTTTTCTTTTGCTCTCTGTTTTCCCTTGTAAGAAAAAAATGTGGATGAAAAATTGACATGAAGCGAAATGACTGCAGCGATGTTTGAAAAATCATCAAAGCAGAGCACTGTAAGCTAGTAGTTACTTTTGAAAAGGCAGTGATCAAAACAATATGGCCTGATGTGTCAGGATAGCATTTCCAGCAGAAATGGCTTTGACGTTTTTGTCTGAGAAGCTCTTCATTGCACCATCTCCAAAAGGACCACTCCTGGTGACAGCATGAGAAGATCATCCAGGTGTTTTTCCCTTTTCTATTTCCTCTTTAGGCAGTGGTGATGTATATGGCCTCTCCTTCTCTCTCCAAGTACTGTCTTTGAGACATGTCATCTTCTGTACAAAGCTCTTGCGATTACTGTTGGCTATGGAGGGAGCACGCGTGTGAGATGCACAACACCACAGACCCTTGCAGACATCAAAGCTGTATCACGGCCTCCTGAAATGACAGAGGATTGGTCTTAAATGACACTGATGCCTCCAGGAGAGCAGTGATCTATCCGTAGTGCAGACACGTGAAGGACAGTGAGGCTGGCATGAAGGTTGCCACACACATTTTGGCCCATTCGTGTTCATAAGACCAATGTGCATCTGCAAGCTGATGCATATGTACAGAGCAGATATTTAGATAGCATGATGTGTGCTCATGCAGTCGTCAGCACGGCATTGAGATGGCCAGCACGTAGTAGAAATATATATAGAAAATATATGGAGCATGGCTGTGTGATCTCCCTGCTTGAGATAGTACATGCTGAACTCCATCCAAACAAGCAGGATGGTACAGACCTGAACAGAGCATAATGAACACCCTTCTTCATCGTGCAGGTGTCACTTCTCCTGACTCAGATTCAATTACACTCGTGGAGCTGATTGCAGATTTCAGACTACTCTTGCATATCAAGAGCACATTCAATGTTCCAGGACTTGATGAAACAGTATGTCAGCACGTGGCCTTCTCTACAGCCCCTTGGTCTTGTTCTTCCCTGGTGGAGCTACAGACAGAACAAGCCTGGCCTATTTTGTTAGGCGCAGGGATATGTGTGGAATAGTATGTTCAATCCTTTATGTCAGGCCACTGATCTCTCCTCAGCAAAATGCATTTGTGATTACCTCTCTGTCTTTTTTTTAAACACAGAATTACACAGTAGTCCTCCAACAGAACGAGGGGGGGATAAAAATGTTTAATGTCAAAGTTTAACTAGTCAAAGGAAGGTTAGGAAAAGCGCTGAGCATCTCAGGTGCTGGTTAGCCTATAAATGAAAAATAATGAAGACAGGGAAGAGGAATATTAAATGAAGCAAAGCCTTCAGGGATTCATCTCTTGGCTCAAACACAAGTCTGAGCTGCTGCAGGGCAGGAGTGGGTTCCCAGGGAAAATGAGGGGCCAACAGCATTAAGCTGCTGCAAAGTGTGCTGAGCTGTAATGCAGCTCAGCTGCAGGTCCCTGCTGGTTTTGGAAACGTTGTTCTGTTGGAAACCATATTTCATGGCATGTAACTGTGCAGGGCTTCCTCAGGCAGGCCAAACATGTGGGGACATTCCTTGCTCCTTGAAAGTCAATGGTTGTTCCCCAGCACAGATTTACAACTTAACTGGAAAGAAACAACAACACAAAAATGCACAAGAGGGAATGTTGATTAATGCTGCTCTTCGTCATCAAAGCTTTTGTTGGGCACCATGTGCTTCTGCCAGCCCAACCCATAGCATGTAGCAGAGGGCTGGAAGTAGAAGCATTCAGAGAGGAAAATAAAACAAGAATGAGGCAAATTTGGGTCTCTCTTGCTCAGGAGAAGCTCCATGATGTAAGCAGTTACTTCACCTTCATGTGGCCGCAGGAGCTCAGCTTGGCCCAGAGCCTTCTCAGCACTGAACATTTTCCTGGCTTCTACTCCTTTAGGACCTTTCCCCAGCATGCATCCCTTCAGGCTCCCATTTGTAATGTTTGCATGTTATATCAGGAAACATCTAATTACAATAAGTCTAAAAAGAGGCATCAGCCCATGGCATGGAATCCTCTCTGGAAATGATCCGTTGTGCTGCCGGCTGTGAAGGGGAGAGCTGTTACCTCACAAGAGCTGTCCCATTCAAAATCTGCTGAAGCAAATAGCAAAAATTCTCTGAGTGAGTCAAGGCTGAACCAAAGTCCCAGCCAACAACAGGGAGCCCTATTCTGTCAGAAGAGCCTCTTTTCAGATAAGACTTTCATCCGGGGTTATCCGAACACTTGCAATCAAGTGGCATTTTGTGCTATCATTAATCCTGGTGTCCTGGCCATGCTCCAGTTTGAGTAACAATGTTCTGCCAACCCAGATTCCTCCAGAGGTTTCAGCAGGATGCAATTTTCTTCTCCTTTTTGCCTTCCCCTTTGGGGCTGGTAGCTCTGGACAACATAAAGTACTGACCATGGTCCACCCCACAGCTGGCAGGATTCCACTGATGGAGCAAACCTTGAGGAGAGCAGGAATTCTCTAGGACCAAAACACTGCATTAAAGGGATTACTAGCAACAAATGGCTTTTAAAACACATTTGTACTTTCCTGTTAAATTCTGGTATCAGTTTAAAATATAGAGCTGAAGTACTGCTGAGGTCTCTAAGAAAGATCATTGGCAACGCCAGCAATCAGAACAGAGAAGTGTATTTTAAGTTGCAATCAATACACGTAGGACACAAATGAAAGGGAGGTGTTATATACGGACATTTTCCAGTGGAGAGAGCCCTGACAGCCAGTTATTGCAGCGAGGAAAAGAAGCCATCCAGATGGACTCTCCGTCACACTAATGAAGCCGTCTCATAACTGTAACAGAGACCTCATGGATCTGCTGCGACACTTAGCAAATCCGGGCGTGAATAAACAACCAAAGTCCAATTGAATTAACCTCCAACTGATCAGCACTACTAAACAAATTATCCTAAACTCTGAACGAGATTAGAAGGACTGGCACAGGCCAGAAGCATGTGGTGGGAGTGTTAATTCAGTTTAACAAGTTTAAACCTAATCCCCCGCTGTTCTCTGATCTCGGGGTTTCAGGGCAAACCAGTTCCAAAACGCTCATGGAAGAGATGGGAGAAGAAGCTCATGTGAAGTTATGAGGAACAGCACGAGCAACAGCTTGGAGTCCCCTGGAGAAACAAACCGAAGTGAGCACATAGCAGAGAAAGGCTGATACAGAGCATTTCCTGCAGAGACAAAAGAGAGAGTAGGCGAATTACATTGATTTCCTTATGGAATATTCAGACCTCGTCTCCAGGATGAAACTTCAGAAGTTCATAGCATATCCCCTTTTCTTGATGATTATGTTTCTTCGACAGAAATAGATAAGCACCTGTGGAATCGGGGACAGTGTTTTAATGCCATTTTCCTCGGTGTATAATTGCATTGCTCTCTGCAGAGTACGTTTATAGTGTACATCAAAGGCACTATTCAATCATTACAGACTTCAGTTCATTACTTAGAACGGTAATAACAAACAATTTCAATGCTTTTTTTTAATGTTGGTTCATAAAACTCTTTATGTAGTCAGTTAAAATTAATTTAAACTTCAGCTTTAACGTTTTGCAGGTTTCTGAAATGTCACATCTGCCTCCAAGAAAACACTTTTCTTCTGGCACTCTTTAGGGACAGGAATGGACACAGTGACTTCTACACATGCTATGAGATGGAGATAACGAGGATCTGAGGTATTTCTAAATGCAAACTTGTGCGCCATGTGTTTATATCTCACAAAATCTTTTAAATCCCAATATTCCTCATAGATCCAATCTCGTGACAGTCCTTCAGGATGGCTTCCAGACCCTTTAAATCTCACACTATTCCAGACAGTGAATCAGGTTGTTGTTGGTAGATGAAGACTGGGATCCAAGAGCTTACACAGCCCACTGGAGGGTGTCTACCTGCATTCTTCTGCCTTGTCACGGTGTGTCTTCATGAAACTCTGACATTTATGACCAAAAAATGTGTTATCCTTTCTTTATCGGCATCTACTGCATTTATAATGCTTTGTGTGCTAAGTCTTGTCGCTTTGACTAGATAACAAAACCAAATTAATGTACTATGATAGAGGAGGCGTCCCGACAGCAGGCATTTCCACCATCCCTGTCTTCCAAACGTGTGAAGAACTTAAAAATGAGGTGCAGCCACCTTCACCCAACATCCAAGAGGAACTCCCAATGCTCAGAACCATGTTTGCATGGCCAAGGCTCACAGCCGCCCACTTCCCTGGGAGACACCTCAGTGTTTCCATCTATTTAAGTTCTGCAAAACGAATGCCTCCTGTAATGCTTAAACTTTTGTTACACAACCCTCAGAATCAAATCAGGACCTGTTTACCTCACCCTATTCTGTTATTTAGATCTAGAAGTAAATATTTATTCTCATTTTCCACTCCGCGCACTGACAGATAACTCCCAAAGTTAACAGCAGCATTATGAGCTGCAAACAATGATACATTGTCAGAGCTGAAACCGTTTGGTTACGTGCCTCTTACATTTTCAAATATTCCCAGAACAATTTCATAACTTTCTTGAGCATAATGAGGAAACAGATTTTTCCTCCTTCAACTGTGTAATAATGAACAACCATTAGAAACACTTTATTATTTCCAGAGTTTGAGGGATCAGTGGCCACAGAGAAAATATGCCCTTTTCAGCTGAGTTTTTAATTGTTTTCTCACTTGGAAGAGGAGCTAATATATTACTGGCAGAGCACAGAGCATTTGACTCATCAAGACACATCATTTTAACTATGGCTGATTTCTAGACAACAGCAGCATTTAATTTGCTGTCACAATTAAGTGATTTATACAAGTGATGATACTATTAGTATTATAACCACACTCTGATATTCTCTTCTTGTTCCTGCAAGAGAAACGCTGCTATTTTCTGTGTTTCCACCCTTCTTAAGAACAAAGAGTGCTCTGAGTTTTGTGCTTTGAAGCGACGCTACTATTACTTTTACGATCCGTTATTTGCACGCTGCCTTTTATCTGACAGACCACCACCAGCAACCAAAAAACCCCTGCATCAACCACTGTGGGCTTTATGGCAATTACTGCTGCTTTTACTGATCCGTGGAAATAATTTCTTCAGCCATTCCAGTAATGCAAAGCTTCTGCTGCTCACAGGGTGGGACTGTTGATGGATGATACCATCCGCAGATGCGGTCATGGTCATCATCATCAATGTAGGGCTGCTATATGACCAATGAAAATGATGTAAATGGTACTCAAACTCAGTCTTGCATCGTGATGATGTGATCTGCTCCACACCCCCTGGTTACAGCGCCCAGTTTGGGCAGCTGTTACCTCATGACAAATATTGAGAGTAAGATTATTGTTACCCAGCACCAGGTTGACTGTGTGATGTAATGCAGAGTCTTTTAGGCAGACTGGAGCTCTTGCAGGTAGACTGGAGCTATTCCGGAGCTATTCTGGGCATTTCAAGAATGCCATTATCATTTCAGTAGGTGCTAAAGTCACTTCTGGATAAATTTTGCAAAGAAATGTAGGACGCACTGATTTTCAACGTACCAAGTACATGAAAACTTCTGCTGTTCCAAGTCCTTCCCTAGGTGCAACTTGTCTGACTTATGCCAGGCTCTGCAGCCTCAGAAGGAGCCCTTTTCTGAAGCTCTCCCCCAGCACCACGGGGGCCCATTGCTCACCCCAGTCTCCTGGACCTCAAGTCCTCCTCCTCCAGTCTGCACAGCAGCTCAGAAAAGACAGATGACACAGCATAACTAAGTCCTATAAGGGCTGGAGTACTCCATTTAAAGCTTGCTAAATCTGAAAGGAAAAAAAAAAGCAATAAAAAAGCAAAGAGCTTCAGTCACATTGCTACCTGGATGCTTCCAGGCCCAGCCAGAGTGTGCTGGCTTACTGACGTGTTTTTAAATCCTACTCTGCACACTGAGCTTTTGCAGGCAAATAGGCAGGTACTCATATGTGAGTACTCACTATTTATATACACACCAATGAACATTCCCATATTGCTTCCTCACTGAGTTCCAAATGCAAGAAAACAAGACAACAGGATGACCCAACAGTCTCAGGCTTGCAATCACCTCCAGCACTTCAGATGTGCAGCTGACTGCCGTCTAGAGACTACACAAAAACTGCACCACTTGTTTTTCAGTTCTAGGTTTATTCTTTGTTAGAAGACTGTGGGTTTTTGTTGGTTTTTTTTCAGGTTGAATTCTGCACTGGAAAAGAAAAAGTGTACTTACCAGGTAAATGGCTCAAAGAGGTTCTGCAATGCCTGATGGATGGGCTTAGCCTTCCACTCAACAAATGAAATAGGGCATGTCCCATACAATGAGAGCTGTGCACACAACTTACAAACTAGCAAATCTCCTAGAGTGCTCTGTTAGAAGAAGAAATGATGCTATTTGTTGTCCCTGGGAGCACTGACATGAAGGCACGCTAACCCCACACCATCTGCATGCTCCCAACCTTGCTGTGATGCTGACACGGGGAAAAGGAGCACAGGGATATTGGCTGGCCAGAGGAGTGTCCTTAGCAGCAGCTCTGCTTCATGCAGCTGATTTATAACCAGAGTCAGAAGAATTCCCAAGCAGCTCCTGCACTGGAGAGCAAACTAATTCCTTTCTTCTCTCCTTGGATGCGCAGACCAGAGCCTGGCTGCACCTCAGCTTCCAGCTCACAGTCTATATTCTGCATCATAAAAGATACAAGAGAGAAAACTAAACTAGAGAAGTAATAACCTGTAAACTAATAAAGCAACCCAGCACTTCGATAGCGAGGCGCTCCCAAGAGCAGGGATTATTAATGGATGTCCTGAAACACCGTGTCTAGTTTTCAAGAGAAGTGGGAAACATTTCTAATGCTCTGCAGATCTCATGCATTAGCTTTACAAAATCACTTCAGATAAATGCAGAGATTATTATAAAAAAGCAGACTACGCAGAGGCACTTAAGCATTTAAAAAAACAAGAGTGGTAAGAAACTGCTTGAATAAATAATAATAAAGGTTTAAAACTGCAATATTATGGGTAGTTTTTCTTGTCAAAGTATTGGGCTGCATTGTCATTGATTTTTGCTAGTAATTGAGATAGTGACATGCACAACTTATGTTTCCTCAGCTGTAAGTGCATGGGAATGGAAGAAGAGATCTGGTGCCTTGCAGCCAAGGATGTGGTGGCTTCTGAACTGCTGTCTGCCTCCATTCTTTATTTCCCTCGGACCGTAAAATGGGCTGTATTAACAACCTCTTATGTCAAAAGAGAGTTTATGAAGCTAAATGTAATAATGTTTGCAATGTGATTAGGGATCATTGGATGAAAAGCTCCACAGATAAGCAGAGTGCAAGCACAGACACATGTCCTTTTGAGGCAGAGCACGGCGGGAAGCAGCAGGCAGCCCCATGGGCAGGTCCCACATCCTGCCCACTCAAAGCCCCACACCCTGCCTGGGTCAGATGAGCAATAGAAGCCTTCTCCTTTGCAGCTATCCCTATTTTTTTGAATGTGTTTATTTTTGGTGATGAAAATTCAGGGCTCAGCTACCTCTTGCTGTCAGCTTCACGTGTTTGCTATATATCCCACCTCCGATCCATGCCAAAATGGTTTCCATTCAACTGAAATAACCCTTTGCTCCCAAACTACTGGAAATAAGTGTAGGGGACAGAGCTGTTTCCACAGAAATCTGAACTGGAGTGGACTTTCTTTGTCCTCTCATCACGTAAAGAATAGTAAAGAGGCTGGTGAGGATGGCAGGAAGAATCCGGTCCTTTCTGTCTCCTGAAGTAAAATCGTCCTTCAGAGAAGTCAGGACAGGAATACACTCCTCCATGAGCCAGGAGGCTTTGCTGACAGGAGCTGCTATTATCTCTGTCAAACAGCCTCGAGTGATGCTGGTAAGCAAGAGAGCGGCGCTGATCGTTCGCAGTGCTGGAAAACAGACTATTGCCAGAGTGCCAAAAGGTACGAAGCCTCTCCGCTTGCATCAACCACCACCCGAGCCAGTGGAAGGGTTTTCTGTGGAGCTCTGCTGCTCTCTGATGGTGCCTCCGAGCACTCACTCCCAGCACAGATCCTACGTGCTCTGCCTGGAAGCTATAAGTTGTAAAGTGAACCAAAAAGGCGCGATTGCCTGAAGAGGTAACGCAGAGTTCAGTGCTTTTGCTGGGACGTTTTGTAAGGAATGGTAACAGTGAATGCATGGAAAAGAAGGGTTGTGTTTTAGAGGCGTCATCCACAGCACGCGCATGAGTCCACAGAGCTGCAAACCTCCGAGAAATCCCAGCTTTGAGAGCTTTGTGTAACTCTGCTTTGGAGCAACGCAGAAAAAACAGCGTTATAAGCACCCAAATAACCTATAGATGGAACAGAAATCAGCGCTCGCGTGATTCCTCGCGGTGCACAAGCATTTCTTTACACACTCTTTGCTCATCTCCCACGGCAGCACACGAGGGCCGCAATACCCCAGCTTTGCTTCAGGACACGAGCGAAAGGCACGGGGGACCCTCAGGGCTGTCCGCCGCTCCTCCCGCAGCACAGCGAGGCCCAAACGGGCACACGGACCGCGGTGCTGCGGGCGGCTCCTCCCCAACATGGCGGCCCCTCCCCAACATGGCGGCCCGGCGCCATCTGCCCGCGCCGGAGGGTGGGATGGGAGGAGGGGACGGGCGCTGCTTCCGCCGGGGCGGGCCGGGTACCGAGTGGCGGCGCAGGGCCTCAAGCTCGGCCCGGGGTACGGGGAGGGGATCGTGGGCTGCGGCCGTTGTGAAGCGGTGTCCGTGTGGGTGCATTGGTTCCCCCGCACAGCTGCTCCTGGCCCGCACCTCTGGGTGCTTTTACGCTCCGGAATCAACCTCGGTAACAAAGCCAACCCAATGAACGAAAGGTTGGAGGCTTTTGATAGCCGCGTTCCGTGCTTTTCATCTGGTTTGATCTGATTGCTTCCCGCAGCCATGGCAGCGAGTCCCATCGTGACGTCAAAGCGGCGGGAGGAAGCGGTCCGTGGGGTCCGCACGGAGGTGGTTTGCACCGCGTTCTCCAACTCCATCCTCGTGGTGGTCACGCAGTACGGCAAGATGGGCACGCTCGTCTACGTGGACCCCGACACCATAGGGGACAACGTTGGCAGGCCTTCGCTCAGCACCAAAGTGCTGCTGGGCAAGGATGAGGTAGGAGCAGATGCACGGCGCCCCGGCACCGAGGCGAAGGGGAAATGCTGTAGGTGGGGCCGTGCGAGTTGCCAGGGAGCTGATGAATCACAGTCGTTAAGCGGTGTTTGCACAGCGGTAAAATGGATGTGAAAATCTGGTCTGAAGGAAGAGGGGTTCCTCTGAAAAATAGGCACGTTCATCTGTCCTCCGGCATAACCGAGTGCTTTGTGGGGCTTTGTGTCATACAGGGTATGGGTTGCCTTGCTGTGTTTACGAAAGCTTTGATACAGCTCGTGTTGCTTTAAGGGTTGCAAGAGCAAACATCCAGCCTCTGATAAGCTTTCCTGGCTTTCTGTTCCAATGATTTCTCCTTCTCGAGTCTCTTTTTTCCACCCCCCAGCCTCCATCTCTGCCAGCCCCATAATGGACTTTAGATGCCCTCTCTCTGTGCGCCTGCCAACACCTGCCCTTGATAAAGTTTAATTTGTTTTCCTCCAACAAAATGAGTTTTTATCGACTGTTTCACAGAGCTGGAGAGAAAGCAGAAGGAAACGTGTTTTGCAAAGCATCAGCTGGTCAAGCATTAAAGCAAAAAGTTATAGAGCTACAAGTTTATGAGGCTTCCCATCAGGGTTGGGCTGTCAGATGTTACTTGCTAACCTTAACTAGAAAAGCTGTAACAACACGTGGGTTCCCCTTTCTGTCTGCCCCTCCATGCAGTTCCCATCCCTCAGCAACAGCCTGCCTTCCCTGGGTGGGGGAAGCTTTGCTTTGCCTGGTTGACATGGCTGCTAATTCTGATCAGCAGCACCTCTGAGCCATTTCTTTATTTTATTTTGGAGGTATGAAGTGCCTTTTTTACACAGTGTTTTTAAATCCTGTGACCAACTTAATCTAAACTTTAAGAAGACTTTAATTTGCTGACTTCCTGCTTGTTGCTATGAGTGTCCCCTTTTGAGACCATACACACTTCCAAGCTACACTGGCAGCTAAAGTCATGCTAGCTCAGCCTTCTAAAAAATACTTAGCTATAGGTGTCAATAAAACTTAGACAAGTTGGATGTTCTTGTTAAAGAAACCTCACTAAGAAGATTATATTCCTTTTCTTCCCTGCTTCAGCCTAGGCATTTATTTCTGGTTTTTATTATTCTGTTAAAATCAGAAACGTCTTTTACATGTGCAGAGGCTGTGTATAATGCCAGGTTGAGGTCTCTGAGACTTAGAAAAACAAGACAGCTTACTTCCAGAGTTTGTCAGCAGGGCGTAGTCTGGTCAGCAACAAGAATATGGTACTCAGGAATCTGGTTGTGATGGGAATAGAGGCATTCTGATCATTTAATATAAGTTGATATTTGGTGCTGTGGGAAGAATTGCAGAAGGTCTCTCAACAGCAGCTTTCCAAACGCTCTAAAGCAGGGCAGAACTCCAGTGCAGCTCCAGTTGAGTTGTTTCAGGGTGGGTTGTTGGGCTGCCACTCGCAGGTCTAAACTCTTCTATTTTAAGCCTGTTGAGAAAGAGCCTTCTAAATTATCCCGTACCACAGCTTGGCTTTGCTGACCAGCCAAGCTGTGTGTCTGTTTTCAATCACACTGGAACTGCTCAGCAAACTAACGCTCAGCCTCCAGCACAGACAGGTTCTCGACATGCTCCATGAACGAGTCATTGCAGGGCTCTTCCTCTGCTAACTCATGCAGGAGGACTTTGCAGCTGTGATTGTACCTCTGTATGCCTTTGCTTTTCAGCCCCTCGTCCACGTTTGTGCCAAAAACCTGGTGGCATTCGTGTCTCAGGAAGCTGGGAACAAACCTGTTCTTCTCGCTATGGCTTTGAAGGACAAGACCATGGAAGGAATACAAGCTCTACGGGAAGTGATCCGAAGTTGCCAAGTGTGGTGAAGTTGTACCATCTGGATTCAAGGAAATGATCTGGAGCCCATGACTCATCACCACTTTTTTGAGAGGACAAGAAATGAAAATGATGGAATGTCTTTGTGCTGGTTTTGGACATGCTTAGGAATGTGATGAATTTTTCTCTACTGTGTAGAATGGTTGTGGGTTTTGTTGCCGTGACAGGTTTGCGGTCCAGATAGTTGGTGATGATGAGAACAATTGCCTCAGTATACAACAGAAATGTTCTTTCTGTCACCTGGGGAGGGATGTATATCTGGGAAACGTCACAGCTCTGCATTTGTGTCCCGAGGAGTGATGGATGCCAAGCTCTGTAGCTACACTGTACCGCAAAGGGGAACACCCAGTGCAGAGTGAGTAAAAGGAACATTGATGAGTCTAATTTTACATGGCTGGTTGGTGTTGTTTTTTTGGCTCTGTGAAAATCACTTCAATTGAAATACAAGTCTCCGTAACAAACCAACAGCAATTGTATAATAGGAAAGATTTTTCTTGCCTGCTTTTTTTTTTTAAGGGAAATTACTCCTGTATGACTGCTTTTATCCTTATGTCAGTCCCCTCCTGGTGTATTCTGAATCTGCTCTTCATTTTCAGTCGCTCTTTGAAGAGAGGTGGATAATTGCAGTGTTCCAATTTCATGAAAACTGATGTCAGGATGGCAGAAAGGAACCCAAATTAATGAGAAAAAGGCAAAATCTCGGTTGTTTCCATATGATGTGGCAGTAGCACTTCAGAGGGACAGCACGTGCATTGCTCTGGGCCACCTGCAACAGGCTGCCCCTCTCCTGCAGCACTGGCAGAGCAGACATGGGGACAGAAAGGCTTTGGGGGTTACGCAGTGAGGTGTTGGCTGAGCACATTGAGAGAAGGTGCTGTTATGTGAGGTCTATGAGTTAACGCAGTGCTTAACGGCCCAGCTTGTGCTGTTTGCTTGGAAAGCACGTTTGTTTTTTCCTCTTCTTGGAACAGGTAGCACCGAGAAGTCAATTTTTAAGTTAGCTGTTACACACTTTGTCACTTATGAACTTGACTGAGCAGACCAAGGCCAGGTCTTGCCTTCAGATTCAGGGCAAGAAGACCCGTGCTGTGCTGATACCCATCAGTAGCAGCAGAATCAGCACAGAGCCTGTCCATTCCCCATGCAGATCCTATTGCTGGATCATTTCTGTTGCTAAAAAAAATCCCCTAAAAGTACAAAAGCAGAAAATGCATTTTGAAAGGGCTCTTTCCTCTGAAGTAATGGTTGCTTACAGTATTTTAAAGGATAATGAGATATGAAACTTTTTTTAAGAGTACATTCAAAAACTGCAGGCTTGCAGCTGCCCTTGACAGAAATTTCATCTAAAAATAATTTTCCAAACTGTGCTTCCAAGAATCAAAAATTTGCATCTGTCAGAACTCCAAATTTTCCCTCTTTTACATTTCTTCTTTTTTTTTCAGCCTAGGAGGGCTGTCAGAGCCATGTGGAATTTGTTAACGTTGATCTTTGCTAGTGGAGATCTTTTCCCAATCCAAAATGCAGTCTATTTCCCGACTCCTGGTGCTCCTATGATGCCCTTAGGAGGCTCAAGCAACTTTATAAACCATACATGAGTTGGCAAATTCAATGTAAACCACATTTTCCACTGTGGTGATATGCTGCCTCACTGCTTCTGTGCCCTGAAAACCTCATGTGTTACTACCTGAAAGATGGCCCTGCTTAACTACCGTGCTTTCCTGGTTCTTTTTGCAACCAGGTCTGCACGCAGTGGTGAGTAAAGAGAGTACGTGGCACTCTCTCCCATTTGATGCTCAGAGCCACAACATCTCATCTTGTTGCCTTTCTGCAGGCGATAAGTCAGACCACGAGCAGCTGGTCCTTCAAGTTTGCTCTGTTCTGCAGTAAACCAAGGGAAGGCCTGCCCCAAAAAACAGCCTCCCCAGCCTGGCTGCTTGTACAACCAGATGTCTGCCTTTTAGTCATCGCTATCATCTCCAGGAGGGATTAATTCTCAATCGCAACAAGAACTGCTTTTGCCACCCAGGCAGCGCTCACCACAAACGCAGGGCAGCAGCTCAGGAGCCTTCCAGCCCTGTTTGCTTTCCGGGCGTGAGTGCCAAACGGGGCAGACTGGAAAGGTACGTTTGGCAGCTTTTCTGCAGGAGGTAAAGCCCTACCTGCTGCCCCAGCTGCTATGGGGAGGGCACAGAGGGCCGGGGCTGAGCCCCTCGGGGTGCAGTGAGGGAGCAGGGCTGGCGGTGTCCTGCTGGGAAGGTGCCCGGAGGAGGAGTCTGCAGTGGAGGAGGGCGCAGGGGATGCGGAGGCAGGTGCGCGGAGGGACGCAGCCACGGCCCGCAACTGGAGGAGCCCCGCAGGGTGAGTGGGGCCTCGGGATCGGGGTACGGTGGCCGGGTGGGGTTCGATCAGCAGGGCAGAGGGTTGTCCCCGTGCACCCGTGGGTGGTGGGCAGAGCCTGCGGTGCGCGCATCGCCTGCTCCTCCGTATGGGCTTGACGGAGGGCTGGGTGCTGCTCTGCCTTGGTTGTATGTGCTATAGGTACTTCCTCCTGGTGGTGTGGGGGTGGTATAGAGAGGCTGCTCATAAACAGCCCCGAGCTGGGCTTTATCTGGAAGCAATTAGCAGGAAAGGAGTGCCTGGTGCTGGCAGGACACAGCCTGGCCGCTCCCATCCCTGGGTGCAGGTCAGCCATCTCCCCTCACTAGCAGCATGGCCTGGACAGAGCGATCCTGCAGACAGCCTGCCCAAACCCAGTGCACTGGTCCATGGTTTTCGGCTCAGCTCTCACTGTGCACCTCCAGTATCCCAGGCATCGAGCAGAGCAGGCAGTTGGAGCACAGCAGGTGTCTGCTCCATGTCTGAGAGCTGCCTGCTGGGATGTGCCGTCCTGTCGAGCTGAGTTTTGGGGCTAAAATTACCCTCGCACCTCCTGGCTGCCTTTGTTTTGGAAGCAAATGGGCCCTTGGCTGCATTGAGTTGCCCGGCTACCTTGCACGGCTGGGATCTGGTTACCTCTGGAGCTGGGAGCCCTGTCTCTGAGTGTCACCAAGGCTTTTGTTTTTAATGACTTGCTGCGACACGTTAAGAGTTTTACAATGCAGGAGAGCCTGCCAGGAAGGCCGCTGGTGCCGCGCTGCTTGCTGCACAGCCGGGCTGTGAAAGCTAATAGGAGCTGGGACATCTTGGGCCAAGCATCTGTGGCACGGCGCCGGGCTGAAGGCAGAATAAATGGGTCTGGCGCTGAACACAGCTCTCTGCCATGTCCCACGGAGCAAGCCAGATCGTGCTCTTCCCTAGCACAAAGCTTGAGCAGAGTGAAAACTGCCAAACCTGACATAGGGCATCCCCAAAACGAGCTGTGGGGAAGGGTCTTGCCACAGAAGGGTCCCATCACGGCTTCCTCCCTCCTGCCTGTGCCGCCAGCTCTCCCCGGCCTCCTGTTAATGTTTACAAGGGCTGTCCAAAGAACAGATCCCTCCCCGGGATCCTGCTTCCTGCCGGCCTGGGCAGGGTGACGACAGCTGCACGGAGGAAAACCCTCTGCTCCTGCTGCCCCGGGAGCCCACAGGTACACCGCGGGACCCGGCCAGCCCGCGGCACCCAGCGCCAGGCTCTCCACTTACAGACAGCGGGAGGGGCCTGGGGGAGGTATTTTTAGGGCTGCTGATCTGACACCAGTCGAGTTTCCTCCCCTAGAGGTTGGGGTTCGTGGAGAGGGAGCTGCCAGGCGAGCTGGGCTTTGGGCTGTTTGCTGTGTTTAAGTGGATCAAGGTTGTCCCCTACCACTCTTATCTCCGGCAGATATTTTCTTGCCTCTCACCAGTCTGTGCTTACAGGTTTTCCTTTGGGCAGTAGTTACCCAGCAGCTAAAATCTTTGTTTTTTAACAATGTGCTGAGGAGTGTCTATGTTGTTAGAGCTCTGCTTGCTGCTTTTTTATATAATTGCTGTTGTTATACGTGTGGAAAAAGCAGGTTTCCATAGATAGCTCAAAGAGAGGCCAAACATGGCAGTCTGTGCATCTGTTGGCCTTGAGATATGAAGCTGCCCTATAAATAAGAGCGTATTATTAGTTTGGTCCTTGCTGGCTGAGCTGTAGAGTGCTCTGTGCTGGGACTGCTGGGCTGAGAGGCTTTGAGGAGGGCAGAGCTGACCACGAGGATCCTGCAGAGATGCAGGAGTGCTCCAGCATCCCCAAACCGCGTGCTGCTGCCTGGGCTGGCACACCAGGACCTTGAGATCATGAGATGGCCGAGGTTTGCTGCCTGGCTGAACGCCCTGGGTGGTGCCAAACCTCCCTCTTCTGATGAACCCTAGAGCTGGCCACTAGCAGGTCACTCAGAAGGAAAGAAGGGACCACAAGGATCTTGGTGTTCTCTGGGCTCCCAGGAAAATGATGTGCACACATTGTCCATAGGGATGTCAGTGTCCTGACAGCTCATTGATAAGAGGATGGTTTTGATCATGGAAGGAGGTGATTTTAATGCTTAAGTCTCTGGTGCCCAGTGGGAGGGGTCCTGAGCTGCAGGTGTGAGTACCTGAGAGCAAGAGTGTGGCAGATCTTTTAGTTTCCCAAGGGATGGTGACCCTTGAGAAAACCAGAGGCTGGGAGGAAGAAGTGTGTGTTTTGGGGGATATGGGGACTAGAGACACCTCCTTGCAGACACAACAATCTGCTCTTGAAGGACATTTGCATTTTCCTGCTGAGAGAAGCAGCCCTGACCATGGAGAATAGGCTGGCTTGGGTGAGGGCCATGCTGGAAAAGGCGTGGGGAGGAGAAAAGCTCACTGGAGATTTGTGGGCTGGGAAACTTGCTGGGACCTTCCCCCTCACCAGTTCACCTCCATCCCACGCCACTCCCCGTGCCTCTCCCTCCCACAGATGAGTAATGCCACCCGTGCTTGGCCCTCTCCCGCGGCACCCAGCTCCCCAGGGCCGGGTGCAGTTGCTAGGCTGGCCTCCACCACCCCATCCCCAGCCCTCACCCTGCTCGCAGCTGCCCACAACTACTCCCAGGATGGCCAGCAGCTCTTCCTGACCACAACAACAGCACGGGTCATCTCCGGCATCTTCGTGTGGTCGGCGCTCATCATCACCTTCCACCAGGTATGGGCAGGATGGAGTTCACAGCTCTGGGTTAGTGCTGGGGTAAAGTCATTGTTTCCCACCATCTCCCTGCAAATCCTAACCCCCGGGTGGGTATTTCCTCCTGCTGCTGGTGGAAGGGAAATTTCCACATCGGGAGGGTGGACTTTACCCTGTGGCTGCTGGAGCTGGGAGAGGCACAAGGCAGCACTCAGCGGGAGCATATCCAGCACCGCACAGCTGTGCCTTTGGGCACGCAGCCTTGCAGCACCCCATCAGTAGGCACATTCTGGGATGCTGCACAGACCCACGCTGCTGGGGCTGCCCCAGAGTGAGCCACTGCCTCAGAGCACCAAATTAAGCCCAGACTCATCGGTCCTAGCCACAGCTCTGCACAACAGGCATGCTCTCCCTTACAGATCTACATGCACCTGAGGAACTACACCATCCCCAAGGAGCAGCGCTACATCATCCGCATCCTTTTCATCGTGCCCATCTATGCCTTCGACTCGTGGCTCAGCCTCCTGCTCCTCGGCAGCCACCAGTACTATGTCTACTTCGACTCAGTGCGCGACTGCTATGAGGGTGAGCACAGGGCAGCTACATCAGCAGGGATGCTAACAGCAGAGCAGGGCTCTCCTCCTCTGCCCCGTGTCTCTGGAGCATCCTGGTTTGCACACAGTGCCGGATCTCCATTGTTTTTGCTTTCAGTTCTCCCCGCCACCATTTGGAGCTTTCCCCCTTCCTGCTCCATCAGCAGCAGGGAGAGGAGGCCCATGGGGCACCTGCAGTCTCTGACAGCCCAGCATCTGGCCACATTCCCAGGGGAAAGGATTTCTGCCTACCTTTGAGGTAGAAAAACTGTTTTTCCAAAGAAAAAGGCAGACTTACCTATGAAATCAGGCAGTCTTGGGATGTCTTGAGGTGCAGAGAGAGTGAGTTGAGTTTAAAGTCCTTCCATGAAGGTCTTTGGCCATCGCCCTCCTCCTGCGCATGCTCAGATGTGCATCCTTGGGCGCTGCCGGTACATCCTATGCCCACCACATTCTCTGCATGCAGGGGTTGTGTGTGCAGTGGAGCTGCTGTGTCTGCAGCAAAACACGTTTACTCTGTAGACGTGGCACAGTGCATCTGGCTCAGGTGGATTCAACCTGCCGGTGGCCTTCTATGTACCCACACCATTGTCCCAAACCCTGATAACGTGCTGGGTGGATGAGGAGACATCTGAGCAGGAAGGGAGGTGAAATGTAAGGCCCCCCCGATCTCTACTACCAGCCCTGCTGACTATGTCTGCCCTTTCCTTGCCAGCTTTCGTGATTTACAGCTTCCTGAGCCTTTGCTTCGAGTACCTCGGTGGGGAGAGCACCATCATGACTGAGATCCGAGGGAAACCCATTGCGTAAGTGGTGGCACACCACCAGCTCCTCAACCCGCTGCCTGTTTTCCCCGTCCTGTTACCCAACTGCATCTCCTTGGCTTCTGCTTCCAGGTCTAGCTGCTTGTATGGGACCTGCTGCCTTCAGGGCATGTCCTACTCCATTGGGTTCCTGCGCTTCTGCAAGCAGGTGGGTACCCCATGGGGAGCACTGCAACTCCCCTCCGCAGCAAGGGATGGGGGCTCTTGGGGCTGTGTTGCAGTGGGTCCCTTACCCAAAGGCAAATCTCACCCAGATGCTCATTATTTTTCTCTCTGTCGGCACCTGGCCAGCAGCAGGACGCTGCGCTTGCTGTCCTTGCTCTGACTCACTGCTGAGTCAGGGTCCCCTCCCACTGCAGCGCTGAGATTTTTATCTCTGCCCAGCCTCAGGTTGGCTGGCCGGCTCCCTGACTGCCCAGTGCTGTGCTGCAGGCTGGAGGCACCGCTCTGTCCCTGAGCCAGCCCCTCCTCGGAGTGGCTGTGCTGATTTTTGGGAGCACTCAGGGTGCACAGCCTTGCTCCCTCCTGTCTGCTGGTTCAGATCACTCCTGCAATGGAGAAGCGCTCCCTCTTCCATCCCAGCAGCAGAGAGTTGGCTGTGATGGGGCCGGGGGGGCAGGAGGTTGCTACTGCCCTGTGCATGGTGTTTCTCCCTTGTGCAGGCCACGCTTCAGTTCTGCATTGTGAAACCCCTCATGGCGATTGTCACCATCATCCTGCAGGCGTTCGGGAAGTACCACGACGGGGACTTCAAGTGAGGACGCTGGGTGGGGCTGGGAGGAAGGCATCTCCTGGGGGAAGGGGACAGGATGGTCCCTGCTCCATCCGAGCGGATGGGGGGACCTGCAGGCCCTCCCCAGGTAGCGAGACCACACGGAGCCCAAAGAACCCAAGAACAGACCCGCTATCCCCAGGCAAGATTTGGACCGAACACCCAAGAGCCAAAATACAAAAGTGACAGCAGCCCCTGCTCCCCCCCTTCCTCAGCTGGGCTGGGCTGGGCTGTCCCCCATGGCACAGCCACGCACATGTCCCCCAGCCCCCTGCTCTCCTCTTTCCCTCTTTGCCCCCTGCTGTGCTTGCTCAGCAGCTTGTTCTCCCCCCGCAGTGTCCAAAGTGGCTATCTCTACATCACCATCATCTACAACTTCTCTGTCAGCCTGGCACTTTATGCCCTCTTCCTCTTCTACTTCGCCACCATGGACCTGCTGCGCCCATTCGAGCCGGTCCTCAAGTTCATCACCATCAAGGCTGTCATCTTCCTCTCCTTCTGGCAAGGTGAGTCCCAGCCTTCTTGCAGCACCATGCAGCCCAGGGGGCGGTCCGGAGCTGATCCCTCTCCCTTCCCCTGCACAGGGACACTGCTGGCAATCCTGGAGAAATGCGGGGTGATCCCTGAAGTTCAGATCATCGACGGGAAGGAGGTGGGAGCTGGGACAGTGGCTGCTGGCTACCAGAACTTCATCATCTGCATTGAGATGCTCTTTGCTTCCATTGCCCTGCGCTATGCTTTTAGCTGCCAGGTGTACAGGGAGAAGAAAGAAAACTCAACAGGTAACTGTTCCTCTCTTCTGCCTTTTTTCATCAGTGGATAGGGGAAGGATAACCTCTTATAGCACTACCAATTGGATGGTAAAAAACAGTAAAGGAGCCTCCTCCTGTGCTCCATGAGTTCCTTCTCCCTCAACCGCTTGTGACAGGAAAAGATACCTTGGTGTGGATAGGCAGAATTAGGGGATTTTGGTATTACAGCACACGCTGCTGGAGAGGATCCATCCTCTTCGAAACGTAGAGCTGGATTTGCCTTCCTCCTCCTTGGTGCTCACCACTGTAAGCTCCCACGTCCTACAGTGAGACGTGGTCCACGGTGAGGCCATGATCATGAATTTCTAAGGAAATACATCATCGCAGTCTTGAATCACTCGGGCTGTTGGCCATCTGATGCCCCATCACCTCCTGCTCTGTTTTTCAGCAAACCTTGCCCCGATGCAGAGCATCTCGAGCGGGCTGAAGGAGACGATGAGCCCTCAGGACATCGTGCAGGACGCCATCCACAACTTCTCGCCCACCTACCAGCAGTACACCCAGCAGGCCATGCAGGAGGCAGAGCTCAAGGCGCCTGGCGAGAACGGGCACGTGGCCTGCAGGGCAGAGGGAGCAGGAGGCAGGAAGAGCAAAAACATCGAGAAGAGAGTGCTGATCCTGTCGGACGAGGAGCTTTAGGAGATGTCTGAGGGGACAGAGACATTGGAGAGGCTTATATGCAAGGAATGGGGGACTCTCTCGAGGCTGTGACAACCTGGTCATGGTGGCATGCTGAAAGGAGGAGAGCCAGGAACTCTACTCATAAAGCCAGTCCCTAAAAGGGAAGATACAATAACCAGGGAAAAGTTAAAATAGTGCCAGCTTCTGACTCGTCTCCGAGGTGTTAGGGACTGTGCTCTTTGCTTCACTGCCAATCTGGGTGCCAGTCCTGTGCCCATACCCTTGCTGGGCTCCCAGTGAGCCGTGACCCCCTCAGTGCCGTTGGATAGACTGGCCTCCTCACCCTTCTTTTACCTGCAAACAGCACCGAGGCCTGACAGAAATGCTTTTCTCAGCACGGTTCTGCTCCAGTTTCTGGGTAAAAAATGATCTCCAGGGCCCCATGGAGAAAAGCAGTGCAGGAAGGTGACTTCACTTCACCTCAAAACCTGGTAACTTTTGAAAGACATCATGCCTTATTTTTATGTTTTCCTCTCTCCTTCCCCTCAAAAAGCCCACAGAGTTGTGCAGGAGCCCTTTACCGGGAGGAAGAGCAGCTCATCCTCAGCCTCCAGATGGGGATGCAGCTGCCGGACCAGATCTCCTGGGATCAGTGATAGGACCTCTCCTGGACCTCACCGCACGGTCCTGCAGCTGCATTCCTGAAAGCTGCAGTGACAGAGGAGCTTGTTTATGTCTGAACCCATTTATCTGCAAGCGGATCAGGAGTTAAAAGGGATTCCAGCTTTCTTATCAGAGCCATTATTAGGGAACCAGACTGTGACTGGTGGTGGTAGGAATGCACCGACCGGGAACTGTCTGTTCCTCCTAACTCCTCTCCATCCCCTGTCCCTACCCTGCATACAAGAAGCAAGTGCTGCAAGACCAGAATCAGCGGATGCTGGAGGTCCTGGGGAGCTCAGCAGCACGAGGGCTGTGAGCCATTACCCAGAGCACCACAGCATCCCACGAATCCATCAGCCTGCCTGGGCTCTGAGAAGGCACGCGGGGCTGAGCCCGACAGATTTTCTCTGTCCTTCTGCTAAACTTCCTCTCCGATTTTATTCTTTCCTATTTCTGTTTCCCTGCTGTTAACCAGATGCTCCCTTTGGGAACTTCTTTGGGCACCGGCCGGCTGTTGGTTGGGGTGGGAGCTGGGCAGTGGAAGGACAGGAGCAAGTCTGGAGCCTTTGATTTGCAGTCACATGGCAAACAAACTCATGGGTGAGGCTTATGGCTGTTTTACAGCTCCTAATGTTGTTTTATTCCCTGCTCTTGAGCTGCAAAGTGTAAATTGCAAGAGGAAATTATTTATGATTTTTTTTTTCTAATAAACAGCAATTTCTACCATGGGCTGAACGAGCGTTTTCACTTAGCTCAGCGAGCAGAGCCCACACTCTGCTCTTATGCTGATGCTCTTAAGCTGCACGTCCTCCCTGCCCCTTGGTGCTGGCCCAGCAGAAATACCTGCACACACAGCATCCTCCACGCTCCGACGTTCCCACAGGGCTTGTGCTCATCCCTCTCCCTCCACAAGCAGCGCGTCCCCACCGTGCACTGCACCTCCTCCAAAGCTGTGGATGCAGCAGTTCCGAGCTGCTGGGTCCTCTGCAGCCAAGCCCAGCCCAGCAGCAACAACACAGATCTATTTATTATTATCAGAAATATCTTATCATGCTGGAAACGTGGAGTTAACACGAGCAGGCTATGGCTGAGCCAGTCTTGCAAGCCCTCCGCTCTGGAGCTCTGCTGCCTGTACCTGCCCAGCCCATGAGGCTGCTGTGTTTTGTGTCACCTGGCCTGTAAACAAGAGCCAAGCAATTGGCACATCCAGGGAGCTGCCACCACAAGGCTGTGACTTGGGCGTAGGGCTGATAGGGAAGCATGGCCACATCTCAGCAAACATCTCCATCTTCTGAGCCCCTCTGTGCTGCAGCTGCGGGGACAGAGCCTGCTTCACCCCCTGGGTGAGGACAGACTGCGAGGTGATGATGGGGCATCTGCCAGCGTGCTCGCGGGATGCAGACTGGCATAAGAACACAGCAAGAAGCGCGGCTGTACTTCATTGCACAAATGATCAGCTCCAGCACATAATGGGCTGCATTCATTGCTCTTGCCAGCAGGTGCAATTCCCACTGCAGACGGTAACAATTGCCTATTTATGTCAAGTCCTGATTACTGTATTATATGTAAAACAGGTCTTTCTCACAAGCAAAACATGGAGGAAGAAAAAAAGCACCAAATCAGCCGTGACACACCCAAGCCTGCAGTGCGATGCCGGCCCCAAGGAGTGCACTGCCACAGCCTGGGCCACCTCAGCCTGCAAGGCTCAGAGCTCAGAACACCCCTACAGGGGTTGAAATACCAAAGGGGTCCTTGGCAGCACGTGTCCTCCAGCATGGTGCTACTCCATCCCTGGGATGGGCACAACGTCCCACCTCCTCTGCCATCACCAGCTCCTCGCTGTCCTCTCCATGGGCAGGAGCTGAAGCAGAGGACGGTGACCTTCGCAGGCTTGCTCTTCACAGCATCTGCAATCCCCCAGCTCGCCCTGCATCCCCGCTCCATGCCCAGGAGCCGGGTGAGGAGGCAGCCAACCCCACCTGCAGCACCCAGTGACCACCGCACATCACCAGTCCCACGGCTCATCCATACACAACCCTACTTCTAACTTTGTCTTTGGCCACATCCACCTGCAACACGCTGCCTTGGCCCAGCAGTGCATGTTTCCCCCTTTAGCTGCCCCTAAAAACAAGGACTGCCCTTGGTAGGGGACCAAAGCCCACACAGCTCCCAGCTCTCCCATTGCTTTAAAGCTTGGATGAACCGATAGGGAAAAAGAGAACGATGAAATATCGATTGAAGGAGTTAAAGCTGTTTATTCACCAGCAGTTGCACAGGAAGCACTGAAGGATATTTCACAACCCCGCAGCGAGGGGAGCGGCTCCCTCCAGCACCGTGACCTGTTTCACAGCACAAGGTCTCCAAGCCAAGTCCCACGGGGCGCTCCCAGCACCGCCACCGCGGCAGCTCCCACGTGCTCTGGGCAGAGAGCACAAACACACACCAGGAAACGCGATAAGCGTGAGCCCTGTGGGATCAGCAGCTTGGACCACAGCATGGCCCAAACACGGGGGAGCAGCAGCACAGCAGGGCTGGGAGGCGGGCGAGCTCAGCCACTTGCTGGAGCATCCACACCAAGCCTGCATCCCAACACCACTGCGGCCAGCTGCTCGGGTGATGAGCAAGGAAAACGCCCCTGAAAATCAATGTGAGCTCCAAAACGCTGACCATACACCAGGGCAAGTCTGAAACCAGAAAATGCTTTATTGGAAAGGTACAAAAAAACCAGTCACTGCAGCTAAATTTACAGCAATAAATTACGTTGTGGCTGTCAAGAGAAAGTAATGGACACATACACAGGGCTACTCGCCTTACAAACAGGAATCCACATTGCTTGGTATATCAATAATTTATTTTATAATAAAAAAGCAGCACAAAAATAAATATTGAAATGAAATTACTGAGTAACCACAGAGGATAGAATGAGCTGGTGATAAAAAAAAAACAAAACAGAAGACTTCTATCATTAAAAAAATGAAAGCAAGTATCCACCATCTACGGAAACACCCCAGCAGACTGAAATACAGACGAAGGAAAACAAATCCATGTTACAAAAGTTTTTCGGTTTTTTGTTTGGTTTTTTTTTTTTTCCTTTTTGTTTGTTTCTTTGTTTTAAATAAAAACAATCATGACGGCAAAGTTTAAATGATTTGAGAGAGGAAGAAATAAAATAAAATAAATGCCACTTTCTCCTCCTCCCCGGGTCCGAGCCGTGCCGCAGCCCAGCCCTGCCGCTGCTGCGCTGTCAGCCGGGGCACCGCGGTCTCCTCTGTCAGATGGCAGAGCTGGGCAAGAGCTGAGATGCTGACTTGCTGTGGGGGGGTCTGGAGGTGCCCTGGAGGGAAAGCTTTCCCCACTGCCACCGGAGAGCTCGGCAAAGACACCTAAGAGACCAAGGACGTCCCTCCCGGCGCTGCCCCAAGGCACCCGGGTGGATGCTTCGGGCTGTTGCCAGCATCCCAAGGTACCCACATCGTGCTGCAGAGGGGGAAGAAAGGCCCGGGGGAGAGGATCCCTGTGCTCGGCCTCAGTGCCCCTGCTCCTTGGGGAACAAGGAGGGGCAGAGAAGGGAGCCCAGCATCCGAAATACCGCAGCGAATCGATGCGGCAGGGAGCGCCCGGTGACCCCGCGGCAGCAGCCGGCTCCCCACGCCACGCTCACCCTGGGTGTCAGGTTTGCAAGGGCAGGACGGAGAGAAACAAAACAGAACAACAACAAAAAAATAACAAACGGAAACAAACCAAACCCCAGAGGAATGCAATGCGACAACCCCAAGCTGGATGGCCCTCCGGGGCGGAGGGTGGAGGAGTTGGGTCTCCATGGTGGTCAACAGCTTTCGGGTCATTCCTCCCTCCACGTTACCTTGCAATTCTGATCCCCCTGTGGAAGTTTAGCCAGGACATTTCATTCCCCTCCAGGTCACCACCCAGGGAGGGAGCCCTGGACCGGCGATTTCTTTTAATAAAGATTTACAGTATCAAACTTGGAAAAAAAATTATCTTTTTTTTTTTCTTTTTTTACGAAAAATCTGTACGATAAAATGTATATAATTATATATTTATATATATATTTCTCTCTCTTTAAATATTTCCACGTGGTCCTTATGGATATCCAATATGGATTACCTACCATGGCTATGGTATCAACAGCTTTAACAACACCCAGGCCTCTTGTTCTTTATCGAGTGACCAGAGATTGAAGTGCCTACCAGCACTAAGCTAGCAATCACTTGGACAAGCCTTTGGCACCCTTCCAAGAACTGGAAAATAAAAAGAAATACTTGGCCACAAGGGAAGTGCCACATAAAGATATGTTTCTCAACAGCAAGAAGACCCCACGGAACAAAGTTCAACCTCCATCTCCCTCCGTGCCGCTGGTCTCAATTCCCTGGCAGGGGCCAAGGGCAGCCCGAGGGTGTTCCTATCTAGCCAGGAATGTTATGGAGCTCTGGAGCTGTTCTAAAGACTGGAAGCATTTGGGCATTTACAAGTCAACTGGCCTTTTTCTCGTTAAAGTTTTCACTTAAAGCCCCAGCAGTGCCAGGAGTCTCCATTTTGCCTGTTTTCGGAGGCACCTGTAAGGTCTGGGAAAGTTTCCAATGTTTGCGAGCTGGAGAACATGAGAGGACCAGGAAATGACAGTAACATTTTTCTCTTCCTCAGCTTCTGCTGTGGGAGTCAATAACTGGTACTGATACACAGGACATCAATCTGCCTGTTAGGAGATAGGGAGGGAGTGGAGGAGAAATGAGGTAACTCTAAGTGTCATCCAAACTCTACGCGTTGGAAAATCACTTGAAGGAAACTCCCTGCTCCCCTCCGGCACACGCGGCTCTGGCAGGGGTAAGAAGCCTTCAGGAGGAGGCTCACCTGCCCCTTCCCAGCTCCGTAAGGTCATGAGCATAGGTGTCGAGGACTGAACGAGAACCGAGGCCGAGGCTCCTCTTTTCATTAACCTATTTCACAAAGAACCCTCTCGGGGAACCCAGAGACTCCAATGACAAGGTGGAAAAAAAAGAAAAAGCAAGCTAACTTCTTCCAAAGGCAAAGAGGGCTTCACTGGAAGTCTACAAACTTACTGCCTGTCAAGACAAGACAAAGCCCAAACAACACATCATACAGGGCGGCGGATGCCAGCATTCTGTCCCCTTTGCAACAGCGGCGGCACTCCATCAGTTCTCTTTCAGTCCAAAACACTGGTGAACTCCCCGCCATCTCTGGCTTCCATTCCAGAGCCCAAGTCCTCTAAGCTCTGCTCCTCACCTCATCCATCAGCAGTCTCATTCTCTTCTCACCTGCACGACAACAGGCATCGTCCATTCCACAAGTCTCTGCCCTGCAAAACTCACAGTCCCTTTTCCTTTCCTACTTCAAACAGAGAATTAAAAATAAAACACAACAGAACACACAAACACCAACATAGCTATTTTTTACAGTGACCTGGACACATTCATCTTCTCAGCGCTGCTGTGCGACAGCAGAATTCCTCCTCTTGGCTTCCCACTTCCTGCCGATCGCCGGGCCAGAAATCCCTCTCCCAAACCACTGCTCAGAGCCACACGCACGACTTTCGGTCCCAACTCTTCCCTTCCCTACGCACATGGATTTCCATCCTGCCCTCCACGCGTCTCCTGGGGTAGTTCACACATTCCCAAGAGGAAGCGTCAAGTCTCGGGGTCACATCCACACAGGTTGTCTGAACACTGCAGAACGGACTCATACAGCTCCCAGCCAACCCCCCCAGAGCCCTTCCCTGGTCAACAGAGCCCAGCGAGCCCAGCTCTGCAGCCGGGATGCTCCTCGCTCACCTACCAACGCTTCCACCAAAGAGGAGGCTCTAACTCCTCCTGTCTGTGCTACGGCCCTCTAGATACACTTCAGTGCTTCAAAAACATCCTTCCCAAACCTTCTGCTCAAACCCCTTCTCACAGTGCTGATCCCAGCAGAACAGCCCCTCTGCCTTGCAGTCAGTTCTGCCTCCACCTGCTAATACTTCCAGCGTTTTTCTTCCTCGTCTCCCCTTCTCCTCCCCACCACACTGCTCTTCACAGCATCTACCGCGCCTCCTTCCCTTAAGCTTCAGGGAATCCAGAAATAAAATAAAATAAAATAAAATAAGCCGCTATTTCAAGACTGTGGATCATTTGGAAGAAATACACTGCATAAATATACCCAATTCACAGGACACCTTAGGGAAGGAGCTATTGGGAAACATGGGCTTGGAATAAAGGAGGCTGCAATGTAGTTTTTCATAGGCCACACAGGTAGTGAGGCGTATTAAAATATGTAAAATATATATTTTTCCATATTTTAACAGCATGGATTGAAAACAAAAGGTTATTCCTAGTGGGTGTGGTCAGACCCAAGCATTAATCTCCATCATCCTCCCACTCCCATCCACTCGTAGCAGGATGAAATTCAAACCCAAATGCCTATTTCCCTGCCCTCGGAACAGCAGACGGAAGCGGGGAGGGAAGGGGAGACCCTTCTGACAAGGAGTAGGATGCCACTAAAGGAAACTCTTTTCCATACATTCATCTCACACGATGATTTCTACGGTCCGTCCGTTTCCTGGCTCTTGAGCATCATTCACGAAGGCTCTGGAGGCTCCTCAGGTGTCTTCTCCCAGCTGGAAGCTGCCCACGGCTGCGAGGGGCTCGGGGAGGCAGGGGCAAGGAAGTAGATCTTGCAACTTGTACTGCAGACAGAGCTCAAATCCTGGACGCGAGGGGTCGATGGAGCCACCGAGTCCAGAGAGAAGCAGCCAGTTCAGTTCCCTTTGTAGGTATTTTTTCTTTTCTATTTTCTTCCTTAATTATTTTATTTATTTAATTTATTATTTTTTTTTTTGCACTTTTGGAAGAGAGTTGTTAAGATGCCAATTCTTGATGTGACCAAGGACTCCGGAACAATGCATAAGAGCCTCCTCCCCCCCCCCTCTGAAAGGCTGCTAGTTCCCCCACCGAGGGCACTAGGACGCTGCTGAGAACGGCACGGAACTGGATGAGATTTCGGCTGATTTCACGATGGTGATGACACTGGTGGTGGCAACTTTGGTCGGGGTAATAGGCCCTCGCGCCACAGTACGAGCAAAGGTCTGGAGTGCTTCGTACTTGGAGCGCAAGGCGTCCAGCTCTAGCTTCATGCTGCTGTTTTCTCTGGCCAGCTTCTCCACCTCTTGCTGCAGCTCAACCCGCTGCCTCTCCAGCTCCTCTTTCTGAGTCACGCGCTTGATGCGGCAGCTGGCGGCGTAGCCCCGGTTCTTCAGTGTGCGCCTCCGCTGCTTCAGACGGATGACCTCCTCTTTGGTGAGACCCCGCAGGTGCTGGTTCAGCTCCCGTACGGACATTGACACGAGTTCATCATCGCTCAGCACTGGGGCATTCTCTCCCGACTCCTCCTTTACCTGCAAACACCAACGGCACAGGGGTAGCAGCGGCCCTGCAGGAGAGGCTGATGGGGACAGCAGAGGCTTCCCCTCAGCACCCTGTGGAAATGCCCCAAAGCACTTCACAGAGCTTGTGCTCCGCTCAGACACTGCCACGGTGGGGTGACACATGGCAAAGATGCAAGCACTGCTTCCATCTGGGTTCGGGTCACCCTCTCAAGGACAGCAGTGAGCCTTATAGGAGCACAGAATGGCCTGGGTTGAAAAGGACCACAATGACCATCTAGTTCCAACCCCCCGGCTGTGTGCAGGGTCGCCAACCACCAGACGAGGCTGCCCAGAGCCACATCCAGCCTGGCCTTGGATGCCTCCAGGGATGGGGCATCCACAGCCTCCTTGGGCAACCTGTTCCAGTGCGTCACCACCCTCTGGGTGAAACTCACTTTGAACTGAACAGTGAGATTTTTAAGGAAATAAAAGGACATGGAAGTCTTTTGCATTCCTTTGTCAGTATGTCACACTGAACCCTAAAGGGGACACCTTTTATCAGCACTGTGCTGGGACACCAGTGCAGTAGCCTCACAAGCAGAACAGCCACCTGTGTGCTGGATTTCATTCCACATGTTGTGGCTTTTCATTGAAGATTGCTCATCTGAGTGTTGAACAAAACCAAGCCTGCTTGGCTCACTTGGTCTGACTTGGTTGTCCTGACTCTGAAAGCACACAAGAGAAATACCAAGGGCTTGTGCTTTTCTCTGAAGCATGTTTGCTACCACAGCTATTTTCAGAACCCTTAAGACATTATTATTCTGTCTCTTCAGAGACTGTAGATACCTGGAACGAAGAGCCAGGACACAAGAAAAACTACAGCAGAGCACTAACAATGCACATGTGGTCCACCATACAGCAGGTATACCCAAAGCACTTACTGTCTGGTGGACCTGCAAGAAAACAGGTGGGAGCTTCCTCTCCTCAGTGCATCTTAGTGCTGAGAGCAGAAGTGCTGCACTGTCAGGCCTGGGGCACTGCCTTCAGGATGCTGCCAATGGCCAGATGTCTCTGGGGCAGCAGATGGGACGATCTGGCCCTACGCTCTTGCAGAGAACTCAGACTTCTAAGTACAACCAATATTCCTCTACCTATCTCCCTAAGAACTTCTCTGTAGGCAATATGAAATTATATTAGTGCCCATTTGTAGGAGTCTCCCAGAAGAAGAAAAGAAGAGACATGCCATGTACGACAGTCAGCGCGTGGAGCACGGCTCTGCGGCAGCCTGCCCCAACACCCAGCATCCCCAGCACGGCTCTCCCCTACCTTTAATGCCTTGTTCGGTTTGGGATTAGTCGTCATAACCTGAGCACAGTCTTCTGGACAAAACTGCTCAGAAATTGCAACTGGAAAACACAAAACAAGATTTCTGGGTTAGACAAACCTCAGACGTGAAGGTAGGTTGACAGAACAGCAGTCCAAAACCCCAACTCCAAAACCCCACCAAAGGAAATAAAACCACACAAGGAAGGATTCGGAGATCAGTCCACCCCGTATAGGTGTAAGAAGGAAAAATCTGTACCGATAGTCACGTTGCTTGTTAATGCTCAAGCCCTTGTATTTTGTTTTTAAGCACAGCGAGGACAGGGCAGGGAGGGAAGGAGGTGGCTGACGCCGCAGCCGTGCAGGCAGCCATGCACTGCCCAGGCCCCGCTCGCTCACCTCCCTCCAGAGGCATCCGGACACTCTGGACGCCCTATTAGGGACTGATTGAAGAGTTAGCTCTGCTCATAAAAGGCACCGAAAAGCCACAAGACAACAACTCCATTCTCATTTCGATGCTTATTAACCCAGCTTGACACTGAATCAGCAAGACAGAAATAAGCTGCCTGGTTTGTCACCTGCTCCCAGCACCGTCCCCACCCAGAAAACCCAAACACCAGAAACAAAAGCCCCCCGTGATGACAAAGCACGCCAGCAGCTCGGCTCTCCCGTCGCCTGACGATGCTCACAGCCCAGCAGCCTGATGCTGTCTGGCGAGGCGGGCGCGTGTCCACCGACAGCATCCTCCGCCAAGACGCTGCCCTTCACGCTCACCTTAGCCGAGGACAACACCCAGCCGCAGCTCAGCAAAGTCCCCCCCTAAAACCATCACCCTACAGCACAGCAGCACCGCGGCACAGCGTGTACCTACCCCGGGAGGGGCGGGCGCAGCCGTGTCACCATCACCGCCTCCGCCCGTCGCTCCCCGCCGGGAGGGCTCCACGCCGCGCCGGTCCCCCCCGACGCGCGGCTCCGAGGGCTGCGCAGCCGGCGGCACCGCGTCTGTCTGCCGGAGTCCTCTCCTTCTCTCCCCCCCCTACCCAGCCGGGCCCAAACCCTCCCCATTTCCACGTCTGCGTCGTGTCACACATCCTAATCATTCATGAAAAATCCAGCCAAAGCATCCCAAGCATGATTCCCGTCTGATAGTTGCCATGGTGACCTTGGGAAAGTAGCCAACCCCGAGACAGTCGTCATGGCAACAGAGAAGCCCAAAAGCAATAATGACTTCAGGTCATGTCTGTGCAAAGACATCACCAAGTCGGCGGAGAGTAAACAAACTCATTCATAGCTGTGAATGGGGGGCGGAGGGAGCGGGGTGCCAAGGTGGGCAGTAAGGCTACAGGACACCACCCCGGCTATCAGGGCGTGCATTTCGGTTCCTCCTCTGTTTTTCAGCACGAGACAGCCCAGCGCCGCGCGTCTGCCAGAGGAGGGCCAAGGACAGCCGTGCTCCCCAGCCCTGCTCTGTGATGAATGGAGCGCGGAGCAACCAGCACGCAGCACCTCCCCGAGCCCCGCTCTGCTCTCCTCCCCATATGCGGCTCCAGCAGCCCCTCCCGTACGGCACCTATCCCCGCAGGCCCCGCAGACCCCTCCATCGCCTGGCACCTCACTGACCTGCACCAGGCTCTGCCTTCAGACCTCAGCGCTGCCCTACGCCCGTCCTCCTCCTCCTCATCGCTTCCCCTCTGCCGCCCACCCCTACGTCCAGGCAGGCACGGAGGAGGAAGGAAAAGCTCGGACGGCCGAGGGGAGCCGAGCGCTGCCAGTGCGTAAAGGAAGCGGCCGGCAGCCCCCTCCCTGCACGCCGCGCAGGCACTTGGTGCCATAGTTATGCAGTGAGTCACCAGCTGTTTACAGAGCACAGCTCGCATTCCCACAGCATCAGGAACTCTTCCTCCCCTCGGTATCCCCCCTCCCTCACCGCCCCCCGGCCCTACAGGGATGGGGCGCATGGTGTGGCCGGAAAAGGGAAGGCTGAGCGGGCGGGCAGGCCATGGTGGGGCAGCTGCACAGAAAGGCCTTTGATCTGCACCCAGCGGGGCTTCAAAGCACCGGCGGAAAAATTGAATGGGGTGTGAGGCGATGGAGAGATGCACTGCACTGTGGAACAGAAGCGGGCAGAGGTGGGAGCCCCGTGCTGGGGCAGCCATTCTGCCACCTGTCACCCTGTGACATCAGAGCAGCACTGTGGAGCAAGGCCTCGTCCTGCACCTCGTCCTGCACGGCACACCGGACAGACCCGTCACAGCACTGTGCCGTGTGCCAGAGCCACTGCTGGCACCGGGGCTGGAAGGCAGGTGGGCATGGTGGGGAACGGCTCTCTTCAAACATGGATGGGACCGCGTGCCACCTGCGGCTGGTGGAGCTACAGGTGCGCTCCCAACACCACATCGCCTTGGGTGAGCCATGGAACCAGGGGATGTGCCAAGCTGTAGGAACCCACATGGATCGCTGAGCCCAACTCCCAGCTCCACACAGGGCCTCCCAAACCCAACCACAAACCCAACCCCTATGGCTGACAGCGGTGTCCCAGCACTCCCTGAGCTCCGGCAGCTCAGGCCGTGCCCACCACCCTTCCCCAACCCCCACCCGCCCCTCCCCTGGCAGCTCTGCACCACTCCCTCAGGCCCTGGCACCGAACCACATCTCTGCACTGACCAAACCCTGCCCATAGGTACCACTTGCGTTGTTCAGCTCCCAGTGACAAGGCATCCCCGGAGTTATGAGGCAAAAGCCCCAGGGTAACAGCAACTCACCCCACAGACACCGGGTGGTGTCCCCCAACCACGCTGCTTTGGGGTCTGCTGGGACACCACCTGCAATCTGATTACTACAACCCTTTTAGTCTTTGCCCTATTGCTGCTCATCTTTCCTTAATTGCATTTGCTGCATCATGTCTCAAATTAGGAGCTCATCTTTTTGGAACAGGGACTGCATTACATCTTTACCCTGTAAGCATCGTGACACACTTAGGACGCTACGTAAATAAAGCAGTGAGTAGTAATACACCAACGGTACGTGCAAAGGCTTCCGCAGCTCGGATCCACAGCCAGTGTTTTGACTGTGGGTTACATAAAGAGCCCTTGTAATTCCGCAATAAAGTTATCCATCAGCAGCCTCGCCAACGCCCTCGCCCTCTCTCAGACTCCTGTTCCATTGGCAGCATCCCCCAAAAACGAGGCACCCCAACTTCTCAATGCTGAGGGTCTCAGCCCGGAGCACCTCGCGATTGCTGTGCTCTGAAGGGGAAGGCAGCAGAAAGCCGAGGCAGAGCAGAGCTCTCCATGTGAGGTTTGCAATTAAGGCGAAAGGAAACATGCCAGAGTGCAACTTCAGACTTTCCACGCTACGGGGCTCTCACAGCGCGTTACGCACTGAGGGATTACCATAAAGTCAATGCCGACACCCAACCACTGCGGGCGAACTCCAGTTTTAAAGCCCTTTCTACGCCGCACGAAAAGCCTGGCCAGAACACGAGGGCCTGGCAGGCAGCCCTGCTGGTGTTTAGCTTCCATCCTGAGACAAGCACAGCGAACTGAAAACACGCAGCCCTCACCTTCAGCCGGGCCAGCAACAACTTCCAGAGGGCAGAAAAACAGCGAAGCGCTCAAGCAGCAGCAGCAGGGATCTCCGCCATCGAACCTCAGCACAGAGCTGAGCTATGGGGGAACACTGGAATACTCCTCTCGTTCCCAAACGCAGGGACTGGATTCCTAGGCAGCTGCTCCAGCAAGTCACCCAAATATCAGGTTTACCCCCAAGTTATCCTCAGCTCCAGTTGCACTTACTGAGGGCACCTCCAGAGCCAACAGGTGAAGGCAGCCCCAGTTCTCAACTCCGTACCTCTGTGGCTCCACGCTGATCCCCAGTGTGCCACAGAGCCCCATCTCTCAGCCATCACACACGAGCCCTTTCCCCGCTCCGACAGCCTTCACACACTTTGTAGGGCAGACTGACACTTGTCATTCATTTGTAAGGAGAGAGGGGAGGGCTGTGCTCCTGGTGTGAATCAGACAGCAGGAGCATATGCAAGGCAATATATTTGACACGAACAGAGAGAAGACACAAGGAGGGGTGAGTCACTGTTTACTGTTCTAGAGGAGCTCCGTGCAGCCCTCGCCCAGCTGGCCAGCTTTCCATTTCCCTTATGGATCGGAACCAGCATCCAGCAGCAGAGAGGAGCTTCAGGAACCTTCAGAGCAAAGGCGAGAGCTGCCAGAACACGGCTCTATGAGGCGCTCTCTGGGGAAGCCTGGACGGAGATCAGACAGCCCTTGGTGGTTGGGTAAACAGCCTCGTCAGATGCTGCAGAGCCTGCGGTCAGCGAGCAGAGCACCAGGAGGGCACACTGCACCACATCACAACTGGGACCTTGGGGAGGAGGTGGCCGAAGGGGACAGGTATGCGACACACAGAGCTGGTGCTCAGCAACCACAGGATGCAGCACTTTTTCCATCATGCACGTTCAGGGGGCAGCGGCAGAGCTGCACAAGAGTCACGTCTCAGCATCGCTAGCCCAGGCAAGCTGAGCCTGCAAGCAGCAGCCAGCTCACCCATACACAGAGCAATGCAAGGACAGGTCAGGATTCCCAATGTCCCCATGCCATGGCCAGCCAGCAGGTCGGACACCTCCACCCGCTGCACAGCAGCGTGCCATTCAGGTCCTGCAGCACCGCAGAGCAGGGCTTTGCTACGCCCACTATCCCACTGCTCGGGAGCTCGGCAGCAGTGGGACGGCTCCCGCCTCTCCCCCAGCCCTCGTGTTTATGGCCGCGGAGCCGCATGGCTTTGCGCTTGCTTCATGCTTGGAAGGCTCTCTGCTCGGGTTTGAAGATAGCCTGAAACAATAGCTCAGACAGAAGTGGAAACTGCCGGCTCATCTCGACAGGGTGCTGAGCCGGAGACTTCCTGAGAATTGAAAGTGCTCGCGCCGCTCGAGCACTTCACAGCTGGATGTTTACAGCACAGCTCGGCTCAGCCGAGTGCTGCCTGGCCAGAGCTCCCAGCTGTCCCCTCCTGCCGCCCAAACACAGCCAGAGCCTCACGCTGCCCACTCTCACGCCAGCCGGTTTCACAGCGCATTCCACACCATTAATCACTTCCCAACGCCGATGCACACGGGGCGTGTTGTGCTGCCCTGAGCTTTCCCTTTCGGAAGGCACACGCACGGCACCAACCGAACTGCGAGCTGCAACAGATTGCTGAGGGAGCACGGGAATGGGATGAAACACAACAAAGCAGAATGAGGGGAGAGCAAAAAGCCGACAGTTGGCTGCCTGGCTCACAAACACCTCCGAAGCGGGGTGTGAGCTTGCACCAGCATAGGTACAGACATGCAACACGCCAAGATGAGCCGCCAGCTATGGAGAGCCGCCATGCCCCATCCTCGCGGCGACCGCGACGACAATTAATTAGCGCCCAGCACCCCGTCAGGTGCAGGCAGAGTTAACTCTGCTGCCTGCCGGCCCTGCGCAGCGCCATTGGGCAGCAGCAGCGTCCATCACAGCGAGGAAGTGACTGCGCGGGGCAGGAGCTGTGCTGTGCTGGGGGACGCGGAAGGAGAGGGAAAAGCACCGACACGCAGCGCTGCGAGCGGACACTGCCAGGTAATGAACGCTGCGGAGTGCCGGGGTGCATCGAAGGCACCGATGGCAGCGATGGCACAGAGCTGCCCTCCAGCACATCCCTCCTGGTGGCTGTGCCCGTTCCCAGCCCTGCTCTGGCTGCCGGCAGCGCTCAGAAGGCAGGGGCAGGTGACAGCAATAGAGAGGCTAGAGAGGCCCTGTAGCTTTCTGTGACAGCGCTGCCCAACGGGCCCGTTCCCAATTCGGGACCTGGTGGCCTGCTTTTGGTGGAGCTCTGGGACAGCCGCATGGGAGAAGAGCAGGAGGAGGGCGGCCCTCCTGCAGCTCTGCTCTCGGTTCCCCTCCCCGGCGGCCCCACGCTGCTGCCATCCTCCTCACCTCTCTCTCATCCTCCCCACCTCCACGAGGAGCTCGGAACGGGTTTTCCGCCAGCCCCGTTTCTGAGCACTAACAACACTCATCATCACCACCATCGTAATAAAACCCCCCGCCGTCCCGCGCAACGGCGGGTCACACGAGGAGGACGCTGCGGGACGCGGCAGTCCCCCCCACGGCCCCGCACGGACCCCGCAGGCAGCAGCGCTGCGCGTGGCCGTGGGCTGAGGGCCGGCTCGCGCTCCCAGCCTCCCGGCGCGGCACTGCGCGGTATTTCCAACCGCCCGCCGCCACCACAACAGGTTGACCCCGCTCTATTTTAAGCGGCGTTCCGGGATCAAAACGCGGCACGGAGCGCGCGCACCGCGCCCCCGACTCGCGGCAACTTTCTTTCGGCGGAGGGGCGCGGAGGGCGCCGGGGGGGACCCGCACCTCCCCCCCGCCACGTGCCGCCGGGCCCGGTGCTGCGCGGCCCGCGCG